>CM053029.1:115380729-115792402 GCA_028564925.1 Lithobates sylvaticus | reverse complement strand
GAGGAGGATTGTGTGAGCATGGAGGTGGAGCCTGGCACTCAGCATCAGCAGCAGCAGTCTTTTAGGGATGATGTACAGTCCCAACAAACCAGTGGACTTGTACGTGGCTGGGAGGAGGTGGCTGGCGATCATGTCATCCTCAGTGACCCAGAAGACTCCGGACCGAATGCCTCAGCTAACCTACGCTGCATGGCCTCCCTGATCCTGCAAAGCCTGCGGAAGGATCCTCGTGTTCTTCGGATCAAGGAGAGGGACCATTACTGGCTGGCCACTCTCCTTGATCCGCGGTACAAGGGTAAGGTTGCGGACCTTATCTTGCCGTCGCAGAGGGAGCAGAGGATGAGACATCTCAGGGAGGCCTTGCAGAAAGGTCTGTGCAACGCGTTCCCAGAAACTGGGAGGCTACAAACTCCTGGTCCTGGGCGACGAGTTGCTGAGGCTTCGGTCAGTAGCAGAAGGAGCGGTGGGGAAGGTGGACGTCTGTCCGATGCGTTCAGACAATTTTTCAGCAACCATCGCCAGCGTCTGATATACATGGTGCAGGAATACCTTGGGCAAGGTCAGACTTGGACACCTTTCCCACCGAAAATCCTCTGGCTTACTGGGTCCTGAGGATGGATCACTGGCCAGAGCTTGCACAGTATGCATTTGAGCTACTGGCCTGTCCTGCCTCCAGCGTTCTTCCGAACGCACATTCAGTGCTGCTGGAGGATTTGTCACCGATCATAGGGTGCGCCTGTCCACCGCCTCGGTTGATCGACTGACCTTCATCAAAATGAATCAGTCTTGGATCACCACCAGCTACCAGGCACTGAGGCGGATATAACCGAATAATTTTTAATATCACATCCCTTCAAGACTGCCTATGCTGATGCTGAGTGACTGTCCTCTTATGTTCACTGACTATCCTCTTCCTCCTCCTCAATGATCCATGCCACCACACCAGTGCCTAAGGCACAATTTTTCAGCCCTGTTTAACAGGGGCGTGTACATACAATTTTTATAAAAAATGCTTCTCACCACGTGTGACTGCTGTGCTCCAAGTACAGTATCTGTGAGGGGTTGCAGTGTTGTGGCACCAGCACCAGTGCCTAAGGCAAATTTTTCAGCCCCTGTTTAACAGGGGCGTGTACTTACAATTTTAAAAAAAATGCTTCGCAACACGTGTGACTGCTGTGCTCCAAGTACAGTATCTGTGAGGGGTTGCAGTGTTGTAGCACCAGTGCCTAAGGCAAATTTTCAGCCCCTGTTTAAACAGGGGCGTGTACTTTACAATTTTTTAAAAAAATGCTTCGCAACACGTGTGACTGCTGTGCTCCAAGTACAGTATCTGTGAGGGGTTGCAGTGTTGTGGCACCAGCACCAGTGCCTAAGGCAAATTTTTCAGCCCCTGTTTAACAGGGGCGTGTACTTACAATTTTTTAAAAAAATGCTTTGCAACACATGTGACTGCTGTGCTCCAAGTACAGTATCTGTGAGGGGTTGCAGTGTTGTGGCACCAGCACCAGTGCCTAAGGCACATTTTTCAGCCCTGTTTAACAGGGGCGGGGTAATTACAATTTTTTTTAAAAAATGCTTTGCAACACGTGTGACTGCTGTGCTCCAAGTACAGTATCTGTGAGGGGTTGCAGTGTTGTGGCACCAGCACCAGTGCCTAAGGCACAATTTTTCAGCCCCTGTTTAACAGGGGGGGGTAATTACAAATCTTGATCTAATAGTTCACAGCAGGGCCCCATTCCTGCGCCCACCAAGAGTAACTATGAGGGCCTACAGTCTTGTGGCAACACCGTCCACCACCACCGCCAAAGGCCCAATTTTTCTGCCCTGTTCATCAGGTGCTTGCAATTACAAATCTTGATCTAATAACTCACAGCAGGGCCCATTCCTGCGCCCACCAAGAGTAACTATGAGGGCCTACAGTCTTGTGGCAACACCGTCCACCACCACGCCAAAGGCCCAATTTTTCTGCCCTGTTCATCAGGTGCTTGCAATTACAAATCTTGATCTAATAACTCACAGCAGGGCCATTCCTGCGCCCACCAAGAGTAACTATGAGGGCCTACAGTCTTGTGGCAACACCGTCCACCACCACCGCAAAGGCCCAATTTTTCTGCCCTGTTCATCAGGTGCTTGCAATTACAAATCTTGATCTAATAACTCACAGCAGGGCCCATTCCTGCGCCCACCAAGAGTATCTGTGAGAGCTTACAGTCTTGTGGCAACACCGTCCCACCACCACCACCACCACCCCCAATTTTTCTGCCTGTTCAACAGGTGCATGCAATTACAAATCTTGATCTATTAACTCACAGCAGGGCCCATTCCTGTGCCCACCAGTCTTGTGGCTACACCAACATCTAATAGGGAAATTTCTGCAGAGTATATACGCCAGGCCCTACTTTCAAACATCCAACTTACAAACGACTCCTACTTGCAAATGGAAAGAGAAAACAGGAAGTGAGAGGAAATCTACCCCTAGGAAGGGAAATTCTATCCTGTTAGATTTAATTTGGGAAAAAAAGGTATCTCCTCTCTACTGATACTTTATCACCAATCCTTGTTTCAATTAAAACCCCACTTTTTCCAAAAACATTTGTCATTGGGACGGAAAGTTAGGTGACATGTTCTGAACAGATGTGCAAAGACAGCAAATGTTACAGGGGTGATAACCCCTCCCTATGTTCTCCAAAAAAGCTTAAAAATAGATTTTTTTGGGATGGAGCTACACTTCATAATGTACCTGTTCAGATTCTACTTAAGAACAAACCTAAAGCCGCAAGTGGTTTTAAATGGCTTCTTTTTTTCTTTACAAATGTCATTTTGTGCAAGGACAGTTCTAAACACGGGAAAACACATGCCACTTCACAGGCATATTTAGACACCCCCAGGTACCATATTTAAAGGAAAATTCACTTTTTTTTTTTTCACTTTATGCATCATTAAAATGACTGCTCCCGAAAAAACGTTAGTTTTTAAAAGTTCTTTTTGCATTGATATATGTCCCTGGGGGCAGGACCCGGGTCCCCAAACCTGTTTTATGACATTAACATGCATATTGGCCGTTGTAATTAGCACTTTTGATTTCGAACGTTCGCGTCCATTATAACGTATAGGGTTCGAAAATTCGCGCGAACTTTCGGTCGGTTCGAAGGTTCTGGTGCGAACCGAACCCGGGGGTGTTCGGCTCATCCCTAATTGTGAACAATCAAGTAGAATTGAGGGTGTTTTTTGAAGGTCGATCAGCGTGCTGGTGGTAGCGAATCCAGCCAAGTAGATGCCTCTCTAGGGGTGTTAAAGAAGCGGGTCGACTCGCCGTCTTGGACTCTTAGACGGGCCGGGAAAAGGATGCTGTACCGGATGTTACGTGCCCTCAAAGCCGCTTTGACATGGTCGAAGGATTTCCTGAGCTTTTGAGTCTCCACCGAATAATCAGGGAAGATCATCAACTTGGCATTCTGGTATCGGAGATCCCCGACAGTTCTGGAGGCATGGAGAATTTCGTCTCTGTCCCTGAAATTGAGGAGGCGGAGAATGAAGGTTCTCGGGGGGGATCCAGGGGGTCCCGGTTTAGGCGGTATGCGGTGTGCCCTCTCCACCGCGTAGTGGGGTGATAGGCGAGCATCAGGGAGGAGGTCGTGCAGCATACCTTCCACAAAGCTTGTGGGGTTGTTTCCCTCTGTGCCTTCTGGCAGGCCGACAATGCAGAGATTATTGCGCCGGTTCCTATTTTTGGCATCTTCGGCTCTGTACTCCAGGGCCTTTACTTTGGTTTGAAGGGTGCGGAGTGCTGCTCCGTGTTCTGACACTGTATCTTCGTTATTGCTCACCCTTTGCTCAGTCTCAGTGACTCTGGACCTGAGTTTGTCTATGTCTTGGCGGATGAGACCCATATCCAGCTGCACGGCTTCTATCTTGGCCGTTAGGGTAGTTTGGCAAGTGGCGATGGCTGCCATGACTTCCGCCAGCCAGGGGGGTCTGGACTCGGGCGGGTCCATGGGGCCCGTCTGTGAGGCTCTATGGGCACTCCGGGTGGTGCGAATCTCCCCTTGGGGGGCTGTGGGGGTTTGGGGGGGGTCCAGCTGCGACGGAAACGTCAGTCGCTTACCCCCTTTACTGAACTTCGCGCCCGAGTTCCGGCGCCTCATTCAGGTGCTTGGGGTCCCCACTGCTAGCCTGGTGGATTATGGGCAGTGAAGGGAGTGGGGCCGGGGGGGTGTCTAGGAGATTCTGTAGGATCAGTTGGGCCCCCCCAGACAGTCTATCCCCCTTACCAGCAGAGGTGTGTAGAAGAAGGTTCTGGATGTCCAGGGGCCGTCCCGTCAGGAAAAGCCGCTCCCGTCGTGGCCTTGCGGATGAGAAGGTCTGTATGTGTGCTGGGGCCACCTTCCAGTACGCTGTCTGTATCCTAGGGGCTGCAGAGGATCTCACAGGCAGGGGTCAGTGGCTCAGGAAAGGTTGTGGCTGCGGCCTATTAGGACGTGGATTCCTGAGTGTGTCCCAGGTGGATCTTGGGGACTGTCCTGTCCAGCCACTTGCGGCCTGCGGGCTATGGAGGGCCTCAGCTGTGTGTTGAGGGGGTTGAGTGCCTCCGGCCTCCCGGAGGCCGCCAGCAAACGCCGCGGCTGCGGCCTAGGCCCGGATGGGGGCCGGAATGAAGGCAGGGATGAATTCAGGGGGGAACTGGCGTCCGCCGGGGGGGCAGACCGCCCCAGTACTGTGCCTGGCCTGCGGAGGAGTCCGGTAAGAGAGGCCGCGGTTGCGGCCTAGGCGTTTGTGTGCTACCTCCGTCCGGTCCGGTCCGGGCCGCCAGGAATGTCCGCGGCTGCGGCCTAGTTGCGGTCGGAGGTCCGGACAGAGGCCAGAACGGACGGGAGGTGCTGCTGCTGGTGACCTGCAGGCCGCGGAGGGATGGTAGGAGCCGGAAGCGCTGGGTGCCTCGGTCCGGAGGCCGTAAGGAAAGGCCGCGGCTTCGGCCTATGTGCTCGAGGGGGGGCCGGGGAGCGTCCTGGGGTAATGCACCGGCCTTCCACCTCTCTCCCTCTCCCCGAGGCTGTATGAAGTCTCCCCTCTCTTGATGGGCTAAATTCCGGGTGGTAGATTCTCTATGGATCCGGATGGATTGAGAAGGAGCGGAACTCACCCAAAATGCTGCCGCTCACAGCGCCATCTTGGCCACGCCCCTGAATTACTCTTTTTACTGCGTTCCAGTCATGCTGACAGGGAGCTGAGACTTTCCTGCATTGTATGCCCACTGCTGCGGCTACTTCTGGTCTTGTCACAGTGGCAACATATAGCAGTATACAGATTCCTCTGCAATACATATCATTGTTAGGTAGCAAGTTTTCTGCTTCATTGCTTTTTAGATAGCCTGGTTCCATAGGAGTTTTCACTTCATTTTCATCTTGCATATGGTATTGTTCCAAGATTTCCAAGATTTTCTGAGATTGGTTGAGAAGATAACTTCCATCTTCTTCTCTTTATATTTGGATTCCCAGATAGTAGCTAATATTCCCAAGTTCTTGATTACAAATTTTCTTTCAGCTTGTGAACTATCTGATTGTAATCCCCTTCTTGTTTAATACAGGCTACAATGTCATTGACATAGATAAGGATGTATATCCACCTGTCTTCTTGATTCCTGGAGTAGAGACAGGGGTCTGCTTTACTTCTTGAGAATCCCTCTCTAGTAAGCACTTCATTCACTTTCTCATTCCACATCCTTGCAGATTGCTTAAGACTGTAGATACCCTTCTGAAGTTTACACACAAGGTTGTCTCCTTGCTCAAACCCTGGTGGTTGCTTCATGTAGAGGTCTTCCTAATGTCTCCATATAGGAAAGCAGTTTTAACGTCTAGGTGTTTGACTTGCATGCCCTTCCCGACTGCAACACGAAGAAGCGCTCTTATGGTGGAGTGTTTTACGACGGGAGCGAATGTTTCATCTTAATTTTCACCACATTTTTGAGAGTAACCATTGGCAACTAGTCTAGCTTTGTATTTGTGGATATCCCCTTCTGCTTCTGACTTTACTTTGAAAGTCCACTTACCGTATATACTCGAGTATAAGCCGAGATGTTAAGCCCTTTTTTTTAGGCTGAAAGTGCCCCCCCTCGGCTTATACTCGAGTCACCGCCGCCTGCCTACCTGATCAGCGTGTCATGCAGACAGACGGCGGCCATTGCAGTGTTCAAAAGCCGCGACTCCTCCTCCTCCTCGTTTGTGATAGGGGAACAATCTTTTTCACTTACAGTAGCTGCTGCATTTCTCACCCTCAGCTTATACTCGAGTCAATAAGTTTTCCCATTTTTTTGTGGTAAAAGTAGGTCCTCGGCTTATATTATATATATATATATATATTATATATATATATATATATATATATATATATACTTGAGTATATACGATACTTCCTATAGTTTTGTGGTTAGGAGGGAGCTCTATAAATGTCTAGGTTTTATTTTCTTGAAGTGACTTTAATTCTTCTTCTGCTGCCTTTCTCCATTTATTGGCTTCACATTTTGGCAGTTTTTCTATGTCTTCCCAGCATGTTGGTTCAAGTATGCTGTGTGTTTTGACAGTGTATGACAACTTACTGGGTGGTATCCCCTTTTTAGTCCGAGTGGATCTTCTGGCTTCAGGCAGTTCAGCAGGATCTGGTGGGGAACTTGATTTAGACGATGTGAGTTCCAACTCTTGTTCTGACTCCTGCAAACGTTCGCTTTGGTTGACCTTTTCTTCTGGTTTGCTTGGCATATTCACTTCACAGCTTTCAGGGATCTGTGTTTCTGGTGATTGGCGCTCGTCAAAATAAACACTATGGCTTATTGTCACTTTGTCAGTCTTTGGGTGTAGGATTCTGTAACCGTATATTCCGACCATGTGTATGCCCCATCAGACTTTTTACATCGAAAATTCAGACGGACTTAGATAGAGAACATGTTCTATATTTTTCAGACAGAACACACAAACAAAGGAACAAATTCCTATCGGAAAAAACGCTTGTCTGTATGCTGTTCCGACGTACCAAAAATCACGCATGCTCTGAAGCAAGTACGAGATGGAAGCGCTCGGTCTGGTAAAACTAGCGTTCGTAATAGAGATAGCACATTCCTCATGCTGCAAATTCTGTGATCTTATAACGCTAGAATAATGAAATTGTTTTGCTGCTGATATTCACACAGAGTTCTGACAAACTTATTTATTTATTATTTCTTGTGATCTCATGAATAATCTTTTATTTTTTTAAAGCCAGATCTCCATAATAATGTTTAAAATTATTTTTTATAGTCATCTTTTTTTTTTATTTCATCAAGATCTCCTTTTTTTGGGATTATTGAAAAATTAGCACAAACTTAACAGCAGTAAAACGATCTGAAAAGCACGAGTCTGAAAAGCACAAATTGTCTCTCACCAAACTTCTACTAACACAAGATTAGCATCAGGAGCCCAAAGGGTGGCGCATGGCTATTGAACTTCCTTTTTATAGTGCCGTCGTACATGTTTTACGTCACTGTGTTCTTTACAGTCGGAATTTGGTGTGACCGTGTGTATGCAAGCCAGCTTGAGCAGAATTCCGTCGGAGAAACCTTCAGAGTTTATTCCGATGGAAAAAAACGGTCGTCTGTACAGGGCATTGATTTGCTCACTGTAGCCTACTAGAATGGCCTCTGTGGCTCTGTTCTCCAGCTTGGAATATAGGCATATGCTTTACATCCAAACAATCTGATGTGCCCTATGCTAGGCTTTGATCCATGCCACATTTCGAATGGAGTACTTGTGTATGGTTTTTGAGGGTAGTCTGTTCTGTAGGTAGGTTGCAGTCATGACTGCTTCTCCCCAGTATTGTGAGGTAGGTTGGCATCTGACAACATGTATCTGGCCATTTCTATAAGAGTGCAATTTTTGTAGTGTATGGTGTGGTTGTCTGGTTCCTTGTCTCCTCAGGTATGAGGCCACTTCTTTGCTTATGTATTCTCCCCCATTGTCGGTGCTTATTATTCCTGGTTTGCGTTGGAATTTGTTGCTAGACATGGCAACAAACTCTTGAAGTTTCTCTGATGTTTTAACTTATGTTTCATCAGATAAGTTGTTGTGTACCTGGAATAATAATCAATGAAAGTCAGTAGATATCTGTTCCCTCCTGACGTGGGAGTTTTCATTGGACCGCATACGTCACTGTGTATGAGCTGCAGGGGGTGGGTAGTTTTTCTTTGAGATGCCTGTGAAGGGGAGCATGTGTGGCTTTTGCTTCAATGCAGCATTTCATGAGCACTTTGCAAGGCATTATTGTTAAATCTTCTCATAAGCCTCTCTTTATAATGTCCTGTATAGCTTCTGGACTTCTGTGCCCCAGCCGCCTGTGCCATAAGTGAATTGTACATTCATCACCTTGGAACTTATCTGTGAGACCGTAGTTTGGAAAAAATTTCACTGATAGAAGGCTGCCTTCTAGTTCTGGAACATACAGCACTTTCTTTACAAGGATACTTTGCTTGCCTTGTGGTGTAATGCAGTTCAGGAAGCCCTGGCCTTTACCTTCGGAGGTGATGCTTTTCCCGTTTGCTAGGAAAACGTTGTCTTTTGCACTGTAATCAATGTTTGTGAAGAAGGTCTCATCACTTTCCAGATAGAACAGTCCTTTTTTATGTGACCAGTCTTTTTACAGTGAAAACAGGCTCTGCTTTCTTTGTTGTGCTTTTTGCTTTTGTACATCTTAACCACTTCAGCCCCGGACCAATTGGCAGCCAAAGGACCAGGCCCCTTTTTGCGATTCGGCACTGCGTCGCTTTAACTGAACTCCCAAACAAAATTGGCGTCCTTTTTTTCCCACAAATAGAGGCTTTCTTTTGGTGGTATTTGATCGCCCCTGCGGTTTTTATTTTTTGCGCTATAAACAAAAATACAGCGACAATTTTGAAAAAAATGCAATATTTTTTTACTTTTTGCTATATAACTATCCCCAAAAAATATATAAAAAAACATTTTTTTTCCTCAGTTTAGGCCGATACGTATTCTTCTACATATTTTTGGTAAAAAAATCGCAATTAGCGATTATTGATTAGTTTGCGCAAAAGTTATAGCGTTTACAAAATAGGGATAGTTTTATAGCATTTTTATTAATATTTTTTTTTTTACTAGTAATGGCGGCGATCAGCGATTTTATTGTGACTGCGACATTATGGCGGACACATCGGATATTTTTGACACATTTTTGGGACATTTGTCATTTATACAGAAATCAGTGCTATTTAAATAGCACTGATTCCTATGTAAATGACAGTGGCAGTGAACGAGTTAACCACTAGGGGGCGGGGAGGAGTCAGTGTGATGACCCACAGGCAGGCACATGCACGATCACGTACAGGTACGTGATTTTGCCTGCCCGTGCCATTTTGCCGACGTATACCGGCGTTAGGCGGTCGAGAAGTGGTTAAGAGGTTTGTCACCATGGTGCATATTTTCTTTCCTTCTGTCATATTCATCGATTCATTTCCCTTTGAGATATTGCAGTGTCAGCTTCTTCTCGGGTCTGGTTTCTAAAGCGTTGATAAGAGCAATATATGTCTCTGGAAGGCTGCAGAGCAGCAGGGCAACAATATCATTATCTTTGATGTCCTCTCCGATGGCACGCAGCTGCTCTATGATCTCTAGCTTAGCATTCACATGATCACACATTTCCTGGCCTTCTTGTAGTCTCATCTTATACAACTTTCTTAGCAAAAACAGTTTGCTGTTTAGACTTGAACGCTCATGCAGCTTTTGTAATGAAGTTCACATACCTTTGGCTGTTTTCTTTGTTCTTATGTGGATAAGCTGGTCATGTTCCACTAATAAGTAGACATGCACAGAACAAAACAATTTGTTTTGTTTTGATTCATTATTAACATAAATTAGTTTAGGTAAATTAGTTTCATTCGTTTTTCGGAATTATTTTATTTTATTCGTTTTTGAATGGATTCAAATTTTTCGAATTCGGATCGATCCAAAAAAGTTTTGAATTTCTTTCGATTCGTTTTCGAATTTGAATAGTTTAATAAAGGAATAGAATAGAAAAAAAATGAATAGAATAGAAAAGAATATAACAGAAAATAAAAGAATATAATATAATATAGTAAAACAGAACAAAATAGGATAGAAAATAAAAAAACTGAATAGAATGGAATAGAATAGAAAGGAATAGAATAAAAAAATAGAATAAAATAGAAATATTATAACCATTTTCCAAAATTCAAATAGAGTCTATTTGAATTTGAATAGAATAGAGTAGAATATAATAGAAAATAACACAATAGTATAGAAAAAAACAACAGAATCAAATTGAATGAATATAACCATCTTTTCTAATCTTTTCTATTCAATTCCAATTCATTCTTTTAGAATTTTGGGAAATGGCTATATTCTTTCTATTCTAATCTATTCTATTGTTTTTTTTTATTATATTTTTTTTTTATTTGTTCTATTCTATTCTTTTATATTCTATTATTTTATTTCCTATTCTATTCTTCTCTATTTTATCTATTCTTTTATATTCAAATTTATTCTATTTGAATTCTAATTTCAGAAGATGGTTATATTCTTTCTATTCTATTCTGTTCTGTTTTTTTTTCTATACTATTCTGTTATTTTCTATTCTATTCTAATCTATTATTTTCTATACTATTCAAATTTGAATTGATTCTATTTGAATTTTGGGAAATGGTTATATTCTTTCTATTCGGAAAAAAAAAGGAAAAAAAAAGAAATGAGATTCTCCCTTGGTGGTGGGGTTTTTAGGCAGCGACAAACGTCTGGTAGAAATAGTCAGACGGCTGTATAGAATGAGAGACCAAAATCCATCCAGATCAGTTTGCAATGTTTATTCAAAATTTAAAAGAATAGGATGACACATAAAAAAAGGAGTGTAAAACACAAGCCCATACAGAATAAAAATTACAAATACAGTACACAGAATAAAACCAACAAATATCCCCTAACACCACTACTGATAAAGTCAGAGGCAGTGATTGTAGGGTGTGACAAAAACTGACGCGTTTCGACCTGTTGTCTGTATCGGTCTTCCTCAGAGCATTTTTGTCAGCTGGAAATAAAAAGACATTGTAACAACAACTTCTCAGTTATGTGTTTCTGTATATTTATACTCATGTCCATATACATTTTTTATATATTATTATCGATATAGTTACCGGTATGAGTGTAGTGTATGAGATAGTCTTCTGCATGGGTATTTGTAAGAGAGTCCCGTCGTTGTTCCTGGTGGCTACCGATTCCAACTCCTATTGGTGAATCAGGGCGCAATGGGTCGTCTAGGCCGTATGTGGCTTACGAGGAGTCACACATTATAACTGGCCTGCCAAAGGAGACCCCTGAACGGGCTCCCGGGGGCACGAAGGGCAGGGGGGGTGAGATGAGGCGGGGAGAGGCCGACAGTCGGACACCCACAACAGCAGACACCTGGAATGTACCAAGAAATCATTAAGGGGCACATCTATGTACGGTAAAAGCAAAAGGGAGAAAGAAAGAGCTCTTTGTGAGAGAGAGTCCCTCAGGCAGGGTTGAGAGTAGCACCTTTCCA
This sequence comes from Lithobates sylvaticus, assembly GCA_028564925.1. Classification (NCBI taxonomy): domain Eukaryota; kingdom Metazoa; phylum Chordata; class Amphibia; order Anura; family Ranidae; genus Lithobates; species Lithobates sylvaticus. The sequence continues at coordinate 115,780,831 of CM053029.1, read as the reverse complement.
TGCTTTAGGAGGTGTGACCAAAGTCATTGGCCTCAACCTCCTCAAGGTCGCAGTTCACCTCACATGTAGGGTGTGTCTCGTTTGGTAGAGAATTAAATATTTTTAGATATTAGATTGTAACGAGAAAGGAAGTGGGTAATGAAATAAGAATATGTCTAGTAGTGGAGAGAGAGGGGGAGGGGTTGGGGAGGGGGAATGAAGGAAAGGGAAAACAGATGGGAAAAGGGAGAAAGGAAAGAAAGCGGGATGACTAAGAAGAGCATATATGTATGGCGCGCTTCATACACACAGCAGAATAAATAAAGGGAGAATGTGGAAGTGATGGGGAAGGTGGGGGGAAGGAAAAGAGGGATGATGAGCTGGCTATGCATGAAGTGAAGGGTGTGAGCCATTGTGTAGTGGTGGGGAATATGACATGTGAGGGGGGAGGGAGTAGGTGAGTAAGGACAGTTGAACACGAGGTGGAGGAAGGGGGGGGGGAGAAAATGGGGGAAAAGAAGGAGGAAAGCAAACACAAAAAAGCAAGGGGAAGGGGACAAACACAGATAGATGGGGTGATGGAGAGGGGAAAGAAAGGAATAAAAGGGGAAAGGGTAAGGGGAGAGGGAGAGACCAAAAGGGGGCAAGGGAAGGTAATTGCTAGAATTAACACATGATGAGTTGTGACTGTACTAGTGTGGGGAGTGGGGCATATATACTTGGATTGTGTTAACCTGGGGGAAGGGAGGAGTGGGGGCAAGGGAGGAAAGGGGAAAAGGAGGGAGAGGTGAGAAAAAAAAAAAAAGGGGGGGGTGGTGTTGGGCAAGGGAAGAGGGGAAGTGAGAGCAAAAACAAGAATAGCAATTGAATAAATGGGGGTAGAGAAGGAGGAAAAGGGGGAGGGGGGGGGGGAAATTTGAGAGAGTGAGTGGAGAAAAGAAAGACATATGCTATATGATGGTGATTGTCGTTACCTTCAATATAATGTTTGGTCACATAGGCCACAGACTGACAGTGCACAGGGTTCTCAACCAAAGTACACCGGCTTTGAGGAGATCAAACAAAAAGGTCTCTGATAGAATCTATAAATATAAACGGGAAGGGGGAAAGTAGAGAAGGGGGGAGGTTTCATTCGAAGTCCTTTTTGGGATCGTATAAAAACAAGAGAAAGTTCCCTTAAGGGGTGAGGTAATACTCACTATGGACTCAAGTGCGCCTGGAATATGCTGGGCCTCCTGCGGAAGTGAGGTGCCATTCTCAAACATACCTGGCTTATAACTGTGTGCTCCTAGTGCTGATTGGTTCAGAATAATGGGTGGCCGTGCGGGTCCCGCCCCCTCCCCCCAATCACCGCGACCACCGGTGTCCCGACAGGGCCTCCGAGGCCAGTAATGGCGGCCAATCATGTCCGCCTTGTGTGTATTCCCCGAGCGTTCTCTGAAGGCTTGGGCCCTGCACCTGCATCATTTCCGTCGCAAACGCGTGACGTCATCAACGTGCGCGCATGTACGGGGCCCCGCACATGCGCACAACGTCCGGAAATGTCGGAGGACGCCGCCAGCAAAGGACCAACCCCCCGGAGACGCCCAGGACCAGCCTGGACGTCTGTAGGGGGAGGATAGAGGGAGGGACAAAATTAAAAGTCCACTCCCTCACCTTTGCTGGGAAGACACAACGGACCTGGACGCCCAGAGGTCCCGACACAACCAGACGGAGTGGATGGTGCCACCTAGAGGAGGAACAGGGGAAGGGGTGGTCAAATACAAAAAAGGTTGAAAAAATACATGTTTAAACAGAGAAACAAATATGGTTGGAAAGGAAAGACCTGGGTTGCATGGGACTGATAGACCCCATACAATTCATGAGGATTGATGTTGTTATAGTCTTTCATTTGGTCTATATTATTTGGAACAATCCGACTCAATTATAGTGGGATGTCCATATTGTGCAGGTGATACAGTAAAAGCACTTATATTTCAAAGTACCTTGTTTTCTGATAGTTTTTAAGGATAAAAATAAACAGAAAAAAACAGTAACAAAGAAAAAAAAAAAATATTCTTTCTATTCTATTCTATTCTATTCTATTGTTTTTTTAATTCTATTCTTTTCTATTCTATTCTTTTTTTTATTATTCTTTTTCACTGTGAAGGTACAAAACAGGGCCATTGGGGCATACCCTGGCCAATTGGTGCACATAGTCATGTGCATATCAGCATACAACTCACTGTGCATCTCAAAACTAAACATATTTAACTAAATTAAAAAAACAAAACAAAAAAACAACCACAAATTCGGTACCCAGGTTTCACATGGTAGGATGGTGGCAGGAGATCTCTTTTTCTGCGGGACTACTTCTCACTCTCTTCTGTCTGAGCTGGACATTACGAGAACAGTTAGGATTAAGTGTGATCATATGACCTCTGGACTAACACCCCCACTTAGCACCTTAGGACTCAACAGGGCCAGGTAAGTATGAAGGGGACTCTAACCAGGGTGATCCTCAATGGGCTGATCATCCGTTGTAGACTCAGAGTCCGTTCACAGGTGCCAAACTTTTTCATATTTTTGGGGGCATCCTCGAGACAAATATGTTGCTTTGTAGAGGGGTATCATTGTATTGATTAATGTTTTCCTTGAGGACAGGGTGGGGGGAACAGCTGACTTCTATTTTAGTACTATAGCTTTCCTCACGTAAAATAATAGGATACCTAGGCCGAGGAGACAGACGCTGATTGTCAGAGGAATAGGTATGGTAGTTAACCCATGGATAAAGTGGGTCACCTCCCTCCAATACTCTTGAACCTGTGGGCAATCCCAGAATATATGTAGGAAGCCTGCAGGGATACCAGAGCATCTCCAGCATGAGGCCGATGAGGTTGGGTATATGCGGTGAAAGTGCTGGGGTGTATAGTATATTCTATGCAGGATTTTGAATTGGATTAACTTGTCCCTAGTTGCAACTAATGACTGAAGTGGATAATCCCATATGTCCTCCCAGTCTTCACTATCCAGTTCCTGCACCTCCGCTCGCCACAGATCATGCAACCCATCCAATCCAACCTGAATGGATGGCAGTAGTGCTCGGTATATTTGAGATAGTGGCTTTGAGAGTTCCGCATCCTTCAGTAGGGTTTCAAGGTCATCATGCTCCATCCAGAGCTGGACCAATATAAACTGCGAGTCAAAGGCGTGACGGAGCTGCAGGAACCTGAAGAAGAAAGAATTCAGAAGTTGTTTTTTAGTCTGTCAAAAGTGAACAACCCAGAACCATTACAGATATCCTTCAAGTATTTGATGTCCCTGCCAGCCCATAGTCTGGGGTCTTGTAAAGAGTGAATTTCCCTCAGCCTGGGATTACACCAGAGCAGTGTACTAGGAGACCATATGGCTTTTACCAGGTTATGTTTTATTACTAGCGTATGACACGCTTTAACCACTTGCTTATTGGGCACTTAAACACCCTTCCTGCCCAGACCAATTTTCAGCTTTTGGTGCTCTCACACTTTGAATGACAATTACTCAGTCATGCAACACTGAACCCAAATGAATTTTTTGTCCTTTTTTCCCACAAATAGAGCTTTCTTTTGGTGGTATTTGATCACCTCTGGGTTTTTTATTTTTTGCGCTATAAATGAAATAAAGACCGAAAATTTTGAAAAAAAAAAAGCATTTTCTTTGTTTCTGTGACAAAATTTAGCAAATTATTAATTTTTCTTCATAAATTTTGGCCACAATTTATACTGTCACATATCTTTGGTAAAAATAACCCAAATTAGTGGATATTATTTGGTCTTTGTAAAAAAGTTAGAGAGTCTACAAACTGTGGTGCGAATTATACAAAATTCATCACATCTGATGTACTGGTGGCCTATCTCATTTCTTGTGACCCGAACAAGCCAGAAAAGTACAAATACCCGCCAAATGACCCCTTTTTTGAAAGTTGACATTCCAAGGTATTTAGTAAGAGGCACGGTGAGCTTTTTGATGTTGTCATTTTTTTCCCACACAATTCTTTGTAAAATGAATTTTTTTTTTCCACAAAATTGTCATTGTAATAGGTTATTTCTCTCACATGGCATGTGTATACCACAAATGACACCCCAAAATAAATTCTGCTACTCCTCCTGAGTATTACTATACCACATGTGTGGGACTTTTACACAGCCTGGCCACTTAGAGAGGCCCAACATGCAGGGAGCGCCATCACGTGTTCTAGGAGCATAAATTGCACATCTAACTTCTTGACTACCTAGTACACTTTTGAAGGCTCTGGAGCACCAGGACAATGACACGTGGCACTGATGACAGGTGGCACTGATACGTGGCACTGATGACACGCGACACTGATGTGGCACTGATGACAGATGGCACTAGTACGGGGCACTGATGACACGTGACACTGATGACAGATGGCACTAATACGGGGCACTGATGACACGTGACACTGACAGATGGCACTAATATGTGGCACTGGTGACAGATGGCACTAATATGTGGCACTGATATCATGTGGCACTAATACGTGACACTGATGAGAGATGGCACTAATATGTGACACTGATGACAGATGGCACTGATACGTGGCACCGATGACACGTGACACTGATGACAGATGGCACTGATATGTGGCATTGATGACACGTGACACTGATGACAGATGGCACTGATACGTGGCACTGATGACAGATGGCACTGATGACAGATGGCACTGACGTGGCACTGATGACACGTGGCACTTATACATGGCACTGGGGACAAGTGGCACTGGGGACAGATGGCACTGGGGACAGGTGCACTGGGGACAGATGAAAGGGGGGACAGATGGCAGCGGGCAGGGGGGACAGATGAAGACAGATGGCAGCGGGCAGGGGGGGACAGCTGAAGACAGATGGCAGCGGGCAGGGGGGACAGCTGAAGACAGATGGCAGCAGGCAGGGGGGGACAGATGAAGACAGATGGCAGCGGGCAGGGGGGGACAGATGAAGACAGATGGCAGCCGGCAGGGGGGGGGACAGATGAAGACAGATGGCAGCGGGCAGGGGGGGACAGATGAAGACAGATGGCAGCGGGCAGGGGGGGGACAGATGAAGACAGATGGCAGCGGGCAGGGGGGACAGATGAAGACAGATGGCAGCGGGCAGGGGGGGACAGATGGGGGCAGCAGGCAGCGGGCACAGATCGCACATTTATTTTTTTATTTTATTTTTTTTTTACTTACGGCCGCTCAGCCGTTCATCTCTCTCTCTTCTCACACGCTGTCTGTGTGAGGAGAGAGAGCGGCGCTGACAGATGATCTCATATGTTTCCATATGAGATCATCTCTCATTGGACACGCCGATCTCGCTGTAAACGGCCGCTGTGATTGGCCGTTTACAGCGATCTGTGACTGGCTGTGTCCTACGGACACGGCCAGCACAGAACTTCCCCGATGCGCACTCTTAGGAGTAAACAGGAGGACGCCCAGAGACGTCCTCCCGGCAGGGAGCGTCCGCGCTGCAGCCGTCTTTCGGCTATAGCGCGGGCGCCTAGTGGTTAATGACCGCTCTCATAGCCTGTGTTAAAAGTGTTGGCGAACCGCCCCCCATCTCCCTATAAAGAGCGTTTTAAAGGGCCTTATAAGATCCCAAATGCGCCGCCTCTAGGACTACTGATGCACTGATATCATTCAAGACCAGCCAATTGTGGGCATGAGTAAGCATAGCTGCCAAGTAGTACATGTGGAAGTCAGCGCAGGCAAGTCCCCCCTGCACTGACTTCCAGGGCCTGCGAGAATTCTCCTACTAAATCTGGCTGGATGTGATTGCCACAAGAAGGCAGCTACTAGGGAATCTAGTTGATGGAAGAGGGTTTTAGGTATCCAGACCCGGGAATACCTTAAAATATACAATAGAACTGGAAGCAGTTTCATTTTAATTAAATACATTTTTCCTATAAGAGTAAGTGGGAGATTTGACCAGGCCTTTTTTTTGCATAGGATGCATTAAGGTGAAAAAAAACTTCTGACAGTGACCCCCCCCCCATTTTTTACTCACCTGAGCCCTTAGTTTCCCTTGGCAGAGACGCGCTGTACTCTCTGCACGGGGTTCTCGGCTCTTGCTCCTTCAAGTTGGATGGTTTGCCCTTGTGAATAGCAATCTTTAAGTCTGACCACATATTTTCTATTGGATTGAGGTCTTGGCTTTGACTAGGCCATTCCAACACATTTACATGTTTCCCCTTAAACCACTCAAGTGTTGCTTTAGCAGTGTGTTTGGGGTCATTGTCCTGCCGGAAAGGTGTACCTCTGTCCTTGCCTCAAATCACACACAGAGTGGTACAGGTTTTGCTCAAGAATCCCTGTATTTAGCACCATCCATCTTTCCCTCAAATCTGACCAGTTTCCCAGTCCGGACTGCTGAAAAACATCCCAACAGGATGATGCTGCCACCACCATGTTTCATGGTGTTCTTTGGGTGATGTGATGTGTTGGGTTTGTGCCAGACATAGCTTTTTCTTTGATGGCCAAAAAGTTAAATTTTAGTCTCATCAGACGAGAGCACTTTCCTCCATACATTTTGGGAGTCTCCTACATGTCTTTTTGCAAACTCAAAACGTGCCATTTTGTTTTTTGCTGAAAGTAATGGCTTTCTTCTAACCATTCTGCCATAAAAACCCAACTCTATGGAGCGTACAGCTTATTGTCGTCCTATGTACAGATACTCCAGTCTCTGCTGTGGAACTCTTCAGCTCCTCCAGGGTTACCTTAGGTCTCTGTACTGCCTCTCTGATTAATGCCCTCCTTGCCCGGTCCATGGGTTTTGGTGTGCGGCCGTCTCCTGGCAGGTTTGCTGTTGTGCCATGTTCTTTCCATTGGGTTATGATAGATTTGATGGTGCTCCTAGGGATCATCAAAGATTTGGATATTTTTTATAACCTAAACCTGACTTGTACTTCTCAACAAAATTGTCCCTTACTTGTTTGGAGAGTTCCTTGGTCTTTATGGCAGTGTTTGGTTAGTGGTGCCTCTTGCTTAGGTTTTGCAGCCTCTGGGGCCTTTCAAAAAAGTATGTACAGGTCCTTCTCAAAAAATTAGCATATTGTGATAAAGTTCATTATTTTCTGTAATGTACTGATAAAACATTAGACTTTCATATATTTTAGATTCATTACACACAACTGAAGTAGTTCAAGCCTTTTCTTGTTTTAATATTGATGATTTTGGCATACAGCTCATGAAAACCCAAATTCCTATCTCAAAAAATTAGCATATTTCATCCGACCAATAAAAGAAAAGTGTTTTTAATACAAAAAAAGTCATCCTTCAAATAATTATGTTCAGTTATGCACTCAATACTTGGTCGGGAATCCTTTTGCAGAAATGACTGCTTCAATGCGGCGTGGCATGGAGGCAATCAGCCTGTGGCACTGCTGAGGTGTTATGGAGGCCCAGGATGCTTCGATAGCGGCCTTAAGCTCATCCAGAGTGTTGGGTCTTGCGTCTCTCAACTTTCTCTGACCAATATCCCACAGATTCTCTATGGGGTTCAGGTCAGGAGAGTTGGCAGGCCAATTGAGCACAGTAATACCATGGCCAGTAAACCATTTACCAGTGGTGTTGGCACTGTGAGCAGGTGCCAGGTCGTGCTGAAAAAATGAAATCTTCATCTCCATAAAGCTTTTCAGCAGATGGAAGCATGAAGTGCTCCAAAATCTCCTGATAGCTAGCTGCATTGACCCTGCCCTTGATAAAACACAGTGGGCCAACACCAGCAGCTGACATGGCACCCCAGACCATCACTGACTGTGGGTACTTGACACTGGACTTCAGGCATTTTGGCATTTCCCTCTCCCCAGTCTTCCTCCAGACTCTGGCACCTTGATTTCCGAATGACATGCAAAATTTGCTTTCATCCGAAAAAAGTACTTTGGACCACTGAGCAACAGTCCAGTGCTGCTTCTCTGTAGCCCAGGTCAGGCTCTTCTGCCGCTGTTTCTGGTTCAAAAGTGGCTTGACCTGGAGAATGCGGCACCTGTAGCCCATTTCCTGCACACGCCTGTTCACGGTGGCTCTGGATGTTTCTACTCCAGACTCAGTCCACTGCTTCCGCAGGTCCTCCAAGGTCTGGAATCGGTCCTTCTCCACAATCTTCCTCAGGGTCCGGTCACCTCTTCTCGTTGTGCAGCGTTTTCTGCCACACTTTTTCCTTCCCCAGAAGTCTTCCCACTGAGGTGCCTTGATACAGCACTCTGGGAACAGCCTATTTGTTCAGAAATTTCTTTCTGTGTCTTACCCTCTTGCTTAAGGGTGTCAATGATGGCCTTCTGGACAGCAGTCAGGTCGGCAGTCTTACCCATGATAGCGGTTTTGAGTAATGAACCAGGCTGAGAGTTTTTAAAAGCCTCAGGAATCTTTTGCAGGTGTTTAGAGTTAATTAGTTGATTCAGATGATTAGGTTAATAGCTCGCTTAGAGAACCTTTTCATGATATGCTAATTTTTTGAGATAGGAATTTTGGGTTTTCATGAGCTGTATGCCAAAATCATCAATATTAAAACAAGAAAAGGCTTGAACTACTACTACAGTTGTGTGTAATGAATCTAAAATATATGTGTGACGGACCCCGTACTCAAGATGTCCGCCGTAAATGCTTCCTCTGTCCGGTACCATACAATCCAAGACCCCTTAGCTCATCCAGTCACCAGACAACATCAGTGTAGGCTACATCAGGAATTACTCTTTATTTGAAATGTCACACATATATACAGCCAGATGACTAAAGCTTAACCTAATTAGCATGAGCTAATTATCTTAATCAACACTGGACTCCTTCATTAAATTGCAGGGTTAATTAGCACATACAACAATAGGTGAAATACTCTTACAAGCCAGACTATATGCATTAACACAACAGACAGGTGGCTGGAGTTCATGAGTCATGACATTAGCGTCTCTTGCTAATATGCCAAATACACATACAGATTCTATGTGTATTGGGGGGCCAGCATGGACCTGAATCCAAGTACCACCAGCTCAGGGGTCCCAGGCTTGCAGCTCAAAGAGCACTGTTCCCCAAATGCCAGGGCCCATAATCGCAAGGTAATAGGCTCGCCTTCAGTCCCCTCCAACAGCCTGTGTCCCGGCTAGGTCTGTAACAATATGAAAGTCTAATGTTTATCAGTACATTACAGAAAATAATGAACTTTATCACAATATGCTAATTTTTTGAGAAGGACCTGTATATGTAATGACAGGTCATGTGACACTTACATTGCACACAGGTGGACATCATTTCACTAATTATGTGACTTCTGAAGGTAATTGGTTGCACCAGAGCTTTTTATGGGCTTCATAACAAAGGGGGTGAATACATACGCACATCCCAATTAACCGTTTTTTTTTTATTTCTGAAAAATAGTTTTTATGTATATATTTTTCTAATTTTACTTCACCAACTTAGACTCTGGTGTTCTGATCCATCACATATAATTCAAATTAAAAAAACATTTAACTAAAGGCTGTAATGTAACAAAATAGGTAAAAAAGCCAAGGGGGTGAATACTTTTGCAAGGCACTGTATGTGCACATTTGGTAATGGTATTGTAAATGACATTTCTTTATTATACCTTTGTTAAATGACCTCTTCATTAAATGATAAAATCCATAAAGAGCACTAAAGTGCTCTTGCTGTACCTTCTTTTCTAAGAATTCTAATTTTGTGAGCTCTCTATATCCTTCTAAGTGGGTAAGATGTAAGAAAGAAATGATGAGAGGTGTTAATGGGTTACAGGGTATGCATGAGAGTAATTAGAGAAGAGTAAAATTCATTAGTCTCAGTCTCAGTAAAATACAGTAATAATGTATGGGGCAGGGGTTGTAGAATGCGGGTTGTAGAATGATGTGTGAAAGGCTTATGTGTCAGGAATAATAAGAGACTGTGTAATCAGTGATACATTTTGTGTCAGCTATGTCAAGCACGTGTGGGTGGCTCTTCTTGCTAGTCGATTTAATGTGTGTGCAGTATATAGATCTGATATCACTAATAGATACTGATACAGCTAGATTTGTTAGTTTCAGTGGTGTAATCTGCACTAAATCTCATGTAAAATACATGAACGTAAATATATACAGAAAAGAGTTTATGTACCCGCAAAAGATGCAATCTCACTCCTAATGGTGAACTCAGCACAGTGGCTAAGTGGTTAGCATTTTCACCTAGCAGCACTGGGGTCATGGTTTGAATCCCAACCATGGCATTAACTGCATGGAGTTTGCATGTTCTCTCTGTGCCTGCGTGGGTTTCCTCTGGGTACTCCGGTTCCCTCCCACACTCCAAAGACATACTGGTAGGTTAATTGGCTCCTGTCTAAATTGGTCCTAGTATGTGCATGTATGAATGTGAGTTAGGGACCTTGTATTGTAGCTCTGAATTCATTATTTTTTTAGATATAACCTTAGGGGGTAGTACAGACACAGGCAAGATCAACACCAGCTCCTTGAGGGCAGGGACTGATGTGTATGTACAATATATATTAGTAATGCGCTGCAGAACTTGACGGCGCTATAAAGGTGTAAAATTACCCCCGCATGGGACTGCTGGTAAATGGCTCTCTTACTCCTGCACAGCCAGGCAACAGCATTCTCCGCTTGCATCCAAACACAAGAAGTCAATCCCTTGGCTTTGTTTTGATGTTTTGTTAGGGGTATTAACTTGGATAGGGTGAAGGGTTTCATGGGATGCCCAACTGGAACCAAAGAACAACAAAAGGGAAAACTTCCTTCCTCTGTTCAAAAGATCCTGGACTGCTTTTCTTCCTGTACACACACAGTCTTTTGTGAATCAACAGCAAAAGCACAAAAATGAGGCTAGCTGTATGCAGGAGTGTATCCTCTCCAGATGTAGAACTGATCTAAGCTCCACTGCTTGCAAGTACTACCAGCCCTCCTGGCAGTTTTGAAGATCTCCCAGGGCAAGGATAAAAAGGGTCAAGCACAACGCTGTCCTTTTAGAAAGCTTGCTACATGTGGCAGTCTCTTCCCTTGAAAATCCCTGGGTGTGCCCATGTACTCACTCTGTCCTCCTTGCTGCCACTGCTTCTCAGACGAGACTCCTAGACAACCTGTGATGTTGTAAGGGTCGTCCCAAGCCAGCCTAAGCCCAGCCTGGAGGTAGAGACCCCCCTAGACCTAGGGATTCCCTCATAGACCACCGCCAGCCTCCTCAGCACTCCATCTTCCACCGGACTCCCCTGCTAGCATGACTCATCCATATGTAAGGGCTGACCTAGCCACCCTGCCAGTACATTATGCCTTGGGATTGGCCAGGTTCCCTCAAGTAAGCAGATCAGCCCTCCTGGCCTCCGCCCACTAACTTCTTGAAGTTTATCCAAACTTCCAGATCCAGGGGGAGACACCAGAGATCTGCCTCTGTGGCTCATCCAGCCTGACTTGCAGTAAACCGTGACCCAGATTCAGACTTACTTTATTTGCAGTCAATAAAATTTGCCTTCACTATTCTAGTAGCATGCTAGATGGTGCTACACTAGTTCATGAAATTAATAAATATAAAATAAAACTCTTTGAGGTAATACAATGCCCATCTTTCAGATATACTTTTCAAATGAGCCTGAATTATGTCTCTTTGTTATCCTAGAAATCAAGAATTGAACATTTTACCTCCAAATCTTTACCAGAGAAATGGAATTTTATGCTGAACTCGGATAGTACTATTTTCAGTGTTATTGACACCAGTTTCCAATATTTGACCTTTCTCAACAAAAAAGGAAAGCTCATGTGAACCAAGCAGTTATATTACGTCCTACAGCTCAACCATCAAACCTTGTGTGACAGTTTGAATGTGTTTAACCACTTTCAGACTGGACCATTTTGCTGGCTTAAGACCAGACCACTTTTTGCATTTCGGCACTGCGTCGCTTTAACTGACAATTGCGCGGTCGTGCGCCGTGGCTCCCAAACAAAATTGACGTCCTTTTTTCCCACAAATAGAGCTTTCTTTCGGCCGTATTTGACCGCCCCTGCGGTTTTTATTTTTTGCGCTATAAACAAAAAAAGAGCGTCAGTTTTGAAAAAAACACATTTTTTACTTTTTGCTATAAAATATAAAAAATATAAATATCCCACAAAAATATATAAAAAACATTTTTTTTCCTCCGTTTAGGCCGATACGTATTCTACATATTTTTGGTAAAAAAAATCGCAATAAGCGATTATTGATTGGTTTGCGCTAAAGTTATAGTGTTTACAAAATAGGGGATAGTTTTCTAGCATTTTTTTTAATAATTTTTTTTTACTAGTAATGGCAGGACCTACCTGTATGCCCTTTTGCCTGTCCATGCCATTCTGCCGACTTACATCGGCTTGCGCCGGTCGGGAAGTGGTTAAACACCCAGCCATTCACTCACATCCAAATCCAACTTTAGGTATAAAATGATCATTCAAATTTTTGATCATTCAAAATTGTGATTGTTGTTGTTTTGTAGAGATAACCCCATATCAGGAGTAGGGATGGGCAGAACGACCCCCTGTTCGGTTCGCACCAGAACTTCAGAACATCGCAAAAGAACTGAATAGCAAAACCCATTGAACTCTATGGGACCCGAACTGTAAAAATTGCCCATTTTGAAGGCTTATATGCAAGTAATTGGGCATGCAATGGTTATGGGGATCCAGGTACTGCCCTGGGGGACATGTATCAATGAAAAAAAAGTTTGTAAAAAAAACTGTCATTTTTAAATGAGCAGTGATTTACCGATGCTTAAAGGGAAAGCATAAAAATTATAAATAACAATAAAAATGAAAAATTCCTTTCAATATAGTGCCTGGGGAGTCCCCTTAGTCAACCTGTAAAATGGCACATCTGTACTGTATATAGAAGCTGCTGCAGCAATAATTGCATTTATAAAGCCACATAAATGAAGTTTTCCTTGAAAGCTTTCTATATTTTGGAAACAATAGCTTGGGGAGCCAGTCTGTATGATGAGGCCACAATGTAGTGCACTGGGAACAAGATTAGAGATTTTTTTGATAAATTCTGGTGTCTCTTCCGCAGACTTTGAATAGAAGTAACAGGTGTGGAAAAATTGGTCTTTGGGTGTCGGTGGCGCCTTCACACCATAAACCTATAGAGGTACTCTTGATGAAAGCAAGAATTGGCCTTTCTGTCAAAAATTTTAATGATATGAACCTGTCAAATAGGTGCAGAAAAATTGGTCTTTGGGTGTTGGTGGTGCCTTCTCACCGTAACCCTATAGAGGTACTCTTGATGAAAGCAAGAACAAGAATTGGCTTTGCTGTCAACCATTGAAATGAAATGCACGTGTCAAACAGGTGTGGAAAAAATGGTCTTTGGGTGTTAATTGTGCCTATGAAACCTACACCAACAAAATTCTTCCAGATGAAATCAACACCCACAACACTAGGCAGTCTAGAAGTCTTGCAGAGATTCCACATCCCAACAACACTTAATCAGCAACATCGGCATCAGGGGCTTCATAGCAGCTGGTAATCCATGACTGATTAATTTTGATAAATGTCAGACGGTCCACGGAGTCTGTGGACAGACACGCTCTATTATCAGTAACAAAACCTCCAGCAGCACTAAATGCCCATTCGGAAAGCACACTTGATGCAGGGCAGCCCAGCAGCTCAATTGCATACCGGGCAAGTTCTGCCCAGTGGTCTAATCTCATGACCCAGTAACCTAGTGGATCGTCAACTGAAAAGCTCTCCATCTCTGTTTTCGCCCCTAGATAATCATCCACCATATGATGCAGATGCTGCCGATGGCATGTGGAGGCTGACAGCCCTGGGTGCCGAGGACTAAAAAAATTGCCCCCTTCTCTATTGCTCCTCTCTTTACCAACCAAAGCCTCAAAACTGAGTTTTCCATGACCCTGAATGAGTCAAGAAATGCATTAGATAAACTCATATTGAAAATATCTTTGGTAACCCCTGTTAACAAATCTCAATCACATTTGCATATCTCTTTACAGGAATGTCTGATGCTGCCATCATGGAGCTAAATCTCCCCACTGGAATCCCCATTGTGTATGAGCTGGATGACAATTTAAAACCTCTTAAACCCATGGCCTTCCTTGGCGACGAGGAGACAGTGAGGAAGGCTATGGAGGCAGTGGCTGCCCAGGGCAAGGCTAAGAAATAGAGGCAATATAAAGCCCCGTAAACAATGTGGACTATTTTTGTGAAAAAAACAACTCTGTTACTGATTGTAAAATCTTATTCATTCAATCCTGTTGTAATTAGTACTCACTCTTATCACACACGGTCTTATTTTTACTGATGCCAGCCTTATCATAACACCCTATTTTGGTTACCACTCTGTCTAAAACAGAGATGTATAAGTCACGGCTGGGGTTCCCAGAATAAAAGATACTGTATATCATTAATTTTTCTGTCATCAATTGGAGACCACATTTGGTTATCTTGATGATACGATGCCTCTTCCAAAATGTTTTAGCGTCTCTAGTCTACATGACAACAGAGGATAGACCCGTGGAAATGTATACCCTAAGCTCAAGGTCTCCACATACAACAAAATATATTGGACACAACAGAGCCTGGCAACTCTTCACAACCCTGCAATTTCCAATCTCTTCTGAAATGAATAATCATTTGGTTGTCCACCCTTTCACACACACACAGGTCCTCATGATCAAAAGCATCTAAAAAAAGAACTGTTATCATTACCTGTAGGAAACAATGTGATTCTTTTCAGTGTTCTAAATGTCATTTTTAATAGCCAGGCCCTGAAAATCTGTGAAACACAAGTGCCCAATATATTTTGCTTTCAGAACATTTTGTCATACTATTTTGTAATGTCCTTGACAAATCTGCAAATATGTTCTTGTACCCAAATAAACAAATGCTACACCTGGGTCTAACGTATTGTGCTACAGTTGCGCATAGCAGTGTATTCAGAACTGAATTCAGTGATCTGTTGATGCTAGCCAGTCTGACCAACATCAGGCAAATTTGAATGACATATGAAGAGCTATGGAGACTAATGCCCCATACACATGAGCAGAAATTCTGCAAAAGTACGATGAGAGCTTTTGGTCCGAAAATGCGACTGTGTGTATGCTCCATTGGACTTGTGTTGGCGGAATTCCAGCAATCTTTTGCATCATTAATGTCTGCAGTTACCTTTAGGCTTGACTATTCTACCCAACGACCGAGGAATATGATATTTGCCTGTATGGAAAGCTAGCTTTGATTTGTCCCAATAATATCCAACAAAAACGAGAGACAAGATCATGGTGGGTTCCTGTGCAGTAGCTATATGTTTAACCTCCCTGGCGGTATGATTCTGTCCGGAATATAGTGCTGAAAGCGGTACAATTATTTTGCATGGAAATTTGGCATTTTATATTGTAGGCATGCAATTCTTATGAATAACTCACTTAAATCTGTCCGAACCAGAGTCTAGTAGACATTCCGGGTATGATAAAGGGTATGATAAAGTTTGAAACACAAAATCATAAATTATAATATAATAAAAATATATATAAAAATGATTCAATAATGTAATCAAATCAAAAACACTGAAATTTGCTCAGTTGCAGAATAGTCGCTGTCATTAAATTTATTGTTTGATGATAAATTGTGATTCTAATATTTTATCGGTGTTTTCTAGCTGGTCTAAAACCACTTTTGACATAAAGGGACACTTTTTGGTTGCTATGGACAATCTCCAGTTTCCAGGCAGAAAAAAATATTTTTATTATATAAAATGACATGCAGGGCACTGGGCAGACCACTAGGGACAAAGTGGATGTGTATTTTTTGTATACAGTACTGTAATCTGTAAGATTACAGTACTGTATGTGTATTGTGTTTTTAAACTTTTTTGAATTTGGCGCCGATCTCCGCTCCCGTGCGTCAGAACGTCGCAGGGAACGGAGATCAGCGGCACTCGGGCACTGTGTGAATCGAGCGAGCAGACGGCTCGCACACACAGCGGGGACACATCGCAGGATCCAGGGAAAAAGGTAAGTAACTTCCCCCTGTATCCTGCAATGCAGCCCGAGTCTGGCTCGGGGTTACCGCTTTTGGTACTGAAGTTCCCACCCCGAGCCAGACTCGGGTTTACCGCCAGGGAGGTTAATGATGGGCGATGCCTCACAGTGACTGGTGTTGATTTACTAAAACTGGAGAGTGCAAAATCTGGTGTAGCTGTGCATAGAAATCAATCAGCTTCCAGGTTTTTTTTGTTGTCAAAGCTTAATTGAACAATCTGAAGTTAGAAGCTGATTGGCTATCATGCACAGTTGAACCAGATTTTGCACTCTCTGGGTTTAGTAAATCAACCTCTTTATGTCTAGGTTTAAAGCAACCCTACCACTGTACAAAACATTTTAAAGCAAACAATATCTGTTAAATAAGAAGAAATAAGTATATAAATAAATAAATAAATATATATATATATATATATATAGTATATATATATATATATATAGTATTATATCTTTTCAACAGACAACACTGGAGAAATTACACTTTGCTACAATGTAAAGTAGTGAGTGTACAGCTTGTATGACAGTGTAAATTTGCTGTCCCCTCAAAATAACTCAACACACATCGATTAATGTCTAAACTGCTGGCAACAAAAGTGAGTACACTCCAAAGTGAAAATGTTTTACAAGGTCTCAGGTGTAAATGAGGAGCAGGTGTGTTCAATTTGGTGTTATTGCTCTCACTCTCTCATACTGGTCACTGGAAGTTCAATATGGCACCTCATGGCAAAGAACTCTCTAAAGGTTCTGAAAAAAAAAAAATTGTTGCTCTACATAAAGATGAGAACTAGACGAGGGTGTGCGTCCCTACGTACCAAAAGACCACTTAACTAAAATTTAACCTTTATTGTAAATCCTAAAAAGTATGTAAATGATCATATCAGGTATACCTATAGGATGAGGTCAATGCCATTATATATAAAAATCAACGTTCTATCTCTTTGTGGTAATATTAACATCTACCAAGTTTAAATGGTAAAAACTTCTCTAGAATATATATGTATAGACAATATGAGGGTTATAATTTCCTCCTATATTCAATATAAGGGCTCCAGGCTGGGGGGAAAAGAATGTGTCAGGACAAAAATGTAATCATTTGAACCTAAATGAAAATAAAGTCAGAAGGAGCTCCCAAAATCAAATCAAAGTTTCACTTTTGAATAGAGCTCCGTCGGAGGTAAAGAAAATTGAAAAAAGTGAATAAAATGAGCAACTAAAGCCCCATACACACGCTCGGACAATCCGCGGACCAGGTCAGTCGGACTTTGTCCGACGTACTTTGTCCGATGTTGGCGTTGCGTACACACGGTCGGACTACGTTGTCGGAATATCCGGTCCGGAAGAACGTCGTGACGTAAGTCGTCGTCCACGAGATTACAAAAGGGAAGTTCAGCACCACGTCAGGCACCCGTTGGGCTCCTTCTGCTGATCCCGTGTTTATCGAGAGTTAGTGGAAGTTTGGTGACTTAAGATTCGCGCTTCTCAGTTTTCTGACTCGTTACTGCTCTTCAGTTTGTGCTTGTCGTGCGTATCTGTTTATTAGTGCGTGTAGTCAGTTCGCATTTGTTGGTCATTGCGGCCTATATCTTGATATAGGACGCTTTGATTTGCACTGCTTATTGTCTGCTCGTTGCTGGTATTCACTTCGTTCTTTCAGGCCTTGCTGTTTATCGGTGCTTTCTGTTTGTCCGTTCTGACCAGCCGACCTTTTGTGACCTTCTGAGCGATGTTTCCCGTGCGTACTCGTCGCCGAGTTCGTGCTGTACGCGGAATTGGTGTCGGGCTTTTAGCTTTGACCCAAGACCCGTCCATGAACAGAGTGACGAGGAGTATGTGGACCAAGAATTGGTTGCTTCAGCGTGACCAGTTCTCGCACATGCCTTTGCTTCGTGAGATCCGGGAGAATAATCCTGATGATTTCAGGAACTTTCTCAGGATGACGGACCCCGATTTTCACCGTCTTTTGGCTTTGCTGACCCCCTTTATCAGCCGGCAGGATACCTGCATGAGACAAGCCATTACTCCGGAGCAGAGGCTTGTTGCCACGTTGAGGTACTTGGCGACAGGGAGAAGTCTTCAGGATTTGAAGTTCTCTTCAGGTATCTCTCCCCAGGCCCTGGGAATCATTATTCCAGAGACCTGTTCTGCCATCATTCAGGTCCTGCAGGAGGACTATATTAAGGTAACATTTCTACTTTACTATTCCCTTCTATGTATGCTCTGTTTGCTAATGACTTGTATTTTTGACCTCCTTCCCTAATTACCATGATTGCAATATGTTCTAATATGCTGTGCCCCTTTTCTCCTTCATGCATTTTTCCCTTCACTTACCTCACCAGCATGCTCTTCTGCCCCAATAGACACCTATGGCCTAGTCACTTAAGCAATGTCTTTTGTCTGCTGCATAGTATTGTTTGCCCCAAAACACCCCCTAAAATATGCACAAATGTTTGCTGTGTGGTTTACTTCATGTAGAGCCCCCTTTTTTTGTTCTTTTGGTGGGGGGGGGGGGCAAACTCATTAGGAACCCCCTCCCCCAACTGCTCTGTCAGATGGTACCAATCCTTTATCTGCTGGCTTTCCCAAGGTCCATACACACTATATACCTACCTCTTTATAGTGCGCATCTTTAGGGATGAATTCAGCAAAGCATGTAGTGCAAGGGACTGCCTCCATACATTCCATTTCCTATTTTTTTGTCTTCTTTCCCTCCTATTAGCTTGCTTGGTAATTTAATAATGTCACACTGTGCCTGCCTTTTTTGGGGGGGGGGGGGGGGGTTGAAATGTTATTTTATATTTACTTTGGCCTGCCAATAGTTTTAAGTACAGAGGGTCTGGCCAAACTAGCCCACATTATTGAGCCATTTGCCAATCAATGAAGTGCAGAGGGTTAGCTGTCCACCACCCCCCCCCCCCCAAAACCCCTAGTTATTGCCAATGGCCCATCAGAAGTGGGGGGATTGATGGGGGGGTGAGTAATCTGTGAAGGGGAGCCTCTACTTTTCTGTGCAAATACTTTCCAGCCTCCAATTTTAGACAATGCTCTTGTTCCAAGATGTTGATTGTCTAATCTGCTTGCAATGTTTAGGTGCAAAGTGACTATTTTTTTTTTCTTGTTTCACTCCACAGTTCCCTTCCACGCCACAGGAATGGCAGACTGTGGCCTCCCACTTTGCCAGCCGTTGGGACTTTCCTAACTGCGGAGGGGCAATTGATGGGAAACACGTCCGCATCGTCCCACCGCCCAACTCGGGGTCCTACTATTATAATTATAAAGGGTTTAATAGTGTAGTGATGTTGGCGGTGGTGTCGGCAACATACGAGTTTATGTATGTGGACGTGGGGATGAACGGCCGGATATCGGATGGTGGGGCCATTACGCACACGGAGTTCTACTGGCGTCTCCAAAGTGGCAGTCTGTGCTTGCCACCTCCAGAGGAGAATGCCGAAGGACTCCCCTTCGTCTTTGTCGCAGATGAAGCGTTTGCGTTGACTCCCCATGTGATGAGGCCGTTCCCGATGAGGACCCTCACCCCGGACCAGAGGGTCTTCAACTACAGGCTGTCCAGAGCCAGAAGAGTTGTGGAGAACGCTTTTGGCATCCTGGCCAGCCGCTTCCGCCTGTTCCTGACGGCATTTAACTTGGCGGAATACAAACTCAACCACATAGTTCTTGCCTGTTGCATATTGCACAACTTCCTCAAAAGACATAACAGGAACTATGTGGTGCCCGTTGGCCCAGATGTGGAGGGCCCTCCAAATGCCGAACTCACAGCCCTTCGAGTGGCACGTCCAGGCTTGCCCCCTCTAAATGCCCGTGTGGTCCGGGACCAATATATGCAGTACTTTGTGGGTAGGGGGGCCATTGCTCTGCCTGACGATGTGTGAGAGGCATTTTTTAATAAATCTGATATTTTAACCAACCTATGATTTCATGTCATTTCAGTCTTCTTTTTAGCTTATTTTACTTTGACATTTTTTCCCTTTGCCTTCGACAGTGGGAATGCACTTTCTGGGCAAAAGGAGGTAACAGTCTCTTCTTCCCAAAAAGATTATTCTCATGTTGTGTGTTTGCTACCTAATCTTTGGTCTAGAGAAGGTTTGTACTGCATAACTGACACCCAAAATACTCCTTTTCATCACCAGGTCTGACATGTGTGTATTCTCCAAAATGCTGTGCTCCGTGTTTTCGTACAAAGCACTGTGGGTGTCATTTACATAAGTCAAATCCGCTATGCTCTACAAGTGCATTGAAAAAGTTCCCCGGGAAAGAAAATTGGAGTGCAAAGTGGATTTGCCTTTAGTAAATAACACCCATTGCCCCCCATATCCTTTTCATTTTACATACATAATGCATTGTGTTTTTTAAATAAGGAAGCCACACATTTAGAAAAATAAAAGTTTACTAGGAAAACATTCCCAAGTGCGTTTACAATCTTCACGCCAAAACTGACAACATCTTGGTTATTTACAACATTGTTTACAAACATTCCGCAATTGGTAAAACCAGGCATGGAGCAAAACAGAACCTAGGAACTTGGAAAGTTCAACTTTGTAAAGTGAAGACAAGATCAGACATGACTATATGTTCAAAGTGTGTTTGATCTTGCCTTCATCACATGGGGGGGTCACCCCCGAAAAGTGGAAATTTGGAACATGCACACAATTTGGGTCTGAAAATGGTCATTAGATGGGAAAACACATGCCTAGAAGCTTCAAAAGTGCCATTTTCCATCATGGGGATGAATGGACGTTTTTTGGGGGTGCAACCCCTTCACCACAACCACTTTCGTAGTTCGTAAAGTGTTTGCACCCCCAAAAAAACGTTGCCATTCATCCACCATGGTGGGAGCTAGCACATGTGGACACAATGTGTGCATGTTCCAAATTTCAGACAGTTTTTAAGTTGCAAATGTGTTCTGAAGCTGGCACAAATGTGTGTTAATTACTTGGTGCGTTTTCATATTTTTCCTAAAATATCAATGATGTTCTTCAATTTTTGTTGAACATCATTGATGTTTTGCTTTATGTAATCTAGATCTCTATTGCAGACCATTATCTCTCCGATGAGTACGTGGGCACTCTCTGTGGTAAAGTGCGATTTTTCTTCCACAACATCCACGTCACCTAAAAAACCACAAACAAACAAAAATGGGGTGTTGGAAATGAGGCAGCCATACATGGATTAGCTTACCAGTAGCTGTGTTCTCCCACACTCACCTGTTGTGGTGACAATTTCTCCAAGTTCGATGATCTCTCCTTCCTCCTCCTCCTCCTCCTCTGCTTCTGCTCTTTCCCCTTTTTTGGTAGGTGTTGGTTTGGGGGTTTCCTCAGACGGCCCAAGTTTTCGCTCCCCTATGAGAATGTCCAAAAGGAAGATTTAGCAACACAAGCTATTGAGGGCAGAAATAGGAAATGACAAACATTGCTTGAAAGTGACGGACACTATTTTAGTTTGGCCAGTTACAAATGTCAACTACATGAATGAAGTCACTTTGTAAAGGTGCTAAACTGACTAGCTTTTTGGTAGAAGTTTGTGTGATGGAGACCCCCCTCTAGTATCCACTGGAGCACATGTGTGGAAAAGCATAATAAAAAGGGGGTTTGGGTGTCCCAGCACTAGTGCTCTAGAGTCCAGATGGGTAAACAGCTACTGAGTGACCTCTCCTTTACATTGAATAAATTGGCTTTACATTCTTGATGACATTTCTAGTGAGAACAAACTTCCTTTCCCCAAAAAAACACCAAACATCGTATTATAAGTGGCCGAACGATCGAGGTTGCGTACGATCGAATGCACACACACACGACCATGACAGTGGCAGAAAGATCGAGGCTGAGTACGATCGAATGCACAGACGAACCTGAAAGTGGCCATTTTGGAATGTACAACTTGGTAAAAATCAAAACACAATGGAGCAGTATGCAAGCAAGAAATCAAACACAAAACACAACTACTTACTTTTTTGAAGAATTCTCTTGATCTTTCTGTACTGATCGGCCTCCCTCAGTTTCAGGTCTGACCAGCGTTTCCTGAGTTGCTCCTTGGATCGTTGTACCCCAAAATTATTGTACAGCCTTCTCACAACTTTAGACATGATCTTGGCCTTGCGGACATTGGGGTTGAGGTAAGGCCCATACTTCCCATCATAGTCGCTCCTCTTTAATATGTCCACCATCTCCAACATTTCTCCAAATGACATATTGGAGGCCTTGAATTTCAGGTTCCGGGATCGGGACGTTTCTGCCTCCGGACTTTCCTCGTCCTCCTCCTCGTTGGTGGGATATTTGTGGCGCACCTGCTGTGTCCCCGCCATGTGCTCTCCCCACTACGCCGTAAAGAGAAGGGGTGGGGAATAGACGAGAAAGATCGTCAGGGGCGGGCGGAGTTTGAAGCATGCGCAGTGTATATAAAACGTCACACGCCTGTGTCGTAGCCACGATCTGGGAGACGAGGGGAGAGAAAGCTCACGCACGAGACGATCGCTACAAACGAAGGTACAATTTGACGTTGGTACATAACTAGCCTAGACTGATTAGAACTTGAGGCTTCTTTATGGAGAAGATTAGGAGAGTTTAGGCTGACATTATTTATATTGTTTTTGTGTGGCGTTGTGTCTTGCAGAGGTGATGGATGCCTTCTACAACGTGAGCTTTCTCCCACACTTCATTGATAAATACCGGCAATTCCCCTCTTATGGCAGGCAAAACACAGGGATTATAGCAACAGACCAAAGAGGTACGCAGCCCTGCTGAAACTGGTGGCATTTGTAAAGCCTACCCTGCCCATGGCAACCGTCGCAAACTTAAAAGTGAAGATCACCAACATGAAGACTACCTATTTCCGGGAGCGCAATAAGGTCCTGAAGTCACAAGCATCTGGAGCTGCAGCAGCTGATGTCCATGTCCCCACGCTCTGGTACTATGACAGGCTCCACTTTCTCAAAGACCAGGCTACTGTCAGGAAGTCACTCTCGACTCTTCCTTGCACGCGTCCTTCCACGCACGCCACCCTTGATGAGGATTCCGAGGACCAACCTGGGCCTTCCAGTCTGGAAGATGTGCAGGTGCCCAGCTTGTTCCAGGTATAGTAGTTTTGGAACCAGTTTGTTGAATAATGAATGATGTTCAGTTAATTCAGGATCCCCAATTGCTTATTTCCTAACGTGATTGACATATCAACAGACAGTGGTGTGGGAGACATTTTTGGGAAGAATCTAAACTGCAGGGCTGAGAATTGTATGGTTTTGTATTTGAAAACATTTTGCAACAGTCACTAGATGAGAATTGTGTGTGTTTGATGAACAAATAACTGAAACTATGTCCCTTTTTCAGACACAGGAAGACCTCAGCCAGGAGGTGGCTGTGGAAGGTGGCAGTCAGGAGGAGGCAGGGGGTAGTGGCAGCCAACAGGGGGGTAGGCGTAGGAGCCTGACTGTCTCCCAAGTCTCTCCCCTCCGCCTTCCCTACAGAAGGGCGAAAAACATGGGGGAGGTGGGAGAGTCAGCGCTCCAGCTGATAAAAGATGCCTCAGCCTCCCTCTATGCCACACCCACCTACGAGGAGGCCTTTGCCTCCTTGGTTACAAGTAAATTTACGGGTATGGAGGCGGGGCAACGCAGCATGTGTGAGGAGGTCATCCTCAAAATACTAAATGAGGGGATGGCTGGGGAGATGACTCCCCTCACACATGTTTGCGAGAGTGACCTTGCTCCGCCTCCTCCTCCTCCTTCTGCCACCCCACCAGCACCAGCACCACGGCGTGGAAGGAAGCGTACAAGGAAGACAAGAGAGTGACAACCTGGACTCAGTCTGGTCTGAGAGAAGATGGAGCCTCTCGTAGTACCAGAGCCTGGGGACCTAGATGGCATCTGCTGCAGTTCCGGATGTTTTGGACTTCAGGACCAGATTGCGCTCCCTTATTATTTAGATAGGTAGTCTTCATGCCCCCAATTGTTTAAGTCTGTAAAATGATGGTTGCCATGGGTGTCCAAGGCTTTGCAAATTCCCCAAGTTTCACCATGGCTGCGTTCCTCTTTGGTCTGTTGCTGAGACCTAAATAAAGGTTTTTTTGATTTGAAATAATCATTGACTATTGTGTTTTACTTTTCTACAATGACAGTTTTTCTTTGAGTAGGCAGGTACATTTCACTAATCCTAGAATTAACAAGGGGCACCAACAACCAACAAACTCCTAGTAAATGTAAGCAAGAAATACAAATGTTAATAATGTGGTTTTGCTAAGTTGAGACATACAAACCCCCTCCAAAAAAAAAAAAATCTCCTTCAAATATGTATTCCCCCAAAAAAAAAAAATCTGGATAAAAAAATAAGAAAGATTGTATTACGATCTGAGTAAAAATAAACATGTAGTGTATAAATGCTGCAAAGTAATAAAGAAGTAAGTTTGTGAGAAGTGCGGGTGAATAGGAGCAGCTAAAAGATGTCATTCTTGTTGCATTGTAAAGAAAAAGAGAATGCGCTGCATTAAAGACATTTTAACATTGCAGCGTGACGAATGTGCTGTGTCGATTAGGAAAGGTAGTTTTACCTGACCGAGCGCTTCCGTCACAGAATTTCTTCTGAGCATGCGTAGCACTTTGTCCGTCGGACAAGCGTACACACGCTCGGATTTGGTGTGATCGGACCGGGTTGACGGCAAATCTTTCCAGCAGGAGATAAGACTTTGTCCGACGGACAAACCGACGAACACTGTCCGATGGTGCATACACACGGTCTGATTTTTCAACAACCTTGTCCGATCGGACCAAATTGATGAAAAAGTCCGACCGTGTGTATGGGGCTTAAGAGTAGCTGACTGTCATATGGTGGTTTCTTCCCCCTCCCCTCCATTTTTCTTTTTTGTCAGGTGAGAGCCTTGTGTCAATGTAGCCTTGATTAAGAGAGAGAGAAGCTTTTTTTGTGGCTATGGTGATATATGGGGCTCGTACAATAGTGGTTATTTCTGTCCACATGGATAAGTGTACCCGTATCACATATCTGAAAGATAGACAATTTCATAGGGCAGAAGATAGATAGCCCATACCCTTAGTAGGATAGTATTTACTATCATATCTTCTATTTTTCTGTTCATCGCAATTTTATATGTGGCCAATAGATGGGAGGAGAGACAGACATACCCCCATCTCTTGATACCAGGTGGTGTTGGTGAGTAGACCTTTAATTTACATATCCTCTAATACAGCCTGCCTGGAGCCTTTATATTGAATATAGGAGGAAATTATAACCATCATATTGTCTATACGTATACATTCTAGAGAAGTTTTCACCATTTAAATTTGGTAGATGTTAACCACATGCCGACCGGCGCACGACGATATACGTCGACAGAATGGCACGTACAGGCAGGAGGGCGTATATATACGTCCCTCCTTTCGCCTGTCCGTGCCATCGGGAGCGCGCCGGGAGCGGCGCGCTCCCGCGCCGGTCGGGACCCCCGTGAGTCCGGCCGCGGTCCCCGCGGACTTGATCGCCGCGGGGACTCCCGCGATCGTCTCACGGAGCGGCTGAACGGGGAGATGCCGAGATAAACAGCATCTCCCTGTTCTGCCTAGCAACTAGTGACGCCGATCTCTGCTCCCTGTGATTGGAGCAGAGATCAGCATTCACTAGCTGACAGCCACGCCCCCCCACAGTAAAAAACACACCCCTAGGCCTACTTAACCCCCTACACTGCCACCTTGTGGTTAACCCCTAAACTGCTAGTGTCATTTATACAGAAATCAATGCATTTAAATGCATTAATTGCTGTAAAAATGACAATGGTCCCAAAAATGTGTCAAAAATGTCCGATGTGTCCGCCATAATGTCGCAGTCACAAAAAAAATCGCAGATCTCCGCCATTAATAATAAAAAAAAAAAATTATTAATAAAAATGCTATAAAACTATCCCCTATCTTGTAAACGCTATAACTTCTGCGCAAACCGATCAATAATCGCTTATTGCGATTTTTTTTACCAAAAATATGTAGAAGAATACGTATCGGCCTAAACTGAGGAAAAAAAATGTTTTTTTATATATTTTTTGGGGATATTTATTATAGCAAAAAATAAAAAAATAATGCATTTTTTTCAAAATTGTCGCTCTATTTTTGTTTATAGCGCAAAAAATAAAAACCGCAGGGGCGATCAAATACCACCAAAAGAAAGCTCTATTTGTGGGAAAAAAAGGACGTCAATTTTGTTTGGGAGCCACGTCGCACGACCGCGCAATTGTCAGTTAAAGCGACGCAGTGCCGAATCGCAAAAAGGGGCCTGGTCCTTTGGCTGCAAATTGGTCCGGTCTGAAAGTGGTTAATATTACCACATAGAGATAGAACGTTGATTTTTATATATAATGGCATTGACCTCATCCTATAGGTATACCTGATATGGTCATTTACATACTTTTTATGATTTACAATAAAAGTTACGTTTTAGTTCAGTGGCCTTTTGGTGCGTAGGGAAGCGCACCCTTGTCTTTTTCAAGTCTAATTTTGCAACGGTAAGTGTTATCAATATCACAGGCTTTTGTATATATCTACACAAAGACGACCTAGGCTATAATAAGATTGCCAAGACCCTGAAACTGAGCTGCAGCACAAGCAGACTAAGGACATGGATTACTGGAACCATGTCCTGTGGTCTGATGAGACCAATATAAACTTATTTGGTTCAGATGGTGTCAAGCATGTGTGGGGGCAACCAGGTGAGGGGTACAAAGACAAGTGTGTCTTGCCTACAGTCAAGCATGGTGGTGGGAGTGTCATGGTCTGGGGCTGCATGAGTGCTGCCGGCACTGGGGAGCTACAGTTCAACCAAGGGAACCCTGAATGCCAACATGGACTGTGACATACTGAAGCAGAGCATGATCCCCTCCCTTCGGAGACTGGGCCGCAGGGCAGTATCCCAACATGCTAACAACCCCAAACACACCTCCAAGACGACCACTACCTTGCTAAAGAAGCTGAGAGTAAAGATGATGGACTGGCCAAGCATGTCTCCAGACCTAAACCCTATTGAGCATTTGTGGGGCATCCTCAAATGGAAGGTGGAGGAGCACAAGGTCTCTAACATCCACCAGCTCCATGATATTGTCATGGCGGAGTGGAAGAGGACTCCAGTGGCAACCTGTGAAGCTCTGGTGAACTCCATGCCCAAGGGGGTTAAAGCAGTGCTGGAATATAATGGTGGCCACACAAAATATTGACACTTTGGGCCCAATTCGGACATTTTCACTTAGGGGTGTACTCACTTTTGTTGCCAGCGGTTTAGACATTAATGGCTGTGTGTTGAGTTATTTTGAGGGGATAGCACATTTACACTGTTATACAAGCTGTACACTCACTACTGTACATTGTAGCAAAGTGTCATTTGTTCAGTGTTGTCACATGAAAAGGTATAATAAACTATTTACAAAAATGTGAGGGTGCACTCACTCTTGTGAGATACTATATATATATATATATATATATATATATATATATATATATATATATATATATATATATATACACATACAAACATATATATATTTATGGTTGAAGCCCTATGGCCGGTACGGATATGAACAGACAGACTTACCATAAGACTTACCACATGAAATAGACCTGAAGTGTGCCCTGGTCTGATGGTCGGTATACCAAAATGAGGGGGCATACCCTGGATTAGAAATGAGTATTTGTGAAGAGAAATTAATTTGAGAAATGCCCTGAAAAGGGGGATGGGAGGGTGGGTACCACGCACAGGAAACCGACGAAGACCACAGGCGAGCGGGCTGGTTAAATACCCCCCGGGCTCCTCCCATAAATTCAGGCCACCATACTGGCCTTCCACTTATGGTTGAAGCCCTATGGCCGGTACGGATACGAACAGACAGACTTACCATAAGACTTACCACATGAAATAGACCTGAAGTGTGCCCTGGTCTGATGGTCGGTATACCAAAATGAGGGGGCAAAAACATTCAGGTAGGGGTGTAGTTTTATTGGTTTCAGCTTTATTAATTGAGCAAGTTTGGCGAATGCTTGTGCCATTTCCACCCGAGGATTGAGGATCTACCGGACGCGGTAGGCAGAGTTCCACCTGCCTAGCCTCTTGATGATGTGATCTGGGATCGATGCCGAGATGCTGCCGAGGCTGCTCCAATACTAAAGAGTGACCGTGGTACTGACTGGGGTTGAGGTGTAGGCTGCGAAGAAGAACCCCCACGTGTTTGACAAACTGGTAAGCACTCGAGGGTTTGCACGAAAAGGTAATAGGGGACTAGAGTTTGAGCGTTTCGGTAGGAGTGACCATAGGTGGTCGAGTATGGTTACTGGACACCAGACATTGTTTGTTTACAGAGATGGATGTCTATCCTGGAGCTTGATTGCTGGGCTTTAGACACAGCCAGGATGAAATGGTGTTGGTAGCGAGCTAAGTGACGACTACGCAGGAGCTGGCCTGCGGGATCGCTGCAGGTGAACTAGCTAGGCTGTCAGAACCCGTAGTAGGCTATGTAAATGGCTGTTTTGTATAAGCAGGCTGGGGAGAAGGCCAAATGGCGAACTGTTAAAGATAGTAGACATGTCCCGGAAGATGGCAGCCTGAAATGAACGTACAGTGGACGTTAAACTGGTGCTGCCAGAATAATTGCGCAGGAAGGGCATCACTGAGAGCGACCCGTACCTGAAAGCCACGGCCTGTCCTGTCCTGGTATGACCCCGGAGTTGAGCGGCTATCATGACCGGGTGTTGCTTGAAGAGGCAGGAAGTCCGGGTAAACCCAGGGTTTGGTGTATCTCTGAGGCCATGGTCCTGTAACCAATGGTGGCCAAAAAATTGCAGCGAAGCCTGTGGAGGCTGCTGCATCTGTCACTACCAGGGATGCTAGGGGCGACATGGTACGAACACCCCTTTACCGATCCACGTAGAACGGGACCTTCCGACATTGATAGGTCTGCTATCGCTGCGGTATCTAAATTAAGGATGTGAAAGGGGGGGCTGTGTCTGGGAGAGGAAGATCAGGAAGCGTGACATTAAGACCGACCCTTGGGAATGACCCGTATTTGCAGATTGAGCATTCTCAAGAGAGACTGCAGCCGCTTCTTGGTACGTCCCCGTGTATGGGTGAAGTCTTGGAGTTGGAGACCGTAAGCCGGAGGACATAACGCTCTTTAAAGTCAGGTGGGCCTTGTACAGTACCTGGCTGCCAGTGCTATTAATGATAAATTGGCTAGGCCGTAGAAACGTAAAGGGCCCAGGTAGAAGGGTGCTTCTTTTTTTTTTTTTTTGGACGACTAGACAGAGGAACGACCCTAAAGACGGCGGTTGTGATGGGCGAGCGTTTGCCGTTGGCTATGGGCTAATGCTTCTGGATGCCACGTGGAGGGGATCTTACTGTATGGGCCGAAAAGACAGACGGCTCTCCGGGTCCTGTAAGGCAGTGGTCATCAACCCTGTCCTCAGGGCCCACTAACAGGCCAGGTTTTATGTATTACCTTGGGGAGATACAGACTAGAATACTGCAATCACTGAGCAACAAATGATATCACCTGTGATGTATTTCAGTTATCTTGCAAACCTGGCCTGTTGGTGGGCCCTGAGGACAGGGTTGATGACCACTGCTGTAAGGATAGGAAATGCTGGACGCTGACTAGGTATGGCCTGACAGTGTTACAAGAAGAAGCCAGCTACGTATGGCTACACGATACCTAGTGCAGGACGGAACCTGAACTCAACTGTCTTGAGGGAGAGATGACAGACAGGAAATAATGAGTGGCTCGTACGAAAAAATGCCACCGGAGACAAGTGGCCGATTTAAGGACCGCTGGAAACGATGTGTGGTCAGTCTGTGTGCCACTGGGGATGTGCTTGCAAGGAGAGCGATTGTAAGAAGTTATGCTAAGTTGCGTGCCTTGCCGCAACTGCGACAGACGAGCGTTTAAATGTGTGTTTACAACGATTGCAAGGGAGTTTGTCACTGGAGATGTGCTCGTAGTGACTGTGAAAAGTTTGTATTACTGCACGTGCTTGCGAAGACCGCAGGAGTAGTGCTTGAACGTGTGTTTGCAACGATTGCCAGAAGTTATGTTTTGGATGTGTGCTTGCAACGATTGCAAGACGCTGTGCCAGGACGTGTGCTTGCAACGATTGCAAGACGCTGTGCCAGGATGTGTGCTTGCAACGATTGCAAGACGCTATGCCAGGACGTGTGCTTGCAACGATTGCAAGACGCAATGCCAGGAAGTGTGCTCGCAATGATTGCGAGACGTTGTGCCAGGACGTGTGTTTGCAACGATTGCAAGATGCTACTCCAGGACGTGTGCTTGCAATGACTGCAAAACGTTGTGCCAGGACGTGTGCTTGCAACGATTGCGAGATGTTTATGCCAGGACGTGCGCTTGCAACGACTGCAAGAAGTTACGTCCAGATGCATGCTTGCAACGATTGCAGGGAGTTATGCTAGGATGCGTGCTTGCCACTATCGCAAGAAGTTATGGTAGGATGCATGGTCAGCTAGGTCGGAAAAAACACAATTCCATCCAGTCCAACCATGAAATTAAACAATATTGTCACCCCGTCATATTACGTGCATTTAGGAAAGTATCCCGGCCTTTGCCTAAAGCAACCTGCTGGGCTAGCCAGAACTGCGTGCTGGCAATGATTGCAATAGGTTTGTGCCTGGACATCTGCCTGCGATGATTGCAAGAAGTTTATGCCTGGACGTGCTTGCACTTGTTGCAAGAAGTCTGTGCCTGAATGCATGCTTGCAGCAATTGCAAGAAGTTTGTGCTTGGATATGTGTTCGCAGCGATTGTAGGGAGTTTATGTTTGGGTGCGTGCTTGCAGCGATTGCAAGAAGTTCGTGAATTGGACGCGTGTTTGCAATAACTGCAAGAAGTTGTATCTTGGATGTGTATGAAACGAATGTAAATGTAAAGTCGTACGTATGGAATGAATCCTACACGACTCGATTGCATGAAACGAATCTGATACGAACCGGTTGTGGGATGTGTGAAATTTACTCTGTCATAAATCAGACCATGGAGCACGAAAAATGAACCCGGTACGAATCGCTGTGTCGCTGGCGCGACTTGCTTTAATCGGGCTGTAGCGTGTATGAATTTTTGACCGATACGAAACTTCGTAACTGTATGTAACGAATCCTGACACAAACCGGTTTGTGAAACGTGTGACACGAAACTAACATGCATCGGACTACGTGACTATGAGGGGAAGTAGCAGCGAGACGAAGGGGTTTGTCAGAGGTCGAACATTCGCGGAGCTGTGTTTAAGAAAACAGAAAATGCCCAAGGATTCGACATGAAGTGACTGCCGGACCTGAGGGGAATGACAGGCAACATGCGAACGATACCTGTAGGGCTGAAATGGTGGGTGCGGATCGCTGGGTTGTTGGTTTGAGTGGAGTGACTGACTGGTGTAACTCGATAATGCGTTTCGGGCGACTTCGTTGGCTTCGGAGTGGGGTGTTTTTTTTTTTTGTGTTTTTTTTTGGCGACTTTCTGCGGCAGTTGCGTGGAAAGAAATGTGAGAAATGTTTTGTGCCACAACGTAGGCACGAATCTGTGTTGCGACTGCGACTAGCAATCGAGAAAAACTGTAGAACATAAATGAAATTTAGGCCAAGTTAACTGGGGCACACCGAGACGAATCGATGCATCGCGGATGCCACTGGATTCGAATCGGAGCGCGGTACATGATAATGAAATGAAACAAGATAAAATTGCCATGACAGAGGCACAAAACGGTCGCGTCACAACTGCGACCAACAACGAACCGGACTCCGGAGCATGTACTGAAATGGGGCCAACGAATATCTGGAGCACACACCGGAACGAATCGGCGTATGGCGGATGCGACTGGATTCGAATCAGGGCGCAGTATGTGACAGTGAAATGAAACAAACACTTTCTGCCATGACAAAGGCGCGGATCGGTCGGCCGAGACTGTAACCGACGACGAAGCGGACTCTGGAGCATGTACTGAAAATGAGGCCAACAAAGTCTGGGGCACACCGGAACGAATCGGCGCATGGGATGCGACTGGATTCGAATCGGGGCGCAGTCTGTGACAGTGAAATGAAGTGAACAAGTCCTCACATGACTCAGGCGCAGATCGGTCGGCCAAGACTGCGACTGACGGCGAAACGAACTCAGGAACATGCACTGAAATGAGGCCAACAAAAACCTGGGGTACGTCGGAAACGAAGCGGCACACGAGGGTGCGACCGGGATCGAATCGAGACGTGATTCGTGATGGTGAAATGTTTCCCGTGACAGAGGCGCCGATCGGTGGGCCTGAAACTTTTTTCGGCTGGTAGCGACCGGGCTCTGGAGCACGTACTGAAATGGGGCCTGGAAGCACCTGGGGCACGCCGGTACGAATCGAGGCACCGGGGTGCGACTAGACTCGAATCAGAACGTAATACGTGACAGCGGAACGATTGCCATGACAGAGGTGTTTTTTCGACCGGTGAGTCGAAAATTGCGACTAGAAGCGACCGCACCCTGGAGCATGTACTGAAATGGGGCCCGACTGCTGGGACACACCGGGACGAAACGGATGCGGCTAGATTTGAACCGGAGTGTTGGTACGTGATCGTGACATGGTGAAATGGCTGAAATGTATGACCGTTTTCGGCTATGCCGGGGACACGAATCGTTGTGTCGGAGTTGCGAGCGACAACGAGTTTGCCCAGGGTGCACGACACCGAGGTGAGGATACGATGTCTACCTGTTTTAACGTAAATGGTGAAATGCTACTGCGACTGACTTTGAATCTGTGGTAATGTGTGGGCGACTGGCTGCTGTTTAGCAGATAGCGGTGCAAGTGCTACGTATGGTACTAACGAATGACTCGTACGTATTGGACAACGAGATTCGTGACAAGACATCTAACGATCATAAGTGAAATGAAGGTCAAACGAGACCCCTACCTGCGGCAGCCGAGCCGGATACGTTTGTACAAAAACCTCGAACGGGAACGAAAAACCACGAGACGTCTGGAGACGGCACTCACGAACGCTAACGAATCGAGTAATCGGCTTAGTGACGTAGTGTGCCGCGCACAGGAAACCGACGAAGACCACAGGCGAGCGGGCTGGTTAAATACCCCCCGGGCTCCTCCCATAAATTCAGGCCACCATACTGGATTTCCACATATATATATATATATATATATATATATATATATATATATATATATTTATTCCACATTGAAACTGACACTTTTAGGAATGTCAATTTCCTAGGTCCCCTGCAGCTCTCACTGAACTGTAATGGAGAAGAGGTCAGAGGGAGGAACCAGTAAGCACTCTGGGGCACCTAGGAGATTGACAACCCTGTAAGTGTTCGTTTATCTTTAGACTTCAGCATCAGAGCCACATTTGGCAGTGGTGAAGGCAGCTGGAAGGGTAAGCACATTCTGTCATATTTTACAGATGTGGCTTGCTTAAAAACTGTTTGTATACTGTTAGGCAGTGCTGGACCAACCCTGGGGTAGAAAAGGCAGCCACGTAGGGGGTTGCGAGCTGTAGCAAAGAAAGGGGGTGCAGAAATATCCATACCATCCCAATTGTAACAGTGCTGATACTGATCTACACACTCTGCAGTGGGGAGAAGTCTGCATCTGGACTTTAGTTGCTCAGAAATATGACAGCTAAAATATGTAAACTAGCAGCAACCCCACATTTCAGTAAATATATTTTATCACTGTAAGATGTAACCAATTACACATCTTGGGACTGCAACCAATCAAACTGCAAAACTTTCTTGATTGGCTGTAGTTCCAGAATGTCTGATTGGTAACACTCTTTCAATAGCAGAGTGCGTTCACTGGACTGCTACTAGTTTACCTACTTTGGCTGTAATTTTTCACAACTTTTGCCTATTACAGTTGGGCATAAGGTCTACCCCATAAATTCATACCAGGCTGGAGTGAATTGATGTCTGGCTTTAGTAAAGGTGGGCTGCATAGCAGGGGTTCCTGGTACATTTTTATTATTTTTATTATTCCTGAGGACATTGTCGTCAGGGTCACCTGAAGGTGCCTACAGCGATTAGAAGACATGTGCCCAATTTAGCTGTTTAAAGAGTATTACAAGAGAATTATGTTTGTGGGCACTTCCATGACCCTGACCCATGACCTTTCTAAATGAGGCTGTTCAGGAAAATGCTTGATTGGCTGGGAAAATTGATCACCCAGTACTATTGTTTCTCCTAGACAGACTTGTGTCTGCATACTCAAAACGTACAAGTTAGTCTAATATGAATTAGCATACAGTATTTGTATGGAGATCTTTTGGTATAAAGATCATCTGGTAGCCAGGTTGTGCATCATTCACACTGTTTTTGGCAGCTTTAGGAAATCCGCAGACATAAGATGATTGTCGGACTATCAAACTGGCAAGGCATCTTATTTGCACGCACAATGTTTTTAATGAACATGCAGGTTTATGAATTAGGCAGACACTCCTGATTAGGGATGGGCAAATGATTCAGCCTGAGCATGAGTTTGGGCTGAACATTGGCTGTTCGCCCGTTCAACGAACACCAAACTTATCAGGGTGTTTGACCTTTTGTTCAGCCTGCCGAATGACTACAATGGGCACAATGCATTGAAAGCCCTGATTGGCTGAAGCAAAGAAAGCTTTGCCCAATCAGGGCACAGAACACTGTCAGAGCCATGATTGGAGAATGTAATGATGACTCTATCCAATCATGGCTCATTGCTCTTAGTTCCGCCCAACACTATAAAAGTATTCTTTCAATAGCAGCCATTTGTAGTGTTATATCTGCATGGAAAGAGATAGAACAGGACTCTGTTCAGTGCTACTAGAGTTAGTGTGCTATTGTGATTCTATTGTAGAATATCAGTTTAGTGTGAATCTAGTGATAGTTCAGTCAGTGTGAGTGTAGTGACCATTCATTTTTACATTAGTGTCAGTTTATTTTGTCAGGGCAGGTTTACTGCAGTATAGTTCAGCGCGTTAGTGCGCATTTAACAAGGTATATTTCTGTGCGTTACTGCACGTTTAACTCAGTATATTTCAGTACATTACTGCACGTTTAACGCAGTATACTTCTGTGTGCGTTACTGCACGTTTAACGCAGTATATTTCTGTGCATTAGTGCACGTTTAATGCAGTATATTTCAGTGCGTTACTGCATGTTTAACCACTTAAGGACCAAGGGATGA
Organism: Lithobates sylvaticus; assembly: GCA_028564925.1. Taxonomy (NCBI): domain Eukaryota; kingdom Metazoa; phylum Chordata; class Amphibia; order Anura; family Ranidae; genus Lithobates; species Lithobates sylvaticus. The sequence goes on along the minus strand of CM053029.1, from coordinate 115,745,623 downwards.
GTGAAAGTGTCCTTCGCGATACTATTAGTAAAATAGAAAGTGCAACTATAATCAAAAAATGTGTGATATATATGTATTAAACCAGCAGCAAAACCTAAAAGTGTTCACAATACGCAAAACTGAAAATAAAAGATAAAGTGATCTTGCGCGGTCATATATAATCACTCAAAGCACTAATAAACACTGCAGCAAAAACAATTCCTCCACATATGAATCAAGGGCATATGAAAATAAAGTGCACAAGGATGCATATACAAATTGTGTATACAATATAAAGTTTACCAATATAAATTGCACAGTGCAAAGTCTCAAACAATTCGTCGGGACGGGGCGCTTTAGAATTTTTTTTTGACAGTTTTTTTTTATTATTATTATTTTACGGCACTTTTATTCCTATAACAAGGAATGTAAACATCCCTTGTAATAGAAAAATAGCATGACAGGATCTCTTAAATATGAGATCTAGGGTCAAAAAGACCTCAGATCTCATATTTACACTAAAATGCAATAACAAAAAAAACGCACTAATTTCTCCTTTAAGAGCTATGGGCGGAAGTGACGTTTGACGTCGCTTCCGCCCTTCCATGCCATGGAGCCAAGCAGGGGCTATCTTCCCCTCAGTCGTCAGCCAGGCATCCACGGGAGAGGACGCGATCGTCTTCGCCGATACCAGAGGGTCCAGTAAGCGGTGGAGATGAACAGAGCGCGGCGGGATGAGGTGTTCACCTCTCCCGCCGCCGTTTAAAGTGATTGCGTGGCGAGTGCGCCGCGTAGACCACTTTTATTCTAAAGAGAAACGCACGGCATACCCAAAAATACCGGGATTATGGCAGCTAGCTGCTGCCATAACCCCGGTATTTAGCGTCAAAGTACTGACGTACGGGTACGTCGTTTTGTGTGAAGTGGTTAATAGAATATATTTCAGTGCGTTAGTGCACGTTTAACGCAGTATATTTCTGTGCATTACTGCACGTTTAACATAGTATATTTCTGTGTGTTACGTGCTGTTTAACGCAGTAAATTTCTGTGCATTACTGAGTGTTTAATGCAGCACATTTCTGTGCATTACTGCACGTTTAATGCAGTATATTACAGTGCGTCAGTGCAATTTTACTGCAGTATATTGCAGTGTGTCAGTGGAGTGTGTCTGTGTAATGAGTACTCAGGTTAAAGTGCACCAAACACCACTTTCCATTGATTAATTGCTTATTGCCACGTTGTCTCCAGTGATAATGAGGATGGAGGAGATGATGGTGATGAGTTCACTGACTCGACTTGGGTGCCGGATAGAGCAGAGAAGGTAAGTGAGGGTGAGGCACAACCCCAACGAGGCAACCCTCATGAAAGAGTAGAGAGCAGCCACCCTATTCTATCACACTGTGGAGCTATTATCTCCTGGCCCACTTCCCACAGCTCAGCTGTCTGGGCCTTTTTTTAGCACTTGTGCAGCCGATCGCACTGTTGCAAACTTTTTCTCAAGCACATCAAGTTTGGCAAAAACACCAGCCATTTGGGAACCACATGCTTGACAATGCATTTAACCTCCCATCACTCAGCCCATTGGTAAGAGCACCTGAAAGCCACACAAAAGGGACGCAATTCTGTTCCTCTTCCTTACTCACCACAGTCTGCCCCCCACTATACCTCATGACCTCTCAGTAGCCTCCACTGACAGGGATGATGGCATAGTGCAGGGTGTCCCAGGTCCCTGTAGCACATCTGCCAGTAGCACACCACCAGCTGTAGACCATAGCTGGCAAATTTCTCTGCCCCATCTGCTGCAGTGAAAAAAAAATACAGTCACTGCCATCCACATGCCCAGTGGGAAATCGGAAGTTTCCCCCATGGGGTTTTTTAGGCAGCTAGGTGTAGGTAATGATAAAAGTAAACGTTTGGTAAAAAGTGAAACATTTTTTCTCTTTATTGAAAAAATGAGTTGTTACATGAGTGTTAGGATGTGAGCTCGAACAGGAATATATTCATGCCAAATACATAAAATAGCAAACATAAGGGTCATATACAGCATATGATAATGACTGTTACAAGACATTTACTGACGCATTTCGACCCATAGTATTTGGGGTCTCTTCAGAGGATGAGTTTGCTAGAAAAGAAAAATTTGTAATAGTATATATATCTCAAATTAGTTAAAAAACAAGATATAAGAAAAAAAAAATGTTTTAAAACAGATGTTTAGTAACTTATAGTGCATAGTTACCAATGTATTTGGAGATGCCTCTCAGTCATGGAGTCCCCCACATAGCTATCAGACCATTCTGTGCGCCTCCATGTCACAACGAATCACCAAGAGGGGGATGAGGGTCCACTCAATGCGGCTTTCAAGGAGTCACACGTGAAAGGTTGTCCCCCACCGCAGTGTTCCAGAGGGGGAGAGGCCAGGACCTACAGCAGTTACCAGAGCGTTAGCTCATGGAGAACCCATATATAAGTTAAAAGTTTTATTATATTGTCTATGTTTGACATTGACTGTTGGACAGTCAGAAAATATTATTTAATATTGACATGATCCATCAAGAGTTTTAAGTAGTTATGAATTTAAGTAGTTAGATGTATAGAGGGAAAAGTGTAAATGATATTAAATTGTTAGTGATATGCAAATAAGGGGGGAGGTGATGGTAAGGTCAAAGGTTTAATCAATGATGTGAATAGGCCAAAATTGGCCTCATCTGTGTACTCAAGAAATGATGTGGTGAGTGATGTCGTGTAAAGTGTGAAAGAAAAATAAAAGGTGAAGAAAGGGGGTGTAAAAAGTGGTTGGAAATAGTGTTAAAGGGGTTGTGTAAAAACTAAATGGTTGAGAAAGGGGGATGAATTGGTGTGAATGTAATGTGCGGATGGGGTAACAGACGTGGTCATGAAAGGAATAATGAACAGTGTCTAAATGCAAGCTTATCAAAGCTGCTGGCTTTACAACTTCTGCCTTTCCATCTGGTAGATTCTGCCCCCTTCCGTGAATTTGCATAATGTGCTGTACCACAATGGCAGGTTCCTAGTCACTATTTCTTTTCATGTAAGGCCATTCTAGCTCTGTACCATCACGTGGAAGGCAATGTTGTGGCATCACTGGAAAAGCCAGCCGCAAAGTCCAAGGTACTGCTGACACGTGGTCCAACAAGCATGGTCAGGGACAATATATTTTGTTCACAGCACACTGGGTAACTCTGCTTGCAACTCTGAAGGATGCAGGGCAGGGTTCAGTGCTGCAACTTGTTATGCCGCCACATCTCCATACAGCTAGTGGTGGTGATGCAAGATTATTCAGCTCAACTCCCTCCTCCTCTTCCTCCATGCCCTTCTCTGCTGAATTGTCCTATGAACCACAAGAACCCCCTAAGCGTTCAAGGGGCTATTCAAAAAATTCAGGCTAAAAGGTGCCATGCAGTGCTTCAGCTGGTGTGTCTAGAGGACAGGAACCTCACCGGAGCAGATATTCTTGCAGATCTGCAAGGGCAGGCCCAGAGGTGGTTCACGCCAGGCCAGCTGGAGCCAGGAATGGTGGTGTGCGCGTACCCTTAGACAGGGAAAGTTGACACATGTGCCATGCCTGGCACATGTCCTTAATTTGGTGGTGCAGCGTTTCTTAAATAGGTACCCAGGGTTGGAAGATCTGCTAAAGCAGGCTAGAAGAGTCTGTAGCCATTTCAGGCGGTCATACACAGCCAGTGCTAGGTTGGCTGAAATTCATCGAGAATTATAACTGCCTGTAAACCGCCTGATTTGTGACATGCCCACAAGGTTGAACTTGACTTTGGCAATGCTGCAGTGGCTGCGGATGCAGCAGAGGGCCGTCAACGTAGTGTGAGTATTGTACAACGACACGCTCAGGCCGGCACAGCTTTTTTCCCCACACCAATGGGTGCTTATAAAGGCTGCATGCACTGTACTGTCACCATTTGAGGAGGCCACAAGGATGGTGAGCCATGACAATGCATGCATCAGTGACACAATCCCTGTTGTGTTTCTGCTGGAGCAGACTCTGTGTGGCATTATGAACAGGGCACTCGAAGAGCAGCAGTCAGAAGAGGAGGGCTTCCATTCCTTTCAGGGCCCGCTTTATACAGACACAATTCTTCCTATGCCACAGAACACACAAGGGGAGAGGGAGGAGGAGGAGGAGGAGAATTCTGGCAGTTTTGGAGGCATTGAAGCAGAGGAAGAAATACATCAAACCTTAAGATATGGTTTTCCATCTCCAGAACCCTTGGGAGTAGTACATGACTGGGAGGAGGCAGTTCCAGATACTGTAATCCTCATTGACCCTGAGGAGTCTGATTCTCATGCCTCCGCAAACTTGCGGTGCATGGCCTCCCTCATGCCTCAAAGCCTGCAAGATGGATCACTATTAGTTGGCAACCCTCCTTGACCACTGTTACAAGGGTAAAGTCTCAGAACTCATCCTGTCCCCACAGTGGGTGCAGAAGATGAAATCTCTTGAGGACACCTTAAAGATGAGTTTATCTAATGCATTTCTTGACTCTGGTAGGTTACAGGGTCATGGAAAACTCAGTTTTGAGGCTTTGGTTGGTAAAGAGAGGAGCAGTAGAGAAGGGGGCAATTTTTTTAGTCCTCGGCACCCAGGGCTGTCAGCCTCCACATGCCATCGGCAGCATCTGCATCATATGGTGGATGATTATCTAGGGGCGAAAACAGAGATGGAGAGCTTTTCAGTTGACGATCCACTGGGTTACTGGGTCATGAGATTAGACCACTGGGCAGAACTTGCCCGGTATGCAATTGAGCTGCTGGGCTGCCCTGCATCAAGTGTGCTTTCCGAATGGGCATTTAGTGCTGCTGGAGGTTTTGTTACTGATAATAGAGCGTGTCTGTCCACAGACTCCGTGGACCGTCTGACATTTATCAAAATTAATCAGTCATGGATTACCAGCTGCTATGAAGCCCCTGATGCCGATGTTGCTGATTAAGTGTTGTTGGGATGTGGAATCTCTGCAAGACTTCTAGACTGCCTAGTGTTGTGGGTGTTGATTTCATCTGGAAGAATTTTGTTGGTGTAGGTTTCATAGGCATAATTAACACCCAAAGACCATTTTTTCCACACCTGTTTGACACGTGCATTTCATTTTAATGGTTGACAGCAAAGCCAATTCTTGTTCTTGCTTTCATCAAGAGTACCTCTATAGGGTTACGGTGAGAAGGCACCACCAACACCCAAAGACCAATTTTTCTGCACCTATTTGACAGGTTCATATCATTAAAATTTTTGACAGAAAGGCCAATTCTTGCTTTCATCAAGAGTACCTCTATAGGTTTATGGTGTGAAGGCGCCACCGACACCCAAAGACCAATTTTTCCACACCTGTTACTTCTATCCAAAGTCTGCGGAAGAGACACCAGAATTTATCAAAAAAATCTCTAATCTTGTTCCCAGTGCACTACATTGTGGCCTCATCATACAGACTGGCTCCCCAAGCCATTGTTTCCAAAATATAGAAAGCTTTCAAGGAAAACTTCATTTATGTGGCTTTATAAATGCAATTATTGGTGCAGCAGCTTCTATATACAGTACAGATGTGCCATTTTACAGGTTGACTAAGGGGACTCCCCAGGCACTATATTGAAAGGAATTTTTCATTTTTATTGTTATTTATAATTTTTATGCTTTCCCTTTAAGCATCGGTAAATCACTGCTCATTTACAAATGACAGTTTTTTTTACAAACTTTTTTTTCATTGATACATGTCCCCCAGGGCAGTACCTGGATCCCCATAACCATTGCATGCCCAATTACTTGCATATAAGCCTTCAAAATGGGCAATTTTTACAGTTCGGGTCCCATAGAGTTCAATGGGTTTTGCTATTCAGTTCTTTTGCGATGTTCTGAAGTTCTGGTGCGAACCGAACAGGGGGTCGTTCTGCCCATCCCTACTCCTGATATGGGGTTATCTCTACAAAACAACAACAATCACAATTTTGAATGATCAAAATATTGAATGATCATTTTATACCTAAAGTTGGATTTGGATGTGAGTGAATGGCTGGGTGTTTAACCACTTCCCGACCGGCGCAAGCCGATGTACGTCGGCAGAATGGCATGGACAGGCAAAAGGGCATACAGGTAGGTCCTGCCATTACTAGTAAAAAAAAATTATTAATAAAAATGCTAGAAAACTATCCCCTATTTTGTAAACACTATAACTTTAGCGCAAACCAATCAATAATCGCTTATTGCGATTTTTTTTACCAAAAATATGTAGAATACGTATCGGCCTAAACTGAGGAAAAAAAAATGTTTTTTATATATTTTTGTGGGATATTTATATTTTTTATATTTTATAGCAAAAAGTAAAAAATGTGTTTTTTTCAAAACTGACGCTCTTTTTTTGTTTATAGCGCAAAAAATAAAAACCGCAGGGGCGGTCAAATACGGCCAAAAGAAAGCTCTATTTGTGGGAAAAAAGGACGTCAATTTTGTTTGGGAGCCACGGCGCACGACCGCGCAATTGTCAGTTAAAGCGACGCAGTGCCGAAATGCAAAAAGTGGTCTGGTCTTAAGCCAGCAAAATGGTCCAGTCTGAAAGTGGTTAAACACATTCAAACTGTCACACAAGGTTTGAAGGTTGAGCTGTAGGACGTAATATAACTGCTTGGTTCACATGAGCTTTCCTTTTTTGTTGAGAAAGGTCAAATATTGGAAACTGGTGTCAATAACACTGAAAATAGTACTATCCGAGTTCAGCATAAAATTCCATTTCTCTGGTAAAGATTTGGAGGTAAAATGTTCAATTCTTGATTTCTAGGATAACAAAGAGACATAATTCAGGCTCATTTGAAAAGTATATCTGAAAGATGGGCATTGTATTACCTCAAAGAGTTTTATTTTATATTTATTAATTTCATGAACTAGTGTAGCACCCTCTAGCATGCTACTAGAATAGTGAAGGCAAATTTTATTGACTGCAAATAAAGTAAGTCTGAATCTGGGTCACGGTTTACTGCAAGTCAGGCTGGATGACTCACAGAGGCAGGTCTCTGGTGTCTCCCCCTGGATCTGGAAGTTTGGATAAACTTCAAGAAGTTAGTGGGCGGAGGCCAGGAGGGCTGATCTGCTTACTTGAGGGAACCTGGCCAATCCCAAGGCATAATGTACTGGCAGGGTGGCTAGGTCAGCCCTTACATATGGATGAGTCATGCTAGCAGGGGAGTCCGGTGGAAGATGGAGTGCTGAGGAGGCTAGCGGTGGTCTATGAGGGAATCCCTAGGTCTAGGGGGGTCTCTACCTCCAGGCTGGGCTTAGGCTGGCTTGGGACGACCCTTACAACATCACAGTTTGTCTAGGAGTCTCGTCTGAGAAGCAGTGGCAGCAAGGAGGACAGAGTGAGTACATGGGCACACCCAGGGATTTTCAAGGGAAGAGACTGCCACATGTAGCAAGCTTTCTAAAAGGACAGCGTTGTGCTTAACCCTTTTTATCCTTTCCCTGGGAGATCTTCAAAACTGCCAGGAGGGCTGGTAGTACTTGCAAGCAGTGGAGCTTAGATCAGTTCTACATCTGGAGAGGATACACTCCTGCATACAGCTAGCCTCATTTTTGTGCTTTTGCTGTTGATTCACAAAAGACTGTGTGTGTACAGGAAGGAAAGCAGTCTAGGATCTTTTGAACAGAGGAAGGAAGTTTTCCCTTTTGTTGTTCTTTGGTTCCAGTTGGGCATCCCATGAAACCCTTCACCCTATCCAAGTTAATACCCCTAACAAAACATCAAAACAAAGCCAAGGGATTGACTTCTTGTGTTTGGATGCAAGCGGAGAATGCTGTTGCCTGGCTGTGCAGGAGTAAGAGAGCCATTTACCAGCAGTCCCATGTGGGGGTAATTTTACACCTTTATAGCGCCGTCAAGTTCTGCAGCGCATTACTAATATATATTGTACATACACATCAGTCCCTGCCCTCAAGGAGCTGGTGTTGATCTTGCCTGTGTCTGTACTACCCCCTAAGGTTATATCTAAAAAAATAATGAATTCAGAGCTACAATACAAGGTCCCTAACTCACATTCATACATGCACATACTAGGACCAATTTAGACAGGAGCCAATTAACCTACCAGTATGTCTTTGGAGTGTGGGAGGGAACCGGAGTACCCAGAGGAAACCCACGCAGGCACAGAGAGAACATGCAAACTCCATGCAGTTAACGCCATGGTTGGGATTCAAACCATGACCCCAGTGCTGCTAGGTGAAAATGCTAACCACTTAGCCACTGTGCTGAGTTCACCATTAGGAGTGAGATTGCATCTTTTGCGGGTACATAAACTCTTTTCTGTATATATTTACGTTCATGTATTTTACATGAGATTTAGTGCAGATTACACCACTGAAACTAACAAATCTAGCTGTATCAGTATCTATTAGTGATATCAGATCTATATACTGCACACACATTAAATCGACTAGCAAGAAGAGCCACCCACACGTGCTTGACATAGCTGACACAAAATGTATCACTGATTACACAGTCTCTTATTATTCCTGACACATAAGCCTTTCACACATCATTCTACAACCCGCATTCTACAACCCCTGCCCCATACATTATTACTGTATTTTACTGAGACTGAGACTAATGAATTTTACTCTTCTCTAATTACTCTCATGCATACCCTGTAACCCATTAACACCTCTCATCATTTCTTTCTTACATCTTACCCACTTAGAAGGATATAGAGAGCTCACAAAATTAGAATTCTTAGAAAAGAAGGTACAGCAAGAGCACTTTAGTGCTCTTTATGGATTTTATCATTTAATGAAGAGGTCATTTAACAAAGGTATAATAAAGAAATGTCATTTACAATACCATTACCAAATGTGCACATACAGTGCCTTGCAAAAGTATTCACCCCCTTGGCTTTTTACCTATTTTGTTACATTACAGCCTTTAGTTAAATGTTTTTTTTAATTTGAATTATATGTGATGGATCAGAACACCAGAGTCTAAGTTGGTGAAGTAAAATTAGAAAAATATATACATAAAACTATTTTTCAGAAATAAAAAAAAAAACGGTTAATTGGGATGTGCGTATGTATTCACCCCCTTTGTTATGAAGCCCATAAAAAGCTCTGGTGCAACCAATTACCTTCAGACAGTCACATAATTAGTGAAATGATGTCCACCTGTGTGCAATGTAAGTGTCACATGACCTGTCATTACATATACAGTACATACTTTTTTGAAAGGCCCCAGAGGCTGCAAAACCTAAGCAAGAGGCACCACTAACCAAACACTGCCATAAAGACCAAGGAACTCTCCAAACAAGTAAGGGACAATTTTGTTGAGAAGTACAAGTCAGGTTTAGGTTATAAAAAATATCCAAATCTTTGATGATTCCCTAGGAGCACCATCAAATCTATCATAACCCAATGGAAAGAACATGGCACAACAGCAAACCTGCCAGGAGACGGCCGCACACCAAAACTCACGGACCGGGCAAGGAGGGCATTAATCAGAGAGGCAGTACAGAGACCTAAGGTAACCCTGGAGGAGCTGAAGAGTTCCACAGCAGAGACTGGAGTATCTGTACATAGGACGACAATAAGCTGTACGCTCCATAGAGTTGGGTTTTATGGCAGAATGGTTAGAAGAAAGCCATTACTTTCAGCAAAAAACAAAATGGCACGTTTTGAGTTTGCAAAAAGACATGTAGGAGACTCCCAAAATGTATGGAGGAAAGTGCTCTGGTCTGATGAGACTAAAATTTTACTTTTTGGCCATCAAAGAAAAAGCTATGTCTGGCACAAACCCAACACATCACATCACCCAAAGAACACCATGAAACATGGTGGTGGCAGCATCATCCTGTGGGGATGTTTTTCAGCAGTCCGGACTGGGAAACTGGTCAGATTTGAGGGAAAGATGGATGGTGCTAAATACAGGGATTCTTGAGCAAAACCTGTACCACTCTGTGTGTGATTTGAGGCAAGGACAGAGGTACGCCTTTCCGGCAGGACAATGACCCCAAACACACTGCTAAAGCAACACTTGAGTGGTTTAAGGGGAAACATGTAAATGTGTTGGAATGGCCTAGTCAAAGCCAAGACCTCAATCCAATAGAAAATATGTGGTCAGACTTAAAGATTGCTATTCACAAGGGCAAACCATCCAACTTGAAGGAGCAAGAGCCGAGAACCCCGTGCAGAGAGTACAGCGCGTCTCTGCCAAGGGAAACTAAGGGCTCAGGTGAGTAAAATGGGGGGGGGGGGGGGGGGTCACTGTCAGAAGTTTTTTTCACCTTAATGCATCCTATGCAAAAAACATGAGGGTTTACAACCCCTTTAAAGGCCTGGTCAAATCTCCCACTTACTCTTATAGGAAAAATGTATTTAATTAAAATGAAACTGCTTCCAGTTCTATTGTATATTTTAGGTATTCCCCGGTCTGGATACCTAAAACCCTCTTCCATCAACTAGATTCCCTAGTAGCTGCCTTCTTGTGGCAATCACATCCAGCCAGATTTAGTAGGAGAATTCTCGCAGACCCTGGAAGTCAGTGCAGGGGGGACTTGCCTGCGCTGACTTCCACATGTACTACTTGGCAGCTATGCTTACTCATGCCCACAATTGGCTGGTCTTGAACGATATCAGTGCATCAGTAGTCCTAGAGGCGGCGCATTTGGGATCTTATAAGGCCCTTTAAAACGCTCTTTATAGGGAGATGGGGGGCGGTTCGCCAACACTTTTAACACAGGCTATGAGAGCGGTCATTAACCACTAGGCGCCCGCGCTATAGCCGAAAGACGGCTGCAGCGCGGACGCTCCCTGCCGGGAGGACGTCTCTGGGCGTCCTCCTGTTTACTTCCCTAATGCACGCTCCTAAGAGCGCGCATCGGGGAAGTTCTGTGCTGGCCGTGTCCGTAGGACACAGCCAGTCACAGATCGCTGTAAACGGCCAATCACAGCGGCCGTTTACAGCGAGATCGGCATGTCCAATGAGAGATGATTTCATATGGAAACATATGAGATCATCTGTCAGCGCCGCTCTCTCTCCTCACACAGACAGCGTGTGAGAAGAGAGAGAGATGAACGGCTGAGCGGCCGTAAGTAAAAAAAATAAATAAATAAATGTGCGACCTTTGCCCGCTGCCTGCTGCCCCCATCTGTCCCCGCCCTGCCCGCTGCCATCTGTCTTCATCTGTCCCCCCTGCCCGCTGCCATCTGTCTTCATCTGTCCCCCCCCTGCCCGCTGCCATCTGTCTTCATCTGTCCCCCCCCTGCCCGCTGCCATCTGTCTTCATCTGTCCCCCCCCTGCCCGCTGCCATCTGTCTTCATCTGTCCCCCCCTGCCCGCTGCCATCTGTCTTCATCTGTCCCCCCTGCCCGCTGCCATCTGTCTTCAGCTGTCCCCCCTGCCCGCTGCCATCTGTCTTCAGCTGTCCCCCCTGCCCGCTGCCATCTGTCTTCATCTGTCCCCCCTGCCCGCTGCCATCTGTCCCCCCTGCCATCTGTCCCCAGTGCACCTGTCCCCAGTGCCATCTGTCCCCAGTGCCCCTGTCCTCAGTGCCACTTGTCCCCAGTGCCATGTATAAGTGCCACGTGTCATCAGTGCCACGTCAGTGCCATCTGTCATCAGTGCCATGTCATCAGTGCCACGTATCAGTGCCATCTGTCATCAGTGTCACGTGTCATCACTGCCACGTATCAGTGCCATCTGTCATCAGTGTCACGTGTCATCGGTGCCACGTATCAGTGCCATCTGTCATCAGTGTCACATATTAGTGCCATCTCTCATCAGTGTCACGTATTAGTGCCACATGATATCAGTGCCACATATAAGTGCCATCTGTCACCAGTGCCACATATTAGTGCCATCTGTCAGTGTCACGTGTCATCAGTGCCCCGTATTAGTGCCATCTGTCATCAGTGTCACGTGTCATCAGTGCCCTGTACTAGTGCCATCTGTCATCAGTGCCACATCAGTGTCGCGTGTCATCAGTGCCACGTATCAGTGCCACCTGTCATCAGTGCCACGTGTCATTGTCCTGGTGCTCCAGGCCTTCAAAAGTGTACTAGGTAGTCAAGAAGTTAGATGTGCAATTTATGCTCCTAGAACACGTGATGGCGCTCCCTGCATGTTGGGCCTCTCTAAGTGGCCAGGCTGTGTAAAAGTCCCACACATGTGGTATCGTAATACTCAGGAGGAGTAGCAGAATTTATTTTGGGGTGTCATTTGTGGTATACACATGCCATGTGAGAGAAATAACCTATTACAATGACAATTTTGTGGAAAAAAAAAATTCATTTTACAAAGAATTGTGGTGGGAAAAAAATGACAGCATCAAAAAGCTCACCATGCCTCTTACTAAATACCTTGGAATGTCAACTTTCAAAAAAGGGGTCATTTGGGGGGTATTTGTACTTTTCTGGCTTGTTCGGGTCACAAGAAATGAGACCACCAGTACATCAGATGTGATGAATTTTGTATAATTCGCACCACAGTTTGTAGACTCTCTAACTTTCACAAAGACCAAATAATATCCACTAATTTGGGTTATTTTTAACAAAGATATGTGACAGTATAAATTGTGGCCAAAATTTATGAAGAAAAATTAATAATTTGCTAAATTTTGTCACAGAAACAAAGAAAAATGCTTTTTTTTTTTCAAAATTTTCGGTCTTTTTTCATTTATAGCGCAAAAAATAAAAAACCCAGGAGGTGATCAAATACCACCAAAAGAAAGCTCTATTTGTGGGAAAAAAAGGACAAAAAATTCATTTGGGTTCAGTGTTGCATGACTGAGTAATTGTCATTCAAAGTGTGAGAGCACCAAAAGCTGAAAATTGGTCTGGGCAGGAAGGTTGTTTAAGTGCCCAATAAGCAAGTGGTTAAAGCTTGGCATACGCTAGTAATAAAACATAACCTGGTAAAAGCCATATAGTCTCCTAGTACACTGCTCTGGTGTAATCCCAGGCTGAGGGAAATTCACTCTTTACAAGACCCCAGACTATGGGCTGGCAGGGACATCAAATACTTGAAGGATATCTGTGATGGTTCTGGGTTGTTCACTTTTGACAGACTAAAAAACAACTTCTGAATTCTTTCTTCTTCAGGTTCCTGCAGCTCCGTCACGCCTTTGACTCGCAGTTTATATTGGTCCAGCTCTGGATGGAGCATGATGACCTTGAAACCCTACTGAAGGATGCGGAACTCTCAAAGCCACTATCTCAAATATACCGAGCACTACTGCCATCCATTCAGGTTGGATTGGATGGGTTGCATGATCTGTGGCGAGCGGAGGTGCAGGAACTGGATAGTGAAGACTGGGAGGACATATGGGATTATCCACTTCAGTCATTAGTTGCAACTAGGGACAAGTTAATCCAATTCAAAATCCTGCATAGAATATACTATACACCCCAGCACTTTCACCGCATATACCCAACCTCATCGGCCTCATGCTGGAGATGCTCTGGTATCCCTGCAGGCTTCCTACATATATTCTGGGATTGCCCACAGGTTCAAGAGTATTGGAGGGAGGTGACCCACTTTATCCATGGGTTAACTACCATACCTATTCCTCTGACAATCAGCGTCTGTCTCCTCGGCCTAGGTATCCTATTATTTTACGTGAGGAAAGCTATAGTACTAAAATAGAAGTCAGCTGTTCCCCCCACCCTGTCCTCAAGGAAAACATTAATCAATACAATGATACCCCTCTACAAAGCAACATATTTGTCTCGAGGATGCCCCCAAAAATATGAAAAAGTTTGGCACCTGTGAACGGACTCTGAGTCTACAACGGATGATCAGCCCATTGAGGATCACCCTGGTTAGAGTCCCCTTCATACTTACCTGGCCCTGTTGAGTCCTAAGGTGCTAAGTGGGGGTGTTAGTCCAGAGGTCATATGATCACACTTAATCCTAACTGTTCTCGTAATGTCCAGCTCAGACAGAAGAGAGTGAGAAGTAGTCCCGCAGAAAAAGAGATCTCCTGCCACCATCCTACCATGTGAAACCTGGGTACCGAATTTGTGGTTGTTTTTTTGTTTTGTTTTTTTAGTTTAGTTAAATATGTTTAGTTTTGAGATGCACAGTGAGTTGTATGCTGATATGCACATGGCTATGTGCACCAATTGGCCAGGGTATGCCCCAATGGCCCTGTTTTGTACCTTCACAGTGAAAAAGAATAATAAAAAAAGAATAGAATAGAAAAGAATAGAATTAAAAAAACAAATAGAATAGAATAGAATAGAAAGAATATAACCATTTCCCAAAATTCAAATAGAATCAATTCAAATTTGAATAGTATAGAAAATAATAGATTAGAATAGAATAGAAAATAACAGAATAGTATAGAAAAAAAAAACAGAACAGAATAGAATAGAAAGAATATAACCATCTTCTGAAATTTTAATTTCAAATAGAATAAATTTGAATATAAAAGAATAGATAAAATAGAGAAGAATAGAATAGGAAATGAAATAATAGAATATAAAAGAATAGAATAGAACAAATAAAAAAAGAATATAATAAAAAAAAAATAAATAGAATAGATTAGAATAGAAAGAATATAGCCATTTCCCAAAATTCTAAAAGAATGAATTTGAATTGAATAGAAAAGATTAGAAAAGAAAGATGGTTATATTCATTCAATTTGATTCTGTTGTTTTTTTCTATACTATTGTGTTATTTTCTATTATATTCTACTCTATTCTATTCAAATTCAAATAGACTCTATTTAAATTTTGGAAAATGGTTATAATATTTCTATTTTATTCTATTTTTTTATTCTATTCCTTTCTATTCTATTCCATTCTATTCTATTCAGTTTTTTTATTTTCTATCCTATTTTGTTCTGTTTTACTATATTATATTATATTCTTATATTTTCTGTTATATTCTTTTCTATTCTATTCATTTTTTTTCTATTCTATTCCTTTATTAAACTATTCAAATTCGAAAACGAATCGAAAGAAATTCAAAACTTTTTTGGATCGATCCGAATTCGAAAAATTTGAATCCATTCAAAAACGAATAAAATAAAATAATTCCGAAAAACGAATGAAACTAATTTACCTAAACTAATTTATGTTAATAATGAATCAAAACAAAACAAATTGTTTTGTTCTGTGCATGTCTACTTATTAGTGGAACATGACCAGCTTATCCACATAAGAACAGAGAAAACAGCCAAAGGTATGTGAACTTCATTACAAAAGCTGCATGAGCGTTCAAGTCTAAACAGCAAACTGTTTTTGCTAAGAAAGTTGTATAAGATGAGACTACAAGAAGGCCAGGAAATGTGTGATCACGTGAATGCTAAGCTAGAGATCATAGAGCAGCTGCGTGCCATCGGAGAGGACATCAAAGATAATGATATTGTTGCCCTGCTCCTCTGCAGCCTTCCAGAGACATATATTGCTCTTATTAACGCTTTAGAAACCAGACCCGAGAAGAAGCTGACACTGCAATATCTCAAAGGGAAATGAATCGATGAATATGACAGAAGGAAAGAAAATATGCACCATGGTGACAAACCTCTTAACCACTTCCCGACCGCCTAACGCCGGTATACGTCGGCAAAATGGCACGGGCAGGCAAAATCACGTACCTGTACGTGATCGTGCATGTGCCTGCCTGTGGGTCGCGTGCAGCGGCGCGCTCGCGACTCGGTCGGGAGCTCCGTGACCACGGCCGCGATCGGGTTACGGAGCTGAAGAACGGGGAGAGGTTTGTGTAAACAAACCTCTCCCCGCGATTCCTACACTGACTGTCAGTGATCGGCTGTTCCCTGTCATCGGGAAAGCCGATCAATGACGTCAGACGTACAGCCACGCCCCCCTACAGTAAAAAAAAACACAACACGTCACACTGACTCCTCCCCGCCCCCTAGTGGTTAACTCGTTCACTACCACTGTCATTTACATAGGAATCAGTGCTATTTAAATAGCACTGATTTCTGTATAAATGACAAATGTCCCAAAAATGTGTCAAAAATGTCCGATGTGTCCGCCATAATGTCGCAGTCACAATAAAAATCGCTGATCGCCGCCATTACTAGTAAAAAAAAAAAATATTAATAAAAATGCTATAAAACTATCCCCTATTTTGTAAACGCTATAACTTTTGCGCAAACTAATCAATAATCGCTAATTGCGATTTTTTTACCAAAAATATGTAGAAGAATACGTATCGGCCTAAACTGAGGAAAAAAAATGTTTTTTTATATATTTTTTGGGGATAGTTATTATAGCAAAAAGTAAAAAATATTGAATTTTTTTCAAAATTGTCGCTGTATTTTTGTTTATAGCGCAAAAAATAAAAACCGCAGGGGCGATCAAATACCACCAAAAGAAATCTCTATTTGTGGGAAAAAAAGGACGCCAATTTTGTTTGGGAGCCACGTCGCACGACCGCGCAATTGTCAGTTAAAGCGACGCAGTGCCGAATCGCAAAAAGGGGCCTGGTCCTTTGGCTGCCAATTGGTCCGGGGCTGAAGTGGTTAAGATGTACAAAAGCAAAAAGCACAACAAAGAAAGCAGAGCCTGTTTTCACTGTAAAAAGACTGGTCACATAAAAAAGGACTGTTCTATCTGGAAAGTGATGAGACCTTCTTCACAAACATTGATTACAGTGCAAAAGACAACGTTTTCCTAGCAAACGGGAAAAGCATCACCTCCGAAGGTAAAGGCCAGGGCTTCCTGAACTGCATTACACCACAAGGCAAGCAAAGTATCCTTGTAAAGAAAGTGCTGTATGTTCCAGAACTAGAAGGCAGCCTTCTATCAGTGAAATTTTTTCCAAACTACGGTCTCACAGATAAGTTCCAAGGTGATGAATGTACAATTCACTTATGGCACAGGCGGCTGGGGCACAGAAGTCCAGAAGCTATACAGGACATTATAAAGAGAGGCTTATGAGAAGATTTAACAATAATGCCTTGCAAAGTGCTCATGAAATGCAAGTGCTGCATTGAAGCAAAAGCCACACATGCTCCCCTTCCACAGGCATCTCAAAGAAAAACTACCCACCCCCTGCAGCTCATACACAGTGACGTATGCGGTCCAATGAAAACTCCCACGTCAGGAGGGAACAGATATCTACTGACTTTCATTGATTATTATTCCATTAAAACATCAGAGAAACTTCAAGAGTTTGTTGCCATGTCTAGCAACAAATTCCAACGCAAACCAGGAATAATAAGCACCGACAATGGGGGAGAATACATAAGCAAAGAAGTGGCCTCATACCTGAGGAGACAAGGAACCAGACAACCACACCATACACTCCTGAACAGAACAAGAAAAAAATTGCACTCTTATAGAAATGGCCAGATACATGTTGTCAGATGCCAACCTACCTCACAATACTGGGGAGAAGCAGTCATGACTGCAACCTACCTACAGAACAGACTACCCTCAAAAACCATTAAAAGTACTCCATTCGAAATGTGGCATGGATCAAAGCCTAGCATAGGGCACATCAGATTGTTTGGATGTAAAGCATATGCCTATATTCCAAGCTGGAGAACAGAGCCACAGAGGCCATTCTAGTAGGCTACAGTGAGCAAATCAATGCCCTGTACACACGACCGTTTTTTTCCATCGGAATAAACTTTGAAGGTTTCTCCGACGGAATTCTGCTCAAGCTGTCTTGCATACACACGGTCACACCAAATTCCGACTGTAAAGAACACAGTGACGTAAAACATGTACGACGGCACTATAAAAAGGAAGTTCAATAGCAATGCGCCACCCTTTGGGCTCCTTATGCTAATCTTGTGTTAGTAGAAGTTTGGTGAGAGACAATTTGTGCTTTTCAGACTCGTGCTTTTCAGATCGTTTTACTGCTGTTAAGTTTGTGCTAATTTTTCAATAATCCCAAAAAAAGGAGATCTTGATGAAATAAAAAAAAAAAGATGACTATAAAAAATAATTTTAAACATTATTATGGAGATCTGGCTTTAAAAAAATAAAAGATTATTCATGAGATCACAAGAAATAATAAATAAATACGTTTGTCAGAACTCTGTGTGAATATCAGCAGCAAAACTATTTCATTATTCTAGCGTTATAAGATCACAGAATTTGCAGCATGAGGAATGTGCTATCTCTATTACGAACGCTAGTTTTACCAGACCGAGCGCTTCCATCTCGTACTTTGGTACGTCGGAACAGCATACAGACAAGTGTTTTTTCCGATAGGAATTTGTTCCTTTGTTTGTGTGTTCTGTCTGAAAAATATAGAACATGTTCTCTATCTAAGTCCGTCTGAATTTTCAATGTAAAAAGTCTGATGGGGCATACACATGGTCGGAATATACGATGAAAAGCTCCCGTCTGACCTTGTGTACACGGCATTAGGGTTACAGAATCCTACACCCAAAGACTGACAAAGTGACAATAAGCCATAGTGTTTATTTTGACGAGAGCCAATCACCAGAAACACAGATCCCTGAAAGCTGTGAAGTGACTATGCCAAGCAAACCAGAAGAAAAGGTCAACCAAAGCGAACGTTTGCAGGAGTCAGAACAAGAGTTGGAACTCGCATCGTCTAAATCAAGTTCCCCACCAGATCCTGCTGAACTGCCTGAAGCCAGAAGATCCACTCGGACTAAAAAGGGGATACCACCCAGTAAGTTGTCATACACTGTCAAAACACACAGCATACTTGAACCAACATGCTGGGAAGACATAGAAAAACTGCCAAAATGTGAAGCCAATAAATGGAGAAAGGCAGCAGAAGAAGAATTAAAGTCACTTCAAGAAAATAAAACCTGGACATTTATAGAGCTCCCTCCTAACCACAAAACTATAGGAAGTATCGTATATACTCAAGTATATATATATATATATATATATATATATATATATATATATATATATATATATATATATATATATATATATATAAAATATAAGCCGAGGACCTACTTTTACCACAAAAAAATGGGAAAACTTATTGACTCGAGTATAAGCTGAGGGTGAGAAATGCAGCAGCTACTGTAAGTGAAAAAGATTGTTCCCCTATCACAAACGAGGAGGAGGAGGAGGCGCGGCTTTTGAACACTGCAATGGCCGCCGTCTGTCTGCATGACACGCTGATCAGGTAGGCAGGCGGCGGTGACTCGAGTATAAGCCGAGGGGGGGCACTTTCAGCCTAAAAAAAAGGGCTTAACATCTCGGCTTATACTCGAGTATATACGGTAAGTGGACTTTCAAAGTAAAGTCAGAAGCAGAAGGGGATATCCACAAATACAAAGCTAGACTAGTTGCCAATGGTTACTCTCAAAAATGTGGTGAAAATTAAGATGAAACATTCGCTCCCGTCGTAAAACACTCCACCATAAGAGCGCTTCTTCGCGTTGCAGTCGGGAAGGGCATGCAAGTCAAACACCTAGACGTTAAAACTGCTTTCCTATATGGAGACATTAGGAAGACCTCTACATGGAGCAACCACCAGGGTTTGAGCAAGGAGACAACCTTGTGTGTAAACTTCAGAAGGGTATCTACAGTCTTAAGCAATCTGCAAGGATGTGGAATGAGAAAGTGAATGAAGTGCTTACTAGAGAGGGATTCTCAAGAAGTAAAGCAGACCCCTGTCTGTACTCCAGGAATCAAGAAGACAGGTGGATATACATCCTTATCTATGTCAATGACATTGTAGCCTGTATTAAACAAGAAGGGGATTACAATCAGATAGTTCACAAGCTGAAAGAAAATTTGTAATCAAGAACTTGGGAATATTAGCTACTATCTGGGAATCCAAATATAAAGAGAAGAAGATGGAAGTTATCTTCTCAACCAATCTCAGAAAATCTTGGAAATCTTGGAACAATACCATATGCAAGATGAAAATGAAGTGAAAACTCCTATGGAACCAGGCTATCTAAAAAGCAATGAAGCAGAAAACTTGCTACCTAACAATGATATGTATTGCAGAGGAATCTGTATACTGCTATATGTTGCCACTGTGACAAGACCAGAAGTAGCCGCAGCAGTGGGCATACAATGCATGAAAGTCTCAGCTCCCTGTCAGCATGACTGGAACGCAGTAAAAAGAGTAATTCAGGGGCGTGGCCAAGATGGCGCTGTGAGCGGCAGCATTTTGGGTGAGCTCCGCTCCTTCTCAATCCATCCGGATCCATAGAGAATCTACCACCCGGAATTTAGCCCATCAAGAGAGGGGAGACTTCATACAGCCTCGGGGAGAGGGAGAGAGGTGGAAGGCCGGTGCATTACCCCAGGACACTTCCGGCTCCTACCATCCCTCCGCGGCCCGCAGGTCACCAGCAGCAGCACCTCCCGTCCGTTCTGGCCTCTGTCCGGACCTCCGACCGCAACTAGGCCGCAGCCGCGGACTTTCCTGTCGGACCGGACGGAGGTAGCACACAAACGCCTAGGCCGCAACCGCGGCCTCTCTTACCGGACTCCTCCGCAGGCCAGGCACAGTACTGGGGCGGTCTGCCCCCCCGGCGGACGCCGGTTCCCCCCTGAATTCATCCCTGCCTTCATTCCGGCCCCCATCCGGGCCTAGGCCGCAGCCGCGGCCTTTCCTGACGGCCTCCGGGAGGCCGGAGGCACTCAACCCCCCCAACACACAGCTGAGGCCCTCCATAGCCCGCAGGCCGCAAGTGGCTGGACAGGACAGTCCCCAAGATCCACCTGGGACACACTCAGGAATCCACGTCCTAATAGGCCGCAGCCACAACCTTTCCTGAGCCACTGACCCCTGCCTGTGAGATCCTCTGCAGCCCCTAGGATACAGACAGCGTACTGGAAGGTGGCCCCAGCACACATACAGACCTTCTCATCCGCAAGGCCACGACAGGAGCGGCTTTTCCTGACGGGACGGCCCCTGGACATCCAGAACCTTCTTCTACACACCTCTGCTGGTAAGGGGGATAGACTGTCTGGGGGGGCCCAACTGATCCTACAGAATCTCCTAGACACCCCCCCGGCCCCACTCCCTTCACTGCCCATAATCCACCAGGCTAGCAGTGGGGACCCCAAGCACCTGAATGAGGCGCTGGAACTCGGGCACGAAGTTTAGTAAAGGGGGTAAGCGACTGACGTTTCCGTCGCAGCTGGACCCCCCCCAAACCCCCACAGCCCCCCAAGGGGAGATTCGCACCACCCCGAGTGCCCATAGAGCCTCACAGACGGGCCCCATGGACCCGCCCGAGTCCAGACCCCCCTGGCTGGCGGAAGTCATGGCAGCCATCGCCACTTGCCAAACTACCCTAACGGCCAAGATAGAAGCCGTGCAGCTGGATATGGGTCTCATCCGCCAAGACATAGACAAACTCAGGTCCAGAGTCACTGAGACTGAGCAAAGGGTGAGCAATAACGAAGATACAGTGTCAGAACACGGAGCAGCACTCCGCACCCTTCAAACCAAAGTAAAGGCCCTGGAGTACAGAGCCGAATATGCCAAAAATAGGAACCGGCGCAATAATCTCCGCATTGTCGGCCTGCCAGAAGGCGCAGAGGGAAACAACCCCACGAGCTTTGTGGAAGGTATGCTGCACGACCTCCTCCCTGATGCTCGCCTATCACCCCACTACGCGGTGGAGAGGGCACACCGCATACCGCCTAAACCGGGACCCCCTGGATCCCCCCCGAGAACCTTCATTCTCCGCCTCCTCAATTTCAGGGACAGAGACGAAATTCTCCATGCCTCCAGAACTGTCGGGGATCTCCGATATCAGAATGCCAAGTTGATGATCTTCCCTGATTATTCGGTGGAGACTCAAAAGCTCAGGAAATCCTTCGACCATGTCAAAGCGGCTTTGAGGGCACGTAACATCCGGTACAGCATCCTTTTCCCGGCCCGTCTAAGAGTCCAAGACGGCGAGTCGACCCGCTAAGTATCAGTAGAGAGAGATACCTTTTTCCCAAATTAAATCTAACAGGATAAATTTCCCTTCCTAGGGGTAGATTTCCTCTCACTTCCTGTTTTCTCTTTCCATTTGCAAGTAGGAGTCGTTTGTAAGTTGGATGTTTGAAAGTAGGGCCTGGCGTATATACTCTGCAGAAATTTGCCCTATTAGATGTTGGTGTAGCCACAAGACTGGTGGGCACAGGAATGGGCCCTGCTGTGAGTTAATAGATCAAGATTTGTAATTGCATGCACCTGTTGAACAGGCAGAAAAATTGGGGGTGGTGTGTGGTGGTGGTGGACGGTGTTGCCACAAGACTGTAAGCTCTCACAGTTACTCTTGGTGGGCGCAGGAATGGGCCCTGCTGTGAGTTATTAGATCAAGATTTGTAATTGCAAGCACCTGATGAACAGGGCAGAAAAATTGGGCCTTTGGCGGTGGTGGTGGACGGTGTTGCCACAAGACTGTAGGCTCTCATAGTTACTCTTGGTGGGCGCAGGAATGGGCCCTGCTGTGAGTTATTAGATCAAGATTTGTAATTGCAAGCACCTGATGAACAGGGCAGAAAAATTGGGCCTTTGGCGGTGGTGGTGGACGGTGTTGCCACAAGACTGTAGGCCCTCATAGTTACTCTTGGTGGGCGCAGGAATGGGCCCTGCTGTGAGTTATTAGATCAAGATTTGTAATTGCAAGCACCTGATGAACAGGGCAGAAAAATTGGGCCTTTGGCGGTGGTGGTGGTCGGTGTTGCCACAAGACTGTAGGCCCTCATAGTTACTCTTGGTGGGCGCAGGAATGGGCCCTGCTGAACTATTAGATCAAGATTTGTAATTACCCGCCCCTGTTAAACAGGGGCTGAAAAATTGTGCCTTAGGCACTGGTGCTGGTGCCACAACACTGCAACCCCTCACAGATACTGTACTTGGAGCACAGCAGTCACACGTGTTGCAAAGCATTTTTTAAAAAAATTGTAATTACCCGCCCCTGTTAAACAGGGGCTGAAAATTGTGCCTTAGGCACTGTGCTGGTGCCACAACACTGCAACCCCTCACAGATACTGTACTTGGAGCACAGCAGTCACATGTGTTGCAAAGCATTTTTTTAAAAAATTGTAAGTACACGCCCCTGTTAAACAGGGGCTGAAAAATTTGCCTTAGGCACTGGTGCTGGTGCCACAACACTGCAACCCCTCACAGATACTGTACTTGGAGCACAGCAGTCACACGTGTTGCGAAGCATTTTTTAAAAAATATTGTAAGTACACGCCCCTGTTAAACAGGGGCTGAAAAATTTGCCATAGGCACTGGTGCTACAACACTGCAACCCCTCACAGATACTGTACTTGGAGCACAGCAGTCACACGTGTTGCGAAGCATTTTTTTTTAAAAAATTGTAAGTACACGCCCCTGTTAAACAGGGGCTGAAAAAATTTTGCCTTAGGCACTGGTGCTGGTGCCACAACACTGCAACCCCTCACAGATACTGTACTTGGAGCACAGCAGTCACACGTGTTGCGAAGCATTTTTTTATAAAAATTGTATGTACACGCCCCTGTTAAACAGGGGCTGAAAAAATTGTGCCTTAGGCACTGATGTGGTGGCATGGATCATTGAGGAGGAGGAAGAGGATAGTCAGTGAACATAAGAGGACAGTCACTCAGCATCAGCATAGGCAGTCTTGAAGGGATGTGATATTAAAAATTATTCGGTTATATCCGCCTCAGGTGCCTGGTAGCTGGTGGTGATCCAAGACTGATTCATTTTGATGAAGGTCAGTCGATCAACCGAGGCGGTGGACAGGCGCACCCTATGATCGGTGACAAATCCTCCAGCAGCACTGAATGTGCGTTCGGAAAGAACGCTGGAGGCAGGACAGGCCAGTAGCTCAATTGCATACTGTGCAAGCTCTGGCCAGTGATCCATCCTCAGGACCCAGTAAGCCAGAGGATTTTCGGTGGGAAAGGTGTCCAAGTCTGACCTTGCCCCAAGGTATTCCTGCACCATGTATATCAGACGCTGGCGATGGTTGCTGAAAAATTGTCTGAACGCATCGGTCAGACGTCCACCTTCCCCACCGCTCCTTCTGCTACTGACCGAAGCCTCAGCAACTCGTCGCCCAGGACCAGAGTTTGTAGCCTCCCAGTTTCTGGGAACGCGTTGCACAGACCTTTCTGCAAGGCCTCCCTGAGATGTCTCATCCTCTGCTCCCTCTGCGACGGCAAGATAAGGTCCGCAACCTTACCCTTGTACCGCGGATCAAGGAGAGTGGCCAGCCAGTAATGGTCCCTCTCCTTGATACGAAGAACACGAGGATCCTTCCGCAGGCTTTGCAGGATCAGGGAGGCCATGCAGCGTAGGTTAGCTGAGGCATTCGGTCCGGAGTCTTCAGGGTCACTGAGGATGACATGATCGCCAGCCACCTCCTCCCAGCCACGTACAAGTCCACTGGTTTGTTGGGACTGTACATCATCCCTAAAAGACTGCTGCTGCTGATGCTGAGTGCCAGGCTCCACCTCCATGCTCACACAATCCTCCTCCTCCTCCTCCTCCTCCTCATCCTCTTCCTGTGTGATGGGTGGGACAGAAGGAACACTGTCCGGATAAAGGGGGCCTTGAGAGGCAAGGATGTCCTCCTCTTCCTGCCTCTGTTCTGCCTCAAGTGCCCTGTCCATTATCCCACGCAGCGTATGCTCCAACAGGTGGACAAGAGGGACAGTGTCACTGATGCATGCACTGTCACTGCTCACCATCCTCGTGGCCTCCTCAAATGGTGAGAGGACAGTGCATGCATCCCTGATCATGCTCCACTGACGTGGGGGAAAAAAAACCAAGCTCCCCTGACCCTGTCCTGGTGCCATAGTCGCAAAGGTACTCATTGATGGCCCTCTGCTGCGTGTGCAGTCGCTGCAGCATGGCCAACGTTGAGTTCCACCTGGTGGGCATGTCACATATTAGGCGGTTCTTGGGCAGGTTCAGCTCCTTTTGCAGTGCACTGGCATTATAAGATCGGCGGAAATGCACACAGACTTTCCTGGCCTGCCTCAGGACATCCTGTAAGCCTGGGAACCTGCCCAAGAACCGCTGCACCACGTTGAGGACGTGAGCCATGCAGGGCACATGGGTGAGCTGCCCCTGTCGCAGGGCGGAGAGGAGGTTGGTGCCATTGTCAGAAACGACCATTCCTGGCTTAAGCTGACGTGGCGTCAACCACCTCTCGGCCTGCCCCTGCAGAGCTGCCAGAACCTCTGGCCCAGTGTGGCTCCTGTCCCCCAAACACACCAGCGCAAGCACGGCATGGCATCTTTTTGCCTGCGTACTTGCGTAGCCCCTTGTACGCCTACGGAGCACCGCTGGTTCCAAGGACAGAGCACTGGAGGAAGAAGAAGAGGACTTCTTTAACACCCCTAGAGAGGCATCTACTTGGCTGGATTCGCTACCACCAGCACGCTGATCGACCTTCAAAAAACACCCTCAATTCTACTTGATTGTTCACAATCTATACCAAAGTTGAGTCGCCCACACCTTTTGTTGCACCTGTTGTGCCCTGTTTGCACCATGGTGTGTACGGCTCCGACAGCGGAAGAGGACTCCCCTGTTGGGGGATTTAAGTTAGCACCCCTGACAACAGACATGGTCAGGAGACTGTTGTGGCCCGCCGCTCCTCTGTGCCTGTTTTGCCCTTTCTGGCACATAGGGGCCCACACTATGTTTACCAATTTTTCTATTGGATCGATTGCACTGAGGGGACACACTCCAGGTTTTCTTTCTCCTCTTAATCCTGTGTCCCTTGCAGCTTCCTTCAAAGAGTTGGCGGATGTCTCACGTTTACAAGAGCTGCAGAATGCTGTCTGTCCCCCCCAAAAAGCTTCGGGGGGGCGGAACTCGCCTCTTACACGGACCCCCTGTTGCAGCCGGCGAGCTGACACAGTTTGGGATGTATGCCCTCCTCAGTTTAAGGGGGTTGGGTGGGGTGGGGGGTGGGGAAGTTTCCCCTGACGGGGCCAGTGGGGTTTTTTTTTCTTTTCATTTCAGTTATTGGGTTTTTACAAATGTTCTTAGTTTGGTTTTGTTTTATTTGTACACTACAACACTTGATATTTCAGCATTGCATTGCCTTCAGGAGAGTCCGTCTCGCGTCCAGAGGTCCACCCCAGGAGCCGAGCTACATAATTATCCTGACCCCTCTATTGCCCCTAGAGCCCATGTCTACCCTTAACATCCTCTCATGGAATACCAGGGGATTGAACTCCCCGGTAAAACGTTCACTGGTGTTCCAATTCCTTAAAACTTATAACCCGCATATATGTGTGCTCCAGGAAACACACCTTATCGGAAGCAGGATTCTTTCCCTTAAAAAACCTTGGGTGGGTTACCATTATCATTCTACCCATTCCAGTTTCGCCAGGGGTGTCAGTGTCCTGGTGTTGAAGTCCCTTCCCTTTCGGCTCCTGGATCTGGCCCTGGACCCAGACGGTAGGTACGTCATCATTCACGCTTCAATCCACTCAATGACTTGGACCATTGTGGGTTTATATCTACCTCCGCCGGCCTCCTTGCTGGTGCTGAATCAAATCACTAGCAAGATGGCCGACTTTGCCTCTGACAATACGCTCATCCTGGGAGATTTTAATTTAGTTCCTGACCCTGACATGGACAGACTGACGCCTGGGGGACACCATTGCCCGGGGCTGGCTGAATGGGCAGACACTTACGGCCTGACAGATGTCTGGAGGTGGAGACACCCCCGATCTCGAGCATTTACATGTCACTCTGCCTCCCATAAAACGTTCTCTCGCATAGACTTGGTTTTTGCGGGGAGCCCAGTTCTTCCAAGGGTCACGGACATACGAATACTGCCAAGGGGAATTTCAGACCATGCACCCCTACTCCTGGCGCTGGACCTTTCCCTGGGCCCAGCTGTCAGGGTATGGAGGCTATCCAGATTTTGGATTTCAGACACGGCCGTGGATGCCCAATTCAGGACTGAATTGAACGCATACTGGGCGGCAAACGCAGGCTCGGCAGAGGCCACGGTTGTGTGGGATGCTTTTAAGGCCACGACGAGGGGACACTACCAGACCATCATTGCCAGAATACGCAGGGAACGCAGAGCAGAACTGACCAGGGCTGAGGGGGAGGCGGTCAGTGCAGAGGCACTTTTTGTTCGCACCCGTGATCCCCAACACTATTCACAACTGCAGCTCCTGACTAAGGAGGTTATCTACCTCCGTACCTCCCTTATCCAAAAGAAAATGCTGGCACAGTCCCAAAGGATCTTTGAGCAGGGGGAGAGATCGGGGAGATTGCTGGCCTGGCTCTCCAGAGAACAGGCAGGAGGGATGAGCATCTCGCATATCAGGGATCCCCTAGGACAGTTGACTCATACCCCAGATGGGATTAATCACTGCTTTGCGGAATTTTACAAATCCCTTTACACCTCTAGGGCAGACTACAGTACGGAAGACCTGACGACATACTTAGCTGACATTGACATACCAACCCTCACGGAAACCTACCGTAACAAACTTGACGCCCCTATCACGGTCTTGGAGATTCTCCAGGCGCTCAAATCCATGCAAGTGGGGAAGACACCGGGGCCAGACGGAATTCCTGTGGAATTCTATAAGCAATACGCTGCAGAGCTCGCTGACAGACTCCACAATTTATTCTCTGTGTCGAGGCGCATCGAGAAACTTCCTGATACCATGAGCGAAGCGATTATAGTTGTAATCCCCAAGCCGGGAAAAGACCCCACCTTATGTTCCTCGTACCGCCCCATATCCCTCCTAAATGTGGATGCGAAAATATTAGCTAAAATCCTGGCCATTAGACTAAACTTGGTTATCACTGCCCTTGTCCATAGTGATCAAACAGGCTTTATGCCGGGTAGAGGCACGGACATTAATATCCGACGCCTTCTCACACACATAGACAGAGCGGACGGGGGAGCGTCGGGGGTGGTGGCCTCACTCGACGCGGAGAAGGCTTTTGACTCCGTCGAGTGGGGTTACCTATGGGAGGTACTCTCGCGATTCGGGTTTGGCCCGGGATTTACAAACTGGCTCCGCATGTTGTATCATAGTCCTTCAGCTAGAATTCGCACCAACGGCTGCCTCTCGGGGATGTTTGGGTTAGCCCGGGGCACGAGACAGGGATGCCCCCTCTCTCCGGCATTATTCGCCCTTGCAGTGGAGCCCCTGGCTATATTGCTAAGAGCAGACCCTAGGATCAAGGGACTACAGGTAGGACCAGTTGAGGAAAAGCTGTCTCTATATGCAGACGACGCTCTGCTTTATTTAGCGGATGCGTCGTCTTCTTTACAAACTGCACTGGACCTCATTAACAGGTTTGGTCAATACTCAGGGATCCGTATCAATTGGGACAAATCGGTCCTCTTCCCACTCCATTCCTCGACCCCGCGAACGCCTCATCCGCAGCTTAAATGGGTAGAAAGCTTTACATACCTGGGGATTAAAATTAGCACTAAAGTTCAGAATTATATGGATGACAATCTACAGCCACTCATGACACAACTGGTGGCCAGGTGTGCGGCATGGCGTTCCCTCCCCTTGACACCAGTGGGCAGAGTCAACCTGCTAAAAATGATCTACCTCCCTAAGTACCTGTACTTTTTCCGCAACACCCCCATACACATCCCCAGGACTTTCTTCCAGAGGTTGGAGAGCCTGCTGATATCCTTTGTCTGGGCCGGGAGGCCCCCCAGGGTGGCCAAGCAGATACTATACCTCCCATTATCGGGGGGAGGTCTGGCGCTCCCAAACTTTCAGCTTTACTACTGGGCGGCTGTCCTGGTCACAGTCCGGTGGTGGTTCTCCCAGCCCAGACAAAACCCAGCAGTCACTCTGGAGGCGGCCATTCTTGGCTCTTTTGCAGCTCTCAGTAATCTCCCATTTCGCGGACCTAGGGCTAGCTCATCCATGACATGTCTGATGCGAACCACGGTGAGGGTCTGGCAGGAGGCGAGGAAGATTTACGGGAAGCCCAATCACATCTCCCCACATATGCCCCTATGGGGTAATCCTATGCTCTCCCATTTGTACACTATTCCAGACCCTTCGCTGTGGGCAAAGAAAGGAGTCATCACCCTAAAACATATAGTTCAGGACGGTAGGTAGGCTTATGACTTTCCAGGAACTGAGACGAACATATGCACTTCCGATCTCTTTTCAATTCAGATACTGGCAGCTGAAGCACGCCTTTGAGGCGCAATTTCCTGCCCCCCTGACCTTGGAATCGGACTCCATCGAGCGCCTACTGACTTCCAGAGCAATGGGGAGACCTCTCTCGACCCTATACCTCTACCTCACAGTAGAATATGATACCAAACTAACTAAATCCTGGGAAAAATGGAGGGCAGACATTCCATCCCTGGGCGAAGAGGAATGGGAAGAGTGTCTAACTTCGTACATTCCATCCATGATTGCCGCAAAGGACAGGTTTATACAATTTAAGTTCCTGCACAATGCCTACTTCACCCCACAGAGGCTGGCGCGCATTTACCCTCAAAGAGACCCTAACTGTCAAAGATGCAAACGAGAAGTTGGTACCTTCTGGCACATGGTCTGGTCCTGTCCCAAACTCCAGCCTTACTGGGCGGCAGTGGTCTCTACGCTGAACGATGTGACCGGGTCGAACCTCCAGGTTGACCCTCAAACTTTATTATTAAACCACTTGGAAGACATAGAGGGGGACAGGTATTGTAAATTGTGTATTACCTTCTCATTATACTATGCCAGACGGGAGATTTTGTTGAGATGGAAATTAGAAGACCCCCCTACCCTTGCTTCGTGGAGGCGATCAGTGACCTTGGTACTTCCCCTGTATAAGCTGACCTATGAAAGTAGACAATGTCCAGGAAAGTTTGATAAAATATGGTCCTCCTGGATAGATGCCTCTGACAACCTTGACCCCCCCTCCCCCTAACCACATCAATGGCATTTACCCCCCTCCAACCTAGTCACCATATTCCCTCCCCCCCTACCCATTACCAACCTGACATCCCCCCCCCCAATAGGTTCTGGGTATCCCTATAATGTATGTGAGGTTTCACTAAGATGACATGCCCTTATGATTGTGTGTAGCTGATGCTCATAACACCGGTACTCCTGGATCATTAACCAAAGAATGACTGCCGGATGAAGATGGTTTTTCCTGTCTATATTTGTATGCCACTGTACTTACTATATTGCTTTGTATTGTAATGCTGATTTGTCTAATAAACTCTTCTGTTAAAAAAAAAAAAAGAGTAATTCAGTACATCAGAGGAACAATTCAGATGAAGTTACGGTTACCAGCAACATCAAATCCAAAACTGGTTGGATATGTGGATGCTGATTGGGCCGGGGACTGCACAGACCGCAAATTTACAAGTGAATTCATCTTCCAGTATGGGGAAGGAACCATAAGTTGGTCTAGTCGAAAGCAAGTAACTGTCGCTCTATTTTCAACTGAAGCAGAATACATTGCAGCAGCACATGCATGTCAAGAAGCAATATGGATTAGTCAACTTTATATGGACATTGGGATAGACATGTCAAAACCAATTCCCATTTTTGAAGACAACCATGGATGTATAAAGCTTACGCAATCAAAAAGGGTCAATCCTAGGACCAAACACATTGACGTCAAGTATCACCTACTGAGGAACAATAAAGAGCAAGGTGTTATTGACATTCAATATTGCCCGTCAGAGGAGATGACTGTCGATGCACTCACCAAACCTTTGTTGAAGGAACGTCATAGTTATTTCCAGAAGAAGCTGAATGTAATTTGACAAAGCACATGCTGTTGAGAAGGGGTGTCGGAAGAACAACAGCAATCTGCTTACATACTATGACTGTGTATACCTATCTATCCAGCAGGTGGCGCTGTAGTATAATAGTGTGTTATCTATGGTAAGGTAATGAGAGGAAGTACCATCCTTATTGTGTTATATGCACTTGTTTGTGTTCTCTTCCTGTCTGTCTCCATGATAAAGACACGATGATGTAAAGACATGTTCTGATATTCCTCCATAAAGTAAAGTATTCTCTGCATCCAAGAAGCTTCTAGCTCTTAATTGCAATACTCTGCACAATAAAATTATAATTTTTAAAGAATATTTTGAAGGTACCTTGTCAAACCATGTAGACAGAAATTGTGGATCAAGTGGAGGAAGCATATACAAATAAGATACCCCTGATAAGCATCACCACAGGCACATATCTACCCAGGGGTTCCGTAACAACATGTAGAAATGTACAAGACAGAGTCTTACTGATTAAGATTCCCAACCCTCTTGTATAGGAGGAATAAGAGGCATGAAAAACATGTTGGATCCAGGGCTTATGTAAGGTCAACACCTTGCTACCGGTCAAAAGGTCTCCTGCGAAAAATGAAATGACTACTTATGTTGTTTAAGTTATTGGAACATGAGGCGCCGCTTAACTTGAGCAGTTTAGGGAGCTTGAGCAGGAAAGCCTTTTCAGGGCAGCAAGGGAGACCTGCAAAGCCAGAACCCTGACAGACAAATAAATAAGTGTGGGCAGGTAGTAAGTGGAGCAAAGCAAAAAGACTTACACAGTAAACATATAACAAGAACAATATAAAACAAAAAAAACATCCTCACAACCTGCAGAGGCACAAACACAGTCTGGCATAGTTGCACAATTTAAACCCAATAACTGGAATAGTAGGAAATAAATGCACCTAAAGTCTATGCTGGGGTCAGGGCGTGTCCAAATGAAGGGTGAAATGCAAGTTGCATCCAGGGTTGAGCAGAATGACCAGCTTGACTGAGACATCGCCCAAAATTTTCACCAAAATACAAGGGGGGAGGATAATACATAAGGAAGGTAATCCTCTTGGTGCCCAAGTAAATGACCACAAGTCCCTGATCAGAGAAAGGTCAAGAGAAGGGGGTCATCAGGCAAAGCAGTGACAGACAGGGTTCCAGGTACAATATAGGGGACTAACAATCCAGGGCCCCTAGTTCTGATATAGAGCACAGTGTGGTTATCAGAGCAAGTGAGCTTTTTTGTACCACTATTTATATTGGCTTTTGAAATGTACAAATGCTGCAATTTAGAAATTGGATGAAAGGTTTAGCACAGGGAAACACTTTTAGAATGATAAAAAGTGCATTTTATATACAACTAAATCAGACCAAAATGAGGAGGATAAAGGGCCAGAGGGACTTTGTTCCAAATCAGGGACAGTCCCTTGAAATCAGGGACAGTTGGGAGCTATGCTTTAGTTTTGGGTGGAATGCAACTTAAAATTCTCCTTGTCCCTGGATTTAGGATTTAATCCACCATAATATAAGCCCAAAAATACCTTTCTTATCCCATGCATACATTATAGCAAAAAGTACTTTTATTTTTTTCATCATTCTTCATGCAGAACAACAGCACATCTGGATGGAGGCATTTGTAGAGAAGATGAAACAACAGCACTTGATAAAGAATCTGAGTGGGTATAGAATAGAGAAGCCTTAGCTACTGGATCTGCATGAACGATGACAAAGAGAAAGGAAAAGAGAGAGGATCAAAACAGAGCATAACTGAGAAGGATGGCCAAGACATATAGAGAGGAGAAGAGGAAGAACAGAAAGCCCTATAAAAAGAGGGAGAGTGTAAGTGACCAGCTGAATCGGAGAATGGACAAGTACAAGTGGAAAGTAGGGGGGAGGAGAGACCTAACACAATGAACACAAACAGAATGCAAGAGAGGGGATCATGAAAAGCAGGAAAGAGACAGGGATTATTAGAAGAGGGAGGGGGAGGGAAATATATAGAGGGGTAGATATAAGTAGATTAGAATGCCCATTTCTTACCTATTAGCCATCTCTCTCCTTTATGCTTTCCCTGCAATGCCAAGCAACAAGTCACAGGTAATCGGAGCACAGATCTTGTCCTTGTCACATACCTAAATGCAGACACATTCCCTGAAGCAGCTATACAGCAGGTAAGTCATTGAGAAACATCTGTGTATTATTTCATCTGTTTCACTGAGACATCAGAGTGTTTGGGTAGAGAATAAAAAAAAAAGTATTTCATTTGTATAACACAAATATGTAAAATAAATGATGTGCCTGTTATGTATGACACCTATATTTTGCTTTCTGTTGAAACTATCTTTGTATGCCTGTTTTATAGCCAAATAAACCAGCACTATACTGCAGTGTATTAATGATAGGGTTTGTGATAATGCAGTACAGCTGCGGTGACTGCATTAGCGTTGCTTGGCTTTTATAAAGTGATTATGGCAATAAAGCCAGCTTGCATGAGCAATGACTATGTATGTCTTATATTGAATGTACCTACCCAGATGTGTGTAGGAATTGTGTTGGGCTTGCAGTGTCAGTGGCCATTTATCACTAATGTGTCTGGCTGTAAAGTGAGCATATGTATGGTATGCCTATGTGTATGATATACTGAGTGTGCTGGTCTGTGGGTAGGCAATGGTGCAGACTCATACAGGTGTCATGTCTCTGCGTAGGAGGGAGGTGATTAACCATCTATCTGTTTCCTTTATTTCTTTTTTCAGGGCTGGCACACTGATGGCAAAGTGAGAAGCACAGAATGAATCTGAACCTGTGGAAATGTACAATCAGAGACAGTAGAGCGTAGGCAGTGGAATTCAATGAGAATGAGGGGCTCACTCTGTATGTATGTATGCTTATAGTACTACAGCCACAAAGGGCTTAAGTCTCATACAGCAAATACACTGCAAGTAACAGTCACATGGGACAGACTGCGCCATAACTAAGGATATGCTTACATTTTAACAGACATGTGTAGGCAATGGCCTAAAAAGTGTATACCATCTGTTAAGGAAAATCCCATAGTTTTCTAAGGAAACTATTCCTGAGAGCATGACACCTTCACTTCCTTGGATGCCTACAACCCTACCCTCTGCCTCTGGTGTTATGTCTATACGAGGTCCTGGGTGGGGGGTAGTGTACGGAATAATCTGTGGCTGTGGGGTACTGTGCAATGGACTGGTTCTAGCAGTGCTGCTCAGCTGCCGACACACTCTGGTGTCTGACCTATATGTGATGAATCTGGCCCTGGCTGACCTACTCTCTTTGCTTGGGATGCCCCTTCTTATCCATCAACTGCTCCATGACAGAGGCTGGGTTTTTGGAGACATTCTGTGCCGTGCTGTGACTGCCCTGGACCTTAACAACCAGATCACAGGTGTTGGCATCATCACTGCTCTCTGTGTGGACAGGTAATTGAGAAAAACAAGAAAGGTGTTTTGTTTACATGGAAATGAAGACTACATAGATCTGGTGACCTTAGGTTTAGTCCTCAAGACTTAGGTTCAGTGGCAGTAAGTTGAGCTGCAGCACAAAATGGACTATGGAAATCCTAAAAAGAGAAAGGACGCATGGGTAAAATAAGTTCTTTCTTTTTTTCTGTGTCTGAAAGCAGAACTGTGCTTTCCATTGCATCCATCCACCTGCAATGCACTGAAAGAATAAAAAGGAAATCTGATTGGGTAATACATAGCTCCCAACTGTTCCTGATTACAAGAGACTGTCTCCAATTTGGAACAAAGTCCCTCTGCCCCTCTTTCCTCCTCATTTGTCCCTCGTTTTGGTCTGATCTATATAGTTGTATATAAAATGCACTATTTAGCTTTGAAAAAGTGTTTCCCAGTACTAAACCTTTCATCCAATTTATAAGTTGCTGCATTTGTAAACTTCAAAAGACAATATAGAGGAATAATAGTGGTAAAAAAGCACTTGTGGGTTTAACTAATCTTTTTTTTTTGTATAATTCTCCTTTAAGGGGGCGTGTCCTATGCCTACATACTTTTGTAATAGGTGTTCCTCGTTCCCATCCCAAAAAGTCGGGAGGTATGGGTAATATATGCAGTGCAGAGTTGCCACCACAGTTGCAAAATTCCTAGCTGCATTGGGGACATAGACAGAACATGGACAGAAAGTGGAGATAGAGAGCAGCAGGATCAGCCAGGTTTTTTTGCAGAATACAGAAAACAAATCTCATAGTGACTGAGTGAGTAAACAGCATGTAATACACCATTTATTGAGAGTTTTTTTATGATGTGGGTTTAGCGACATTTTAAAGATCTTACAAATGTAGCATGACCTTGTATGTTTGTGACCATCTATCATAAATCAAATGTGCTTTAAAAGGTTTACTGTGCTGACTAAAGATACCATTTTAAAATCAATATACAATATCACTTAAGAGACAACAAATCATATTATTGAAGCATGTGAACCCCAAATTTTACTGCATCCACCATCGGGGTTGTCCTGCCGAAACAATAACATTGGAGATGATGTAAAGGAAGCTGTCATCTTAGCCTCTGTTTGATCTGCAGTTTCCATGGTGCTGCACACGTGATCAGTTATGACACTAACCATTTGATGCTTCACAGTTTGGTTGAGAGCATAAGCAACTGTGACAGTTATCATTCACAGAATGCTTTGAATGTAACTATTTTGGGAAACAGTTAAACCAATGGGTTTAGTTCCACTTTAAAGTAGAACTATAAGCAAAACCTTTTATTTTGAAGTAATAATTCCTGACAGTTTATTTTTGGGCATTTGTGTCCTATTTGGGGAGATCTACCTTCACTTCCTGTGCCATAACCAAAACAGGAAATCCCTGCATATTAAGGGAATACAAACCTATCCACTCTATCCAAAAAAACAAAAAGCTTTTGCCTTTAGTTGTAGTTTAACTTGCCATTCACAGCTAGGAAAAAAAATATTTCCTGCTATCCTAGCAGCAATCTTTTGAACTTAGGAACTTTTTCTCATTTCAAATATTTAATTGAATTTTATAGTTATCAACAAAATTCCATTAACAGAGCATGTACAATAATATAATAGAAATATAGATATTCCATTAGCAGAGCATGTACAATATGGTAGGAAAAAAAAAACACACTCATTCTGGAAAGTAACTCTTATAAATGTAAAAGAAAATAGATAACAGTGGATTGTAGGATAAGATTATGTAACATGAAGTGTTATAATCATAGCTTCATGACAGCTATTTGACGACAAATAATTTAGTTTGTTTGATTGAAATAAAATAATATAATTATGTCACGCATGAAGAGAATAGAATTAAATGAACCTATAAAGAAATATAAAGTTAATAGCTGGGGTAATAAATTAGGCTAAACCAGGGCCAAGTTCCTTCTCTTGGCTTGGCTTTAACTGGTGCGTAGGCCAAAAATCACAACTATTCAAAGTATCTTCTAGTACAGTTGGTATATTAGATAATTAACAAGAATAAACCTAGTGGAGGGAATAGGGCACAGAAGGGAGAGAGAAGGAATTGTTCAGGGGGACCAATAGTTAGAGAGTCCAGTGAAAGTAATCATAGTAGCTGTGAATATTATAAACTGTCAGAGAGAAATTAGTGAACAGTCCAAACCAGGAGGTAAATAATGTTTAATCCAATTTCGCCATAAGGATTCAAAATTAGCAACTTTATCTAGCAATATAGCTTCAGTTTTAGCATGCATCATAGATTGTTTGACTGACTCTATGCAGATAGAGTTCGATTTCCACGCTTTTGCTACAGTTTGTTTAGCTGCCGTGGTTATAAAAATAAGTAATTTGAATTGACGGTGTTTTATGATTTGTGTTTTTTTGTTCAGGAGTGCTACTGAGGGATCAGGTATAAGGGTTATGTTGTACAAAGAATTTTGAAAACTTCTGTCCAAAAAGAGCTTACTATGAGACATTCCCACCAGATATGTACATGAACCCAGAGTAGTACAGCCTTGAAAACAGTGAGAGGGATATTGGGGGGGAAATGTGGATATTCTGGATGGGACCAGATACCATCTAGTTAGCACCTTATAATTTGTTTTGAGAGCCACTATATTAGGCGTGGCTGATTTCGTTATTTGCCAAATTTGAGACCAAAACATTTTCAAAGACCGTGAAGTCAGGGGTTTGTGTGTCAGTTGGTTTGTTGTGTTCCAAAAATATGTCAATTTGGAGATATCGAAAGGCTTCTGTGGATGGAAGGGAATATGTTTTGCATAAGTCTGGAATGATATTTTGAGATTTAAAGAAATCATGAGCCCTAATCAAACCTACATTTGACCACGCTGAAAAAGATTTTGGGAAGGACCAGGCTGGGTAGAAGGAAGGGTTACGCAAGAAATAAAGGAGGGGATTATGATTGGATACAAGTCCAAATCTGGTTTTCAATCTCTCCCAAATGGAAAGGCTGTGTTTGGTAATAGGATTTGTGACTTTCTTCCACTGTGTAGGAGTTAGAGGGCTTTCACACCGAGCTGCAAGGGGCGTCGGCGGTAAAGCGGTGCTATTTTTAGCGGTGCTTTACAGTCGTTTTAGCGGCGCTATTTGGCCGCTAGCCGGGCAGATTTAACCTCCCGCTAGTGGCCGAAAAGGGGCTAATTCCGCCCGCAAAACGCCGCCGGAGCAGCGTTTTGCCGGCGGTATCGCAGCGCTGCCCCATTGATTTCAGCTCTGATGGTTTTCCCGTCGGAATTCTGCTCAAACTGTCTTGCCTACACACGGTCACACCAAATTCCGACAGTCAATAACACCGTGGTATAAAACACGTTAGACGGCACTATAAAAGGGAAGTTTAATGCTTCCGAGCATGCGTCAAATTGTTTCCTAGCATGCGTCGGAAATTTGCGTGTCGGAATTTCATACACACGATCGGAAAATCCGATAGAAAGGTTTTCTGTCTGAAAAATTAAGAACAGGTTCTCAATCCAAAGTCCGTCGGAAATTCCGACAGAAAAAGACTGATGGGCATACACACGGTCGGAAAATCAGATGAAAAGCTCCCATCGGACTGTTTCCATCGGAAATTCCGACCGTGTGTACGCGGCAAAAGAGGAAAGAGTTGTTATAACTGCATTATGATCTGACCAGGTTCAAGGCATAATAATTGAGTTAAGAATAAGTGCTGAGGTACTAATGTTTACCAAAAGGTGGTCTATTCTGGAAAACTGTTTGTGGGGATGGAAATAATACTTATATTGTCTTCTGGCTGGGTTATGTTCTCTCCATGTGTCCAAGAGAGAGTATTGGTTAAAGAGTTTTTGATAAAAGAGTCGAGGGGCCGTGGTTGTGGTTGAGGATTTGTCTAGAAATGGGTATAATATTAGATTTGAATCACCACCAAGAATGAGTGTGCCACTTTTATGTGTTTCTACTACCGATAATAAATGTGAGAGGAAAGATAAAGGATTCTTATCGGGAGCATAGTAAGAAACTATAGTGATTTCATCATCTAACAAGAGACCGGAGAGTTTAAGGTATCGACCTTCATGATCCTTGAGTTCTTTCCGTAGAGTAAACGGAGTAGTATGATGGAAAGCAATCAATACACCTCCTTTCTTAATGTTCGCTGATGCAGTGAAAACCTGGGGGTATTTTCGACCAAAATATTTAGGTGAGGACTGTGTCGTGAAATGTGTTTCTTGTAAACAGACAACATGAGCTGAGAGTTTAGAAAACCATGAGACCATGAACATTGAGAGTCAAAAGGTTTAGGGAAGTAATTTCCAAAGGAGGTAAGAACAGAGAATCTGATTATTGGGTAGCAAATAATAGGATTAAATTATAAGTATATTAATATATATATATATATTAGTTTAAAGCTCCTAAGTGGCGCAAGTATCCAAGGGGTAGTGTAAGAACACTAACCAAAGGATACAAAAAGTCCAAGGAGTGTCCAAACACTTGAGTTGGGCACTTGAGGAAACTGTGGAGGTGCAGTGGCTGTCTCCGAGACTAAGACAGCCAACAAATAAATTATACAAATAATAGGTTAGAAGTCTAACGAATTTCAAATTTTAATAAACTTTGAAAAACTTTCAAGAAGGAAGTTATTATGTAAAGTAAGAATGTCATAACTAAAGTGGAAAGACAGAGGTTTTGTGAATTAAATTCAATATACCTCTTACATTTAATTAGAGGAAAACTATATAACAGGATGAATCAAATAACTATGAGGTAAACTAACTATATAGAGAACCTAGTCCAGTGATGGCGAACCTCGGCACCCCAGATGTTTTGGAACTACATTTCCCATGATGCTCATGCACTCTGCAGTGTAGTTGAGCATCATGGGAAATGTAGTTCCAAAACATCTGGGGTGCCAAGGTTCGCCATCACTGACCTAGTCTATAGTTTTACTTATTATTGAACTTTCTAATATAGAAAGTATAAAATATGACTCTGTATTAGGTGTGAAAGGGATAAGACCTTAATAGAATATATCACCTATACATGATTCATCAGTTTATCAATATTTCAGTCCATTAGATGTCCTTCTGCAATGGGCGGTGAAGCAATGCCACTTCTCTTGGAGGGGGATTGATGACCAGGGGAGTCCTGTAAATTCTGAGGAAGACCATATGTTTCCCAGCATCTGGGGTCTTCTATTGGTGCTCCAGGTAGTGAAGGGCGAAGATCTTGTATAATGTTTATTAGGTCATCAGTTGTTTTGCAGTCATATGAATTTCCTTTATAAGAAAAGCGGTGATGCTGGAGCACTTGTAGATGTGGTTTCATTGCTTTACATTTGCTGAGATGGATCTTGGAAAATTTTGTATTTATGTCCCTGGAATGTAACGGATTCTTTATCGCGAGCAGTTTCCAATAAGTTCTCCTTAGTACGGAAATAATGAAACTTTATTATAATGTCTCTGGGTGGTCCAGAATCCTTGCGAAGGACCAGGGATCTATGTATTCTATCCATTTCTAAGCATTCTATAAGAATAAATGGGGCAAGTTCCTGAAAAAGTGCTGTAACTGTTGATTGAAGATCTTCAATTACCTCAGGGATGCCGCATATCCATAGATTGGACCTCCTGGCCCTGTTCTCAAAATCTTCAATGCGGTTTTGAAGAGACTATTCATCTTTTAAGGGTTTAAAGTTCTTCATCCATCATCCTTTGTCCAAGGATAGTGGTGCGGCGGCCCACCTCACGAATATCCCTTGTCAGTTTGTCTGTGATATTATCTGAGGTATTCTGTAAGGCTCTATGGAGAATCCTTTCAAATTGATTTAATAAGTCAGAGCCATTAGTAGAATTCTGTATAGCTGTGGGGGTCACCCCAATGTCAGAGAGGGGCTCACCTTTAGACAAGGAAGAAGGAGACCGGAGCTGCAGCTGTGAATGTGAGCAAGCGGTATGAGCGGATGCTGCCATTTTAGCTGCGGTTTTAGTCAGCGATTCCTGACTCTTCTGTGGTTTCAGCTTTGTTTTCCTCACACTGTGTATCCTGTCAGAATGTGCCCGGGAGTCACAGGTATGTGACAGGCACTGTGTGGGGGTTGAGGACTGATAAAATTTGCTAATATCTGGCTGTCGGGTCCCCGGTCAATGCGGAGTGCTAAGCAGACATGTCCTGCTCAGTCAGCTTCGTGCATGCGCCTCCTGAGCAACTTTTTCAGCTTATTAAATGCCTCAAAATATCATGTGCTTTTGGTAGGTTGATGGTTTGC
This sequence comes from Lithobates sylvaticus, assembly GCA_028564925.1. Lineage (NCBI taxonomy): Eukaryota > Metazoa > Chordata > Amphibia > Anura > Ranidae > Lithobates > Lithobates sylvaticus. The sequence continues at coordinate 115,705,284 of CM053029.1, read as the reverse complement.
ATTCATAAGCTATAGGTTCACCCCAGTGGTTGAAAGCCACAGTAAACAATGCCTATGAAAGTATACCTAAAGTAATATTATGGCTAGTAAAATGCCATCTGCTAGTGGTTTCAACCTTTCCTAACAGTTCTTTTTATCACAGGGAACCCTTGATAAAATGATTATATCTGGAGTTTACAATATATTTGCAGGATACGTATGTTGCAGATATAGTAAAAAATAAAAGCATAAAAAATGTGGTGTGCCTAGAATAAGCGACAACCAGAGCAGATATTTTTAACACCCTCCACTTCTATAAGGCCCCTTTCACACTTGTGCGACTTGGGACTGCAAAGTCGCATGACAAGTCCTTCCCAATGATTTCCAATGATAACCATTCATACATGTGCGACTTTAAGTTGTGCCGACTTAAAAGTAGTCCCTGTACTACTTTGGTCCGACTTTCATGCGAGTTTAGGTCCATATACCTCAAGTTTAAAACAGGCATTCCCTGAAATCGCATTGAAATCGCAGCCAAATCATGTGACTTTGAAGTCGCTGTAGTGTGAAAGGGGTCTTAGACATAGTTATTTTCAGTAATAATAACATCTATCCAGCAGAAATAATGGCCATAAAAATGTATTGTAGCGTCCCTTTACTTTGGTGGTCAATGAAGAAGGCCCCACTAACATCTATGTTTAGTGAGATATGTGCCCTCATACCTTAGTGATCAGTGGAAAATGAACAGCCCTTTACACTGTTGATAAGTGGAAGAAGGGCCCCTTAGCCTGGGAGTCAGTGAAAAGAATACCCTGTTATGCCAGTAGCAGCTGATGGAGCATACAAATGAAGGGAAGAAAATCCAGGACATTGCAGCCTTGGGACCTGGGGGAATCACCAACAGATGCAAAGCAATGCCAAGGTGAATACATTTCAGGGAGGAAGGGGGTAATTTGTGCTGGGGGCCCATTTATTCTTGGGGAGGGGGGGAATGATCGGGAGAAAATGGAAATGTTTGCTTGGAGAAAGAGAATTGTTTGACCCCTTTGCTTTGGTTGTTACTTATTTTTGACCTCTGTATCCTGTGTGTCTCATATTTTTTACACCTGTGCTCTGTGCATCACTTATTTTTGGCCCCTGTGCTTTGTGCTTTACTTACTCTTGACCTCTTTGATTTGTGTGTTAATTACTCCTGCACTCAGTTCATTATGCACTCTTGGCCCCCTGCACTTTGTGCATTCCATACTCCTGACCCATGATCTATGCCTTGCATACACTCAACACCTGCAACCTCTCCCTTACATACTCTCAAACCCTGCTTTCTGTGCCTTACACACTCTTGACCCCTGCACTCTGTGCCTTACATACTCTTGATCCCTGCACTTTGTACCTTACATGCTCATGACCACTGCACACTGTGCCTTACATACTCCTTCCCCCTGCACACTGTGCCTTACATACTCCTGCCCCCTGCACACTATGCCTTACATATCTTTGACCCTGACACACTGTGCCTTATATACCTCTGACCCCTGCACACTGTGCCTTACATGCCCCCTGCACTCTGTGTCTTATATACTACTGACCCCAGCACACTGTGCCTTACATACTCCTTCCCCCTGCACACTGTGCCTTACATATCTTTGACCCCTATACACTGTGTCTTATATGTTCCTGACCCCTGCACACCGTGCCTTACATACTCCAGCCCCCTGCACACTGTGTTGTACATACAGTACCTCTGACCCCTACACACTGTGCAGTAGATACCTCTGACCCTTGCACACTGTGCAGTAGATACCTCTGATCAATGCATTCTGTGCGTTACATACCTCTGACCCCCCCTTACACACTCCTGACCTCTGTGCCTTCTGCATTGTGTACCCCTGGCCCCTACACTCTTTATGCTACACTGTAAAGTATATATATATATATATAGTTCTGCACAAAATGTTCAAAGTTTAAACAGATGCTCTCTGCCAAGTGTTTAGATATAAAAATATGGAGCAACTGTCAGAAGCAAAGGCAGCTGACAGCTACGTGTGGCACTTGAACTACTAGTTGCAGACCCTTTGTTTAAACTATATAATGACTGCCTTTGAACATTATGGGGTGGTAGAAATGTCATTGTGTATACATTTGCAAAATCAAAAAGTACAATCTGTTATTCCTTTTTTCAGAATTTGTCAGATTTGATACAAAAGAACTACAATGTCCTTTAATGAAATTGTGTAAAGGGTGCTATTCACATGTAAAAAAAATGCATTTCAAATAACCGTTTTTTAAAAGCATGTTAATAAATGTCACTGGTGTCTTTTATTCAAGAACATGACTTTTTTAGGCTTTTATATTTTAGGCTTAGAGGTTCGTTAAGCTGTCTGTCCATATGTTTGTGATGCACAGAATGAACTCTAGAAATAGATCCCCTGTGGATAAGGGATAATTTGAAGACTATGGTTCCTTCTGAGTCATGACATAACTAAAATTGGGGACTGATCTGGTTTACACTTTATTTGCAAGGGAAGGAGGAGACAATGCCCTTTACATGAAGAGCAGTATACAACCTCCTACAATAAAAGGTACTGAGGAAGTGACAGAGACTCTTTAGTTTCCCTAGAAACAAAAAAATAAAGGAGAGGGAGAGATTAATAATGGGGTGACCTATATGATTGCAGTATAAAATGTGGGGAAAGGTAACAAAGCTCTTGAAGGTCTATCAAGGACACTTTATTAGTGAAAACTATGAAGAATTGAGTCAAAGGTTTATAAAATGAGAAGCATACTAAATATTGAAGTACATTTAGTATTATTTTTTATGACTATTTGGAAAAAATGGTGCGATTATTCTTCTCAGTTGCTGTGCAATATTTCCTTCTGGTACCCCAAATGTGAGATTTAAAGTGGAAATTCACTTTCACAGTCCACAGACTACCGTATTTATCGGCGTATAACACGCACCGGCGTATAACACGCACCCCAAGTTTAGGAGGGCATTTTAACCTCCTTGCGACCGCCGGCTGTCAAATGACGGCCAGGCGGCGCAGCTTTCAGCGTGGGAGGGCGTCATATGACGTCCTTCCCTTCTGTGCACTCCAGGGAGCGCGCGCGCGTTCTCGCCCTGTCACTGGGCACCCGATGCGCGTGCCCAGCGGCCGCGATGTCCGCTGGGCACCCGCGATTGCCCGGTAACACAGCGGGACCGTGGATCTGTGTGTGTAAACACACAGATCAACGGTCCTGTCAGAGGAGAGGAGCCGATGGTGTGTTCTCTGTACAGAGAAACACCGATCGGTCTCCTCCCCTTGTGAGTCCCCTCCCCCCACAGTAAGAATCACTCTTAGGGAACATAATTAACCCCTCCCCGCCCCCTAGTGGTTAACCCCTTCACTGCCAGTGTCATTTATACAGGAATCAATGCATTTAAATAGCTTTGATTGCTGTATAAATGACAATGGTGCCAAAAATGTGTAAAAATTGTCCGATGTGTCCACCATAATGTCGCAGTCACAATAAAAATCGCTGATCGCCGCCATTACTAGTAAAAAAAAAAATATAATAATAAAAATGCTATAAAAAAAAAAAAAAATATTAATAAAAACTATCCCCTATTTTGTAAATGCTATAACTTTTGCGCAAACTAATCAATAATCGCTAATTGCGATTTTTTGTTACCAAAAATATGTAGAAGAATACGTATCGGCCTAAACTGAGGAAAAAAAAAATTTTTTTATATATTTTTTTTGGGGGATATTTAGTATAGCAAAAAGTAAAAAATATTGTTTTTTTTTTTAATTTGTCGCTCTTCTTTTGTTTATTGCGCAAAAAATAAAAAAAAAGCAGAGGTGATCAAATACCACCAAAATAAAGCTCTATTTGTGGGGAAAAAATGATAACAATTTCATTTGGGTACAGTGTCGTATGACCGCGCAATTGTCATTCAAAGTGCGTCAGCGCTGAAAGCTGAAAAATGGCTTGGTCAGGAAGGGGGTGAAAATGCACTGTATTGAGGTGGTTAAGGAAAAAAAGTTTTAGGAGGGAAGTTTAGGGAAAAAAAAAAACGTACATTTAAGCGTTATTTGCAGCTTGCCCAGCGTCATTTGCAGCTTGCCCAGCATCATTTGCAGCCTTGCCCAGTGTCATTGCGCTTGCCCAGTGTCATTGCAGCTTGCCCAGTGTCATTGTAGCTTGCCCAGCGTCATTGCAGCCTTTCCTAGCATCATTGCAGCCTTGCCCAGCGTCATTGCAGCCTTGCCCAGCGTCGTTGTATCTTGCCCAGTGTCATTGTAGCTTGCCCAGTGTCATTGCAGCTTGCCCAGTGTCATTGCAGCTTGCCCAGTGTCATTGTAGCTTGCCGAGTGTCATTGTAGCTTGCCCAGTGTCATTGTAGCTTGCCCAGCGTCATTGCAGCCTTGCCCAGCGTCATTGTAGCTTGCCAGCGTCATTTGCAGTCTTGTCCGGGTTTAAATTTCCCGCTGCCGAGACGCTCTGTCGCGCGCGCCGCCGAAAAAGACCGAAGCTCCCCCGGAAAAGACAGAGCCGACTGTTCGGCTCCGCTCGTGGTCCCGCCTCCCTGCTGTTTCCGGAGCGAGCACAGGGAGGCGGGACTACGAGCGGAGCCAAACAGTCGGCTCTGTCTTCGGTTTTTTTCGGCCGCGATTCGGTCTTTTTCGGCAGCGCTCGCTATTTTTCGGCGGCGCTTGCCGTTTTTGTCACTTTTTTTGGGGGGTATCGGCGTATAACACGCACCCACGAGGGGGAAAAAGTGCGTGTTATACGCCGATAAATGCGGTATTTCTAATCCTTATGCTGCTAGCATTAGTAAATAGATAGGAAAATTATCATAGTTACTTGCTTTAAACTTTCGTTACTTCCTGGTTTCCAGGGCTAGGCAAATGATACCATACATCTCAGGAATCTTCAGAAGGGGAGAAGGGACCTGAGCTAAGGGCAGATGGATTCTAGGAAGTAGATGTTACATGAATCAGTTGCCCTTACTCAAGATGGCCACAGCCAGAAATGCTAGGGTGTGTTTGAAGTGATTTCTCAGCAAAATAAAACATGGAGACATGGATGGATGAGTTTGCTTTGAATATTAAAAATTAATTAAATATTTTGGTTTATGGTGCTCAAATGAAGTGTAGTTCTGCTTTACGGTATACATCTGGTGGGCTTCTATCGGTAACTACTGTATATGTTGGACATTGCTTTGGCTTAAAAAATATGTAGTCTGGGCCCCTGTATTTTCAATTCTCAGCTTGTACTTCCAGATCCTGTACCACACCTAAAGAACAGGGATCACTAATAGAAACTTCTTATGACACTGATCAGCATTTAAAGGAGAAGTCCAGCCTAAGCTTGTTTGGCTGGGCTTCTCCTATGGGTCACAGGAGTGCAATTTGTTTTGCACTCCTGTGACCTGTTTTCAGCAGAGAACGGACGGAAGTCCGTCACAGTAATCAGTCCAGGCACTGAGTGATCACAACAATGGAAGTCGGGATCCGCCGGGTGCCTGGACTGACGCCCGTCTCAGCCTCTCAGCGAGCCAATGATAGCCTGAGACGGCCTCCACACCTCAGCGCTCCAATGAGTGTGGAGGAGCACAGCGGACAGATGCTAACTGACAGCAGCTCTATGCTCGGGGAGCTGTGAGAACCGGGCCATCAGTGATGTTCGATCGCTCGGTTCTCAGTGTAGAGGCGCTGGGGGACACCTAGGTAAGTAAGTAAGTAAGTAAAAAAGCCCATACTTCTCTTTTAAACTGTGCTTTGGTACATTTACCAGCTAGCCTGCAAAACAACAAAATTTACCCTGTCTAACAATTCACGTTAAAAACAGAGGATTTTGTTTGCACACATTTCTATCCATTAGAATATGCATGCTTCTACTATGGAGGCGTTCATAAATTTACAAGTGTTAAGACCAGAAATAGTGGGGTGCCTTGGAGCGGCTCTGCAGCTGAAGCACGTCTTTGCAAATGTGTGCTAACTAAACCCCTGTTTTTAACGCAAACGCAGACAGGATCATTCGGTTGGTAGTAGATTGGCTGGTGAGTTGAACTAGGAATTTGCTTTGGTTTTGTTTTCTATGGGTAGCCATATTTTGTACATTGCTTTGGCTTTAAAAAATATGTAGTCTGGACCCCTTAATTTTCAACATAGTACAATTCTCAGGTTTTATTTCTAGATCATTTAAACTGTGCTTTGGGAAATGAGTCAGTAAGCAGGAATAGGACATTTAAAGTATAACTAAACCCAAGAACACAAATATTAATTAATCAATTAAAGCCTTAGATGTGGTGACTGTATACATTTTCATTTCTCAGGCAAAGAACAATGTTAGCAAGTGCAGAAAATACGTATTGATCTTGCCGGACATGCAGCATCCTTGTCATTTCCGGTGAGATGAACTGGAAGCAAACTACTAATCCTATCATCACAAAACAAACAAAGATTTCCCAGCACACTTACGCAAATATATGCGTAAGCCTCAGTTTCTATGTAAAGTCTCCTCTGTGTACTGCGGTCCTAACTCTATAATTATCAATCTCCCAAGTTGGAACACTTAGGCCCCTTTCACACTGGGGTGGGGAGCCGCGGTGACGGTAAAGCAGCGCTATATTTAGCGCTGCTTTACCGTCGTTTTAACCGCGGTATTCGGCCGCTCGCGGTGCGGTTTTACCCCCCCGCGAGCGGCCGAAAAAGGGTTAAACACCCCCGCAGAGCGCCGCCGTAGCGGCGCTTTGCGGCGGTATTGCCGCGGTTTCCCATTCAAATCAATGGGAAGGAGCGGTATAGGAGCGTGAACACACCGCTCCTATACCGCTCCTATACCGCTCCAAAGATGCTGCTAGCAGGACTTTTTTTGCCGTCCTGCTAGCGCACCGCTCCAGTGTGAAAGCCTGCCGGCTTTCACACTGGAGTTAAAGGGGCCGGATTTTTTCATGCGGTGAACAGGCGCTATTTTTAGCGCTGTACCGCATGAAAAACGCCCCGGTGTGAAAGGGGCCTTATAGCAATGCATAGATTAAGAGCAAGCTTGCCTGGAGGAAGTCCACCCCTCCTTAAAGTCACAGTAATAGCACGGGAGCCCAGCAAGAGCACAGGCTGAAGGCACTACTAATCCTATCACCCCAAGTGTAATGGAGATCAACAAAAACAGACAAGATTGAAATTCAGGGACAGGAAGTATGTTACTGTACAAAAAGTGGCAACCACCCAACCTACAACTAGCCTTTGCAGTAATGTGCACATGCAAGGGCAACCCATATCATAAACAAAGATTTCCCAGCACATTTACCAGCTAGCCTGCAAAACAACTAAACTGACCACGTCTAACAATTCAGTATTTTGTTTGCACACATTTGCAAATATATGCATAAGCCACACTGCCTAGGTCAAAGCTCCTCCGTGTACTGCTGTCATAACTCTATCATTTTCAGAGTCTCCCAAGTTGCAGGACTTATAGCAGTGGATAGATTGAGAGCAGGTTTACCTGCAGGTAGCCCACCCCTCCCTAAAGGCACAGGAATGCACTGGAGCCCAGCAAGAGCACAAGAGCAAAGTGGAGATACAAACAAAGACAACAAAGACAGACAAGTTTGAAATTCAGGGACAGGATATATGTTATTTGTAGGATTATCAAAAAACTATAGGAAAAGTAAAAAATAAAAATAAAAAACATAAAACCAATGCAGGAACTTTGTCGAAGGACTGGTAAGCTATAATCTGGTAAATTTGTTCTTGAGTGTAGATATGCAGTCATTGTTTTTGACCTGTAAATTAACGCTGAACCACAATTTATGATCTTTCCCTGTGGTATTATCCTCTTATCTCTGTACATTTTTTCTTTTATTGAATTGACATAAAAAATTGCCTAATAATTGTGTGTGTTAGTACATTTTTGACACCTTTTTTGATAGAAAAAAAGAAAGTTAAATCCAGGGAATATTTTTTTAATGTGTGCCCATCAAGTATAAAAACATTAGTGAAAAATGAATGAGTAATAGTATAGGAATGTAAACCAATACGATGAAATATTCATAACAAAATTATGTTTTTTTTCTGGTCTCTTGGCAGATACGTGGCAGTGGTGCACTCAGCCACCATGGGCCAGAGACGGAGTGTACGCTGTACGTGGATAGTTACTGGCTGTGTTTGGCTATGCTCACTCCTCCTCAGCACACCGGCCCTCCTCTACTCTGGAGTGCAATGGGGAGATGGAGTGGCTCTGTGCGTTCTGGATCTTCCTGGAGCTCCTCCATCGCTATATTGGTACACATTAATGCACAGTCTCTTGACATTTCTCTTGCCATTGTCAGTCATTGTAGTATTGTATTCCCTCACCCTTCATCATCTTTCCAGAGTTATGAGGAGAGTTCAAAGGGCTCCATCTCAGCGCAGCCGCAGAGTCACCAAGATGGCTCTGGCTATTGTTGCTGCATTCCTATTTTGCTGGGCTCCTTTCCATGCGGTGCAGCTTGTCAATCTTTTCTCCAGTGGGCCTCCTTCAATATCTGCCTTCTACCTCAATCAAGCTGCTATTTGCCTGGGCTATGCTCACAGCTGTGTCAGCCCTCTGCTGGTCATCTGCTGCACTGAGGGCTTTCGGGAGAGGTTGCCTCATGCCCGGTGAGTATGATTATAAATTTGCATTTGTATCCCCCACTAATCATATACTGTACTTTGCATAGTAAAGCTGATTTATTATTATGTTTGTAAAATATGATATATAGCTTTCAATTAACTCTAAAGCTGTAATATACTATTAGCGGTCTAAAAACAGAATGCAGTCTTTAAATGCATTTAAACCTGTGATGTCTCCTATGCTGACCCTGGCATACCTTCGTTGGATCAATTACGCACAACATGTATGCATAAAAGGATAGCTGTCATTTCTCTAATTTTCCTGACCTGCATACTTGTTCTGGGATGTTAGTGACTCAAAAAGTGCCCAGGTCCAGCATTCAGAATAAGGTCAATAATTGCTTATTTTTTTGTGATCCAATCCTGTAAGTCACAACAATAAACAAACACTGTGGGGTTGATTTACTAAACCTGGAGAGTGCAAAATCTGGTGCAGCTCTGCAAAGAAACCAATCAGCTTCCAGGTTTTTCTGTCAAAACAAAATTGAACAAGCTGAAGTTAGAAGCTGACTGGCTACCATGCACAGCTGTTCGGTTTTAGTAAATCAACCCCAATGTGCTTAAGCGGCTAACCCAACAAATAATTCTAATTTTCCATGTATTGATTGAACACACCCATTAAAAGTTCACAGTGCTGGAGGAAAAAGTAAGTGGACCCATTTAACAAAAGCTAATTGGAGTCAGTATTTGCACACCTGGAGTCCAATTAATGAAATGAGTTTAGAGTTGTGGTCTAGAGCTACTTTTATTGATAAAGGGCATTCAAACTTTTTTTAGATTGCTGTTCATAAAAAGCATGAGCTGCTGTGAACCATGCTTAGCACAAAGGAGCTCTCTGATGGCATACATTTAAGAGTAGTTGATCTGCATAAGTCTGGAAAGGGATACAAAGCAATCTCAAAGTGTTTAGGTATCCGACAGTTAATTAGACAGTATTTGTAGCTGCTGAATGAAAAAAAAAACATTTTTGAGGGGGACGCATTAATTAACCACTTGAGTCCCTGGGCTTTTTTCTCCATTACTGTGCATTTCCACTTTTGCAGCCAAATTAGGTTAACACTTACTTTGTTACATGTCCCCACTTGCAAAGCATTACTTTAAAAATTATTTGAAAGTGACAGTACCTTTTTTAGAAGTTCTTCTCTGTAAAATTCTACCAGTTCTCTTTGTTTATAAAGGCGCTGAGATCTGTTGTTGCCATAATTATTCTTGTCTGTACTGTGATGGCAGATATAACTTCATTGGCTGTAAATGAGACTTTAAAGAGGGACTGTACCTGAAATATTTTTTTTAAAAGCCAGCAGCTACAAATACTGCAGCTGCTGACTTTTAATAAATGGACACTTACCTGTCACAGGTTCCAGCAATGTCGGCAACAGAGGCGATCAATCGCTCGTCTCTCTGCTGCTGCCGGAGCCATTCTCGGTGAGGGAATCAGGAAGTGAAGCTTTGCGGCTTCAGTTCCCTAATGCGCATGCGCGAGTCGCGCAGCGCAATGAGAATCGTCCGCGCTGTCTGCCAGCAGACAGCGCGCCGGGACAGGAAGTGGCATAGACTGCCGTGGGAGTTTATGCCCGGAAGTGGGTGTAAATACCTGTCTTGGACAGGTATCTGCACCCCCCTCCCCCCTGAAAGGTGCCAAATGTGACACCGGAGGGGGGGGGGGGGTTCCGATGAGCGGAAGTTCCACTTTAGGGTGGAATACCGCTTTAAAGTGTTACTTAACCCAGGACTATGCATTCACTATATCTGGACTCAGTACATGGAAATGCAATTATTTTAGTAAATATAAACAGCTAAATACCTTTTATCATCAGCAGTTAGAGCAGTCTTGTGACTTCTATTAGTGTCCAGGAAAGCACTGGTTAAAGCTTGTAGGATGAGTTTCATTCTCCTCTGACTGTCCTATGAGGCTGCATGACCCCTGCTGATCACATGCACCCCCCCCCCCCCCAAAAAAAAAACTCTCTAGCAATACACACCAAACTGAGCATGTGCAGGGTGCCCCCAAGGCTCTGTACTATCAGGAGATGGATTGGGGACAGTAAAAGAAGGGGAGGATTTGAGAAGACAGGGTCAAACAGCCTTTTTACACAATGTTTAACCCCTCAGGTTCCACCGTGAGTACAATATAACAAGCATGCTTTACTGCATATACTGTACAGACTGATTTTACTGTTGTGGGCTTAGCAACATTTTAACATTATCTGTCCTAGCTAAGGGTTAACAATTTAAAAGCACCTTAATAGGAACTCACCCAGTCCCCAGACTTTTTATTGGGACAGATCACAGTGATTTCTTGGGATATTCTTGCAGACAGCCATGACACTTTTTTCTAAGACATCTAAAAGGTAAGAAATATTAAAAATGTAGGTATGCTGTGTGAACACATAAAAAACATATGGGGGGGGGGGTCTCAAAGTTGACTGCGGTCTTATTGACCCCATATCTCACTGTAAAGTGGTTTGTCATGCCATAGTCCTATTACAAGGGATGTTTACATTCCTTGTAATAGGAATAAAAGTGATCAAAACATTTTTTTTTTAAAGTGTCAAATTAGAAAATTTTAAGTAAAATGAACAGTAACATTTTTTTTTATTTTTAACGTGCCTCTGTCCCCGTGTGCTCGCACGCAGAAGCAAATGCATATATAAGTCCCGCCCACATATGAAAAAGGTGTTCTAGCCTTAGACCTCCTCTGAAACTCAAAACATGTAACCAGTAAAAAAAATTAAAGCGTCGCCTATGGGGATTTTTAAGTACCGTAGTTTGGCAAATATGAAAAAAAAATGGGCTTACTTTACTGTTTTGTTTTTTTAAAAGCATTAAACTGTTTTTTTCCCCCCCAAAAAAAAACCCCTTTGAAAAATTGCTGTGCAAATACCGTGCAATGACCGCCATTGTATTCTCTTGGGTCTCTGCTAAAAAAACATATATAATGTTTGGAGGTTCCATGTAATTTTCTAGAAAAAAAATTAGGGTTGTCCCGATACCACTTTTTTAAGACCGAGTACAAGTACTGATACTTTTTTTCAAGTACTCGCCGATACCGATTACCGATACTTTCTTTTAATGTCATGTGACAGTTTTCAGAGCACAATACTGATATGCAGCACTGATAGGATTAGGTGGCACTGATGGGCACTGATATGCATATGGAGCACTGACTGATGGCCGGAAATGACAAATTGTTGGCAATGATAGATGGCACTGAAAGGTGGCTGGCACAGATAGATGGCACTGAAAGGTGGCTGGCACTGATGGCACTGACAGGTGGCTGGCACTGACAGGTGGCTGGCACTGACAGGGGCACTTATGGGCATTGGGCACTGATAGATGTCTGGCACTTATGGGCATTGATAGGTGGCTGGCACTGATAGATGTCTGGCACTTATGGGCATTGATAGGTGGCTGGCACTGATGGCACTGACAGGTGGCACTTGCAGGCATGGGACATTAATAGGTGGCATTTATGGGCACCCATGGGAAGGCACTGAAATGCCATGAAAGGAAGGCTTGGTACTCCACTCGGCCGCATAAAAGCTGCAGTGGCCATCTTGTTACACCCAGCCCATATAGTGGCTGGGTGTAACAAGATGGCCGCTGCTGGCTTACTGCGGCCGAGTGAATAGTTTGTAGACGCAACAAGACTTCCGGTTGTGCCGGGTCGCCGAATCTGACGAAAACGCCGCCTCCCAGGTATCGGATCAGGCATCGGGAGCATTTGTGCGAGTACAAGTACTCGCGCAAATGCTCGGTATCGGTCCCGATACTGATACTAGTATCGGTATCGGGACATCCCTAAAAAAAAATGATGATTTTTACATGTAGGAGAGAAATGTCAGAATTGGTCTGGTGGGCAAGTGGTTAAACAGAGGCAAAGATGACATCTTCTTTGGCTGAAAACGATAGGGGGGTTTACTTACACTTTAACACCTCAGCAGTGTCAGAGGCTGATCACCTCCATGCCACGCTGCATTGATGGAGTAATCCATGCAAAAGGAGCCCCGACCAAGTATTAAGTGCCTACTATACTGTACATGGACATACTGTTCAGTAAGCAACATTTCTGTATTAAAAATCCTTTTTTTTTTTTTTATTGGTCCTATGTAATATTCTAATTTTCTGAGATACTGAATTTGGGGTTTTCACTAGCTGTAAGCCATAATCATCAAAATTAAAATAAAGAAATGCTTGACATATAATCACTCTGTGTGTAATGAATCTATAGAATATAAGTTTCACTTTTTGAATTGAATTACTGAAATAAATTAACTTTTTGATGATATTCCAATTTTGCATTTGTATGTTATATATCGCTTTATTTAGGACAGATAGGGCTTTGATTTGGTAGAAGATTTAAATACATAGCTTTTTATTTCCTATGCAGTTTGGAAAAAAATTATTTCCTTGTGATTTTTTCCCAAAGCATCTTTTAAGTAATTTGCATATCCCCAGATATTTATCATATAACCAACAAAGTCTACTTATTAAAAATAAATCACATGGGTGTGAATTTTACATGCAGCAGAGTGGTAAAGCTCAAAGTAAACATTAGTATTTTTTCTTTAGAAGAGACTTTATTCCGAACTCAATGCTACATTGCGATTCACACGGGAAAATAAAAATTAGTTTGCATAAATTGTTAGCATAACATTAGGATAAGATCAAGTTGGATTGGCAATAACAAAAATTAGGGTAATGTTGCCTTTTTCACAGGTTCGCTAAAAATCTGAATAAAATTGCATTCACTTGTGAACATTTGACAGTAAATGTAGATGTCATCCAGATCATCTATTAGGCCCCTATCACACTGGGGCGGGGAGCCGCGGTGACGGTAAAGCAGCGCTATTTTAGCGCTGCTTTACCGTCGTTTTAACCGCGGTTTTCGGCCTCTCGCGGTGCGGTTTTACCCCCCGCGAGCGGCCGAAAAAGGGTTAAAGACCCCCCGCAGAGCGCCGCCGTAGCGGCGCTTTGCGGCGGTATTGCCGCGGTGTCCCATTCTAATCAATGGGAAGGAGCGGTATAGGAGCGGTGAACACACCGCTCCTATACCGCTCCAAAGCTGCTGCTAGCAGGACTTTTTTTGTCATCCTGCTAGCGCAACGCTCCAGTGTGAAAGCCCGCTGGCTTTTACACTGGAGTTAAAGGGGCCGGATTTTTTCATGCGGTGAACAGGCGCTATTTTTAGCGCTGTACTGCATGAAAAACGCCCCGGTGTGAAAGGGGCCTTATGCTTGGAACTTTTTTTTTAACACTTTCTTTTTTTTCATTTGAAGTGTAATTCCAGTAAAATTATAACTAAGGCTACATCTGCTCCCGCCCCCATTTTAAGACTATTCTATCTACCCTGTAAAATAAAAGATATCTATACTTACCTATTCTGAAGCTGCTCTGGTCCAGTCACGTGACCAGCTTCTAGTGCCGGCTTCAGTACAGAGAAGGTACAGCCAACAACGGCTGCCCCATAGTAAGCCTATGGGTGACACCATCGCCTAGGCTTTGTAGCCATTGTCGCTGCCTCTCTTCTACACTACACTGAAGCTGGCGCTGGGACCCAATCATGTGTCCAGACCAGAGTAGCTTCAGAATAGCTAAGTATAGGCAGGGCTCAAAATTTCAAGTCCTGAGCTACTAGCCAGGCCTCAAGGATTAATCACCACCAGTTGCCCCGCCCAACCCCTACCCTGCCCCGCCCCTAAACCCGCCCTCATAAATTATCTCATTAAATGACACTTTAATGTTTTATGCAATTAAGTTATAAAAATATTAACAACTTTATCCATGCCTGCCAATGCAGCCTGTGTCCCCCATGTGCAGCCTGTGCCCCCCCCCCCCCCCCCATGTGCAGCCTGTGTCCCCCCCATGTGCAGCCTGTGCCCCCCCTGTGCAGCCTGTGTCCCCCCATATGGTGCAGCCTGTGTCCCCCCCCCCATGGTGCAGCCTGTGTCCCCCCCCATGGTGCAGCCTGTGTCCCCCCCCCACGGTGCTGCCTGTGTCCCCCCGGTGCAGCCTGTGCCCCCCCCCCCCATGGTGCTGCCTGTGTCCCCCCATGGTGCCGCCTGTGTCCCCCCATGTGCAGCCTGTGCCCCCCCATATGGTGCAGCCTGTGTCCCCCCCCCATGGTGCAGCCTGTGTCCCCCCCCCCCCCGGTGCAGCCTGTGTCCCCCCCCACGGTGCTGCCTGTGTCCCCCCGGTGCAGCCTGTGCCCCCCCCATGGTGCTGCCTGTGTCCCCCCCCATGGTGCCGCCTGTGTCCCCCCATGGTGCCGCCTGTGTCCCCCCATGGTGCCGCCTCTGTCCCCCATGTGCTGCCTACCTGTGGAGGGGAAGAGAGGAGAGCCGCCACTGGGTGATCACAGCAGTGAACATCACAGCTTTCGTTTCAATAGCTGTGTGTTCCCCCGCCGCGCGCTGTCACATAAGCCCCTCCCATAGTCCGGGGAACTTTGATACATGTCACCCGTCCTAGGATTGGAAGGGTGATCTGTCTATCAAAGTCCCAGAAAAGGGGAGGAGCTTATCTGACGGCGCGCGGCGGGGGAACACAGAGCTATTGAAAAGAAAGCTGTGATGTTCCCTGCTGTGATCACCCAGTGGCAGCTGTCCTCTCTTCTCCTCGCCAGCCCTCAAAAATCACTCGCAAAATGCGAGTGTGCGAGTGTAATTTTTGAGGGCTGGTATAGGTAGGCGTTGCCACTGCAGGTAGGCTGAAGTGTAAGACTATAATGTAAAAGGTGATGAAGGAAGTTGTGCCGAAGCGTTAGCCCCTTGTGCCCTTTTATGTGTACCTAATAAACCATTCACCAAGGATTTGGAGTGGCGGCTTCTTCTATTGGAATTTGCTGATTACTTGCTGTTGTGAGGACATCGTAGCCTGAGCACCCTCCTGTGGACTGCAACTGATACCTAGGATATTTCCTTGTAGAGCGCTGCATTTTGACAGTTTGCTATAATGTAAAATGTCATGCATGTGTAAAACTTAACACTGAACTTTTTCTAGTGTTTCAAATGCCACAATCATTTATTTCTGCTTCATTTTTATTTATAGGTGTTGCCGTTTCCTTTTCCGTCGATGGGCAGGATTTTGGCCAATTTCAGCCTTACCCCACCATGCACCAACTTCTGCTGTTAACAGTCCACCTCTTGATGGATTGTGCACCCCTCAGCATCGAAGAAGGACAATACATTTGGAGACCCCACCATGTTCCATCACTGAAAGCACTAGGATCAGTCTGGGAGTAAGGGATGAGAGCAGCATTTTATGATCAGCACAAAATACTACAGCTACAGATCCGCACATATATTTTTCCCCCAGAAATAACACAAAGCACCCAGTCAAATTCCAGGTATCAATTTTCCAGTATAATTTTCACAAGGGATGCAGATTTTGAAGTTCTGGACAAGAAATAGCTGTGCAGTAATTGTTTTATTGTATTTTGAAGTGTTTAAACCAATATCGTTAGTGTACAATGTTGAAAACAACTTGTGTTCCAGTGAATTGTCTTCTCAGGTTTATTGTTCCTGGAATTAAAGTTGCAGTGTTTTCTTTGTTTTAAAGGGTAACTCCAAGCAAAAAGCAAAACTGGCCAATAGCTGCTGCAAAGATCTGGCAGCTCCCACTCACCCACAGAGGGCAGCTGTGAGTCTTCTGTTCACATGGCCAGCATTCATTCACATGGCACTGTCTATTTGGGCAGGACACACCGTACTGTCATGTCAGCTGGCCTAAAAGGGTATAGCAACAAAAGCATGAACAGACAGAAAATATGCATGGGATGATTCATTAAAAGATGACATGAGTAAATAAGAGCAAGAGATGTTAACATTAAATACATGTTTGTTCTTTTTTTCCTTTTCAGAGTTTTAAAGTATCATCCCCAAAGTTTGCTTACATTTTTCTGAGCTTAGGTACAGTAGCTTGAAAAAGTATTCATACCCCTTGATATTTTCCACATTTTGTTATGTTACAACCAAAAACATAAATGTATTTTATTGGGATGTGATTAAACACAAAGTGGCACATAATTGTGAAGGGAAGGAAAATGATAAATAGTTTAAAAAAATTTTTTTCTAAATAAATATGTGAAAAGTGTGGCGTACATTTGTATTCAGTCCCCCTGAGCCAATACTTTGTACAACCACCTTTCACTGCAATTACAGCTGTAAGTCTTTTTCTGGGGATGTCTCTACTGGCTTTGCACGTCTAGAGAGTGAGATTTTTGCCCATTCGTCTTTGCAAAATAGCTCAAGCTTTATCGGATTGGATGGAGAGTGTCTGTGAACAGCAATTTTCAAGTCTTGCCACAGATACTTAATTGGATTTAGGTCTGGACTTTGACTGGGCCATTCTAACCCATGAATATGCTTTGATCTAAACCATTCCATTGTAGCTCTGGCTGTATGTTTAGGGTCAGTGTCCTTCTGGAAAGTGAACCTCGCCCCAGTCTCAAGTCTTTTTTAGACTCTAACAGGTTTTCCTCTAAGATTGCTCTGTATTTGGCTCCATCCATCTTTCCATCAACTCTGACCAGCTACCCTGTCCCTGCTGAAGAAAAGCATCCCCATAACATGATGCTGCCATCACCATGTTTCACGGTGGGGATGGTGTGTTCAGGGTGATGTGCAGTGTTAATCTTCCTGCACACATAGCGTTTTGCTTTAAGGCCAAAAAGTTTAATTTTGGTCTCATCTGACCAGAGCACCTTCTTCCACATGTTTGCTGTGTCCCCCACATGGCTTTGCGCAAACTGCAAACAGGACTTCTTATGGTTTTCAACAATGTTTTTATTCTTGCCACTCTTCCATAAAGGCCAGATTTGTGGAGTGCACGACTAAGGCCCCATGCACACGAGACGCTGTTAAACGCGCGTTCAGAGGCAGCTGGACACTTTTTTCAACTGCCCCTAAACGCATGCAATGTTATCCTATGTGTCCATGTACACAGTCTCGTTTTTTCCCGTTTTCATGCAGTTGCGTTTAACCTCGTTTTTCCAGAAGCAAAAAAATGGGTTCAGACACTTTGCTTTTTCACGTTTCAGATGCAAAACGCGGCTAAACGCGGCAAAGGAACCCAATTTTTTGGACCAGAAAACTCAGAAATATGATGGCAAACCATAAAAAATACTAAAAAAATTGGTTCAAAATGTCGTAATTACTTTAGATAGTTCATAGAGCATATATACTCACTGATGCAGTGCCATAAAAAAAACTCTATTTTTTTAGGTGGCTTAGACAATGAGGAATGCCTCTACTTCTTTGCCCCAACCCTTCATCCAATTTCTAATCTAATCAGTGACTCCAGCTAGTCTGACCAAAGCATAGCAATGTCTAGTCAGCCCCAACCCCCCACCATGTTTGTGAAATATCCAATGGACATTCGCTGTGCCATCAACGGATGGGTCCAATATCGACGAGCTCTGACTCTGGACCTCTCACGCAATTTGCAGTGACGTTGCTGCTTCATCAAGAGCAACATCAGGAGAATTTCCTGACATATATTCAATATGGGATTCATTTCCAAAAAAAGAGAGAGAGGCAAATGCAAGTGTACAACTGCTCTCTCTGCTGCTGCTGCTCACTCTGATCAAAATGGCAGAAATAGTTAATAATACATGCTTTCTGAGCTTGGGGAGGGTCTATATGATGTTATCTTTACAAACGCTTATAGATCCAAACGCGGCATTAAAACGTGACAAAACGCGGGTTTTTAAACGCAGGTTTCCTCTTTTTAAAACCTGCGTTTGCATCTGCGTCTCGTGTGCATGGGGCCTAATAGTTGTCCTGTGGACAGATTTTCCTACCTGAGCTGTGGATCTCTGCAGCTCCTTCAGAGTTACCATGGGCCTCTTGGCTGCTTCTCTGATTGATGATTGATGCTCTCCTTGCCTGGCTTGTCAGTTTAGGTGGAATGCCATGTCTTGGAAGGTTTACAGTTGTGCCATACTCTTTCCGTTTTCAGATGATGGATTGAACAGTGTCTGTGAGATGTTTAAAGCTTGGGATATTTTTTTTATAACTTAACACTTCTTTAAACTTCTCCACAACTTTATCCCTGACCTGTCTGGTGTGTTCCTTGGCCTTTATGATGCGGTTTGTTCACAAAGGTTCTCTAACAAACCTATGAGGGCTTCACAGAACAGCTGTATTTATACAGAGCTTAAATTACACACAGGTGGACACTATTTACTAATTAGGTGACTTCTGAAGGCAATTGGTTCCACTAGATTTTAGTTAGGGCTATCAGGGTAAAGGGAGCTGAATACAAATGCACGCCACACTTTTCAGTTACTTTATTTATTTGTAAAAAATAAAAAAATTTAAAACAATTTATCATTTTCCTTCCACTTCACAATTATGTGCCACTTTGTGTTGGTCTATCACATAAAATACATTTATGTTTTTGGTTGTAACATGGCAAAATGTGGAAAATTTCAAGGGGTATGAATACTTTTTCAAGGCACTGAATGTGTAGCACATATTCTAACTTTTGACCCCACCTGTCCTCTGATTTCCATTTCAGTCTTGCTTGAACTTCCCTCTAAGACTTGGTTCATACTGCTGTGACGGCAAAGTCATACGACTTCCCCTGCAACTTCCTTCCAACTTGATCCGACTTGGATGCTATTTAGGAGCTTGTGCAAGGGCTGAAATCAAACCCAAGTCAGATCAAAGTAGTGCAGGAACCTCCTAAAATTGGAGAGACTTGTGTAGCATCAGTTAAGATGGCTTTCATAGGGAAACATTGCATTTGACTCGTCATGCGACTTGGGGTCTCACAAGTCAGATCCCATGTGAACCAAGCCTAAACTGACTTCTCCTGAATGCAGCCAGCCCTGACCTATGTCTGTTAATCAATTCTACCTGAATCCTGCCTACCATTACTTTTAGCTAATGGAAATGTTTTTCTTGAATATATATCTGTCTGTTTGGCCTGTTTGGGCTTTTTACCTTGACGGGAAAACAATGTGTGCTCTGTCTGTCTTCCTGCAAATTCGGGCACTGTCTTTAACCTGGCTAATCACCCCTTCTGCTTCATGAATCATGTACATTTATTGACCAAGGCTCTTTTTTCTTCTCTCTTTTTATAAGAAAGTGTACAGTGCATTTCCTTTGGAGTTCTGGAATTAAATAAAACAGCTAGGTTCTAGTGTCTTTCTTCTGGAAATAAAGTTGTACCTGATTGCATCCTTATGTATAAAGGACAACCATTTCTCCTAGGAGAGGACATAGAAGGGTAAGCAACTTTGGCATTGCCTTGCCTGACCCTAAACGTCAAAGAATACTAGCCATTGAGGAGTCCGTGTATGTTGATTATGCGAGGATCATAAAAAGTGTATATTTTACTAGGCCAAAACCTTTGGCTCTATTATGTGGGTAAAAAAAAGAGGTTATCAGTTGTTCACAGAAATTCAAGAGCCCAAAGCAAAAAAAACTGGATCCTCTTCTAGGCCTCACTTCTTCCATTTCACAAAAAGAACGTCCCTTTTGAAATCTTTTTTCTTCTAAAACTTTCGGACTGAGGTGTTCCTAAACTGCAGTATCACTAAAAACTGTATTGATCAGTCTTTGATTTCATAGCCCTCATTCACACAGGCCTTCTGCATCTGTTTTATTTAAATGCAGGAAAAAACTATTTATGAAGTTTAACTTTCTAATTCCTAGATCACTTTCTTTTGCATCTAAAGATATATGGGTTTAGAGGTGCTCAGAGTACCTAATCTGATCCTTGGGTGCACTCATTTCTATTTTTTCTGAATGCACCTGAGCAAAAGTGATCCATGGTGTGAATTATGCCATTTTAAATTATTACATGCATTTATACACTCACCGGCCACTTCATTAGGTACACCTGTTCAATTTATTGGTAACACAAATTGCTAATCAGCCAATCGCATGGCAGCATCTCAATGCATTTAGGCATCTAGACGTAGTGATGGCGGCTTGCTGAAGTTCAAACTGAGCATCAGAATGGGGAACAAAGGGGATTTAAGCGACTGAATGTGGCATGGTTGTTGGTGCCAGAAGGGCTGGTCTGAGTATTTTAAAAACTGCTGATCTTCTGGGATTTTCACACACAACCATCTCTAGGGTTTACAGAGAATGGTCTGAAAAAGAAAAAAATATCCAGTGAGCGCCAGTTGTGTGGATGAAAATGCCCTGCTGATGTCAGAGGAGAATGGTCAGACAGGTTTGAGATGATAGAAAGGCAACAATAACTCAAATGACCACTCGTTACCACCAAGGTATGCAGAATACCATCTCTGATCGCACAACACATCGAAAGCTTGAAGCAAATGGGCTACAGCAGCAGAAGACCGCACCGGGTGCCACTCCTGTCAGCTAAGAACAGGAAACTGAGGCTACAATTCGCACAGGCTCACCAAAATTGGACAATAGAAGATTGAAAAATCATTGCCTGGTCTGATGAGTCTTGATTTCAGCTGCGACATTCAGATGGTAGGGTCAGAATTTGGCGTAAACACCATGAAATCATGGATCCATCCTGTCTTAAATCAATGGTTCAGGATGGTGGTGGTGGTGTAAGGGTGTGGGGGATATTTTCTTGGCACACTTTGGGCCCCTTAGTACCAATTGAGCATTGTTTAAAAGTCACGGCCTACTTGAGTATTGTTGCTGACCATGTCCATCCCTTTATGACTACAGTGTACCCATCTTCTGATGGCTCCTACCAGCAGGATAATGCACCATGTCACAAAGCTCAAATCATCTCAAAGTGGTTTCTTGAACCTGACAATGAGGTCACTGTACTCTAATGGCCTCCACAGTCACCAGGTGCCTTTGGAATGTGGTGGAATGGGAGAGTCGCATCATGGATGTACAGCTGACAAATCTGCAGCAACTGCGTGATGCTATCATGTCAATATGTACCAAAATCTCTGAGGAATGTTTCCAACACCTTGTTGAATCTATGCCAAGAAGAATTAAGGCAGTTCTGAAAGCAAAAGGGGATCCAACCAGCTACTAGCAAGATATACCTAGTGAATGTATATGTCCTATAAAGTTTTTTTTTATATATAAGAAACCCAGCCAAAAATAACAAGATAAAAATGAATAGCCCACTAAAAATAAACTTTATGGGACATTTTCAAGCAGATATAAATGTATGTAATGATTTAAAATGGCAAAATTCACACTGTGGTTTACTTTCGTTCAGGTGCATTCTGTTTAGTTGCATTTAGAATAAATAGAAATCATTGCATCCAGCAACAGATTAGATACTATGAAGGCATCTAAATCCACGTACCTTTAAATGCAAAACAAAGTGATCTACAAATATAAAGTTTGTTTATAATGTCCCTGATCAATTTCATACCATAAATAGGAGTAGCAGAGTTTAAAATAGCAGCTTCAGTTCACATAAGGATTTAGGGGGCTTTCACACTGCCCCATTGAAATACATTTTGTAAAAAACGAATTTTTGATGCATTTTTGATGCATTTTTGCCATGTTTTCTGGACTCCTGACTTCAACCATGCACCTGTGAAACTTGGATATGTGACTCAAAAAACACACACAAAAAATGCACTGTGGGTGTTTTTGATATGTTTTCTATAGGAATAAATGGGAGATGTATTTTTGGTGTGCTTTTGAAATGTGCACCAAAGATGCAGCATGCAGTACTTTTAAAAATGCATCACACCCGCAGTGCACTATTGTGAGTTCCATAGGGTTTAAAAGGATACAGTCATCATGCATTTTGTTTCCGCTTTTTTTACCCCAAAAAATGTATCAGTATAAAAGGGCCCTCAGATAACTAGAAGGTCTCCATTTACAAATACCATTATGCCCACCAAGTGTCTAACAGAAGAGAGTAACAGGTTATTCTTTTTTGCTAAAAACACATTAAACTTTCATACTGAGTAACTATATGCAAGTTATATATTATTTCAAATCTATATAAAATTTTCTGAGAAATGTCAATGGGGCAGTGTGAAAGTAACAGGTTAAGTAACAGGTTATTCTTTTTTGCTAAAAACACATTAAACTTTCATACTGAGTAACTATATGCAAGTTATATATTATTTCAAATCTATATAAAATTTTCTGAGAAATGTTATTATGTGTACATTGCAATTTTTCTGCATCCTGTTGTTATCATGCTGTTATTTTTGTAATAAAATATTACACTTGTCTATAAAGATTTACAGTAAAAGACAATGAACCATGAAATGTGCTGTATATAAACACATACACCTTTCTTTGCCTTTGGCCAGTATCCTTAATCCATTTAAATCAGCTGGCATGGAGCTTGTTCATCAACCTGCCTCATAAAATATTTATTCACATGCTTTGTACTTCCAAGCTTCCAACTGTACTTCTGAATTTGATAGGATGTTCTGAAGATGTAATCGGGTCCTAAATATGTATATGTATACAGTGGCGGCTGTTTTTTTTTGGGGGGGGGGGCAGCAAACAACCACCCCCCCCCTGGCGGCACCTCAACCCCCCCCCCGCGCGCTCGCTGTCTGCTGGTCCGGCACTTACCCTATCTAGATGGCGGGCATCCATGCAGCGTGCATCGGCTCCTGTGTCCTCTCCTCCTCGGTTCTGCTGTGCGCCTCATCCCCTACTCCTAGGCGTCCAATGGAATCGCCTGTCCTTCCAGCCAATCGTCTCAGACTCGCTTCCTAATTGCCTGTGAGGAGGATCGGTGTTACAATAGCGAATATTAATTCCCTATTTTTACCCACCTGGGTGGGCTGTGAGCGCACTCTGTGCCCCAAGCCCACCCTATTTTGAAGTCTAGTAGAGCCTCTGGCTCTAATCAGTGCTTCAAAAAAACACCCCCGCCATAGGAATTCATGCGCCCCGGCATCCTGCAAGGGGCGGGACGCATGGATGTATTTCATAATACCTGTAAGAACTGAAAGTCTATGATGGCAGTAGCATACAGCTTTATGTCTACATTCATTTTCTAACCTATTCTTAAAGAGGAGGTCCAGCCCACCACAGAAAATTAAAAGTCAGCAGCTACAAATACTGCAGCTGGTGATTTTTAAAATATGGACATTTACCTGTCCAGGGAGCACGCAATGTCGGCAGCCCAGCCAATCTTTGGATTGACTGTCGGGTGCAGCCGCCATCATTCCTGGTAGGGGAACCCGGCAGTGAAGCCTTTCGGCTTTACAGCTGGTTTCCTACTGCGCATGCATGAAGCGTGTTGCTCTTTCTAACTGGCCAAACGGTGGAGGAAGGAGGAGGGGGAGCCGAACTTCCGAGAGATGGCGCCATCTCTAGAAGTGGGGAACAGTACCTGTCAAAAACAGGTACCCGTTCCCCCCTCTCCCCTGAAAAGGTGCCAAATGTGACACCGGAGGGGGGGGGGGGGGGGGGACGGATAAGCAGAAGTTCTACTTTTGAGTGGAACTTCGCTTTAATGCATATCTTAGCCACAAAAAAAGAAAAAAAGTTTTATATATTGCAACTAACTAGCCCTTGTAATGGCTGCATTTGTTATCTTCCTTCTGTAAATTACTAATCCCCACCCACCTGTGTAAAGAAGATGAAGAGAAAAAGACATGTCTGAAATCCAGCCCGGAAGACAACCATGGCTCCCTCTATAGATACAGAGAAGGAGTGAGCGTAGCCACCCAGGGATGTGAATTGTGTTATTCTTGTTATTACAAGGTGAAGAAACAGCATGAAACAAGAAAACTTACAGTATGCAGCCTCCTCATCTAAGAACTGGTAAGCTGTAATATATTCAAATGTCTTTGGGTTAGGATGTGGTTTAAGACTTGACTCTTAAAGGAGAAGCATGGCCAAAGTGGTTTTGACTATACTTCTGTGGGTCACAGGAGTGCAGTTATGCTAAAGCTTGCTGTCGGCTGACATCACAGAGCGGTCCAGGCTCGGGAAAGATCCTGACTTTATAATCGGGATCTGCCCAGATTCCTGTAACGAGCAGCTCGCTCAGCCTCTCAGCAAGCCGCTGAGGGCATGAGCCAGCCGCTCCCATCCCCTCCACAGCCCAGCACTCCAGTGAGCACTGGAGGGGCAGAGCAGAGAGCCGTTGACTGACAGTCACCAGCTCTCTGCAGGCTGAGGGCCGAGAGCTGAGCGTTCATTGGTGTTTGATCACTCGGTTCTTAGTCTTAAAGGCGGTGGGGGACAGCTGCAGCCATCTAGGCGAGTATGATTTTTTATATTTTTTTAGATTCCTTTTAAAAGCTAAAACTTTTGTTGGATAGTTGTTATGGGCAATGCAGACACATTTATTTTCTCAGTTTTTTTCAAATAAACACATAAGAAATCCTCACTATTTGTAATATGTGCAACAGTAAATGAGAGTAAATATCAGTCTCCTACAGCACACACTGCTGTTCAACATGTTTTACTTACTGACTCATTGACCCCTATTTATTAAAGTGTCTAAAATCATGGTTGGCAACCAGTCAATTGTGATCTACAGTAGAATGGGAATAGTAAGTGAATATGTCACAAGGCTTGTGAGGTTTCAGAACAGGGAGCTGGGTAAATAAGCATATACAACACACAGGCACCATCCAGAGGAGGAATCTAACACTGCGGCTTACTGGAACTCAGGGAGCCAACATGCATTGAGAATAGGGGGATGAAAATAACACACGGAACAGAGACATCAGAATTTCCATGTTTTGTCAGCACCACTGCTCTAAATATTTCCTTTTACAGGTAGATCTTGTACAGCGGAGGTTGACTCTTCCTCCAATCTGATTTATGCCTACTGACTGCTGATTGTCACATACTTACTGCCCTGTTGATGCCCACCTTTGCCTTATAACTGATGTTTGTCTCCTGCATATCTGTTTTGTACAGTGATCTGTCCTGCTGATAATGATCTTTGCCTGATAACTGAATACATCTCCTGCCTGCCAAAATACCATATTGACTGCCCTGCTGACACTGACCTTTTCCTGATGACTGATTTACATCTACTGGCTGATTTTTTTTTTCTTTCCCCCGATTATGCTTTCTAATTTCAAATACTTTGAAACCAAAATTTTTACCATTGTAGATCTTTGGAATGCAGGTATACTAAACCTAAATGCAACTAGTTTCAAGACAATTTTTCTTTTTTTCTTAAAGGGGAGGGCCAGCTGAAAAACGATTTTTTAAAAGTCAACAGCTACAAACACTGTAGCTGCTGACTTTTAATAAGCACACTTACCTGTTCGGGGCGGCCGCGATGTTGGCCACCGGAGGCCGACCCATCCCTCAGCTCTCGGGTCCCGGCACCGCCATTCTATCTAAGGGAAACAGACAGTGGAGACTTGCGGCTTCACTGCCCGTTTCCTACTGCGCATGCGCCAGTCGTGCATCACTTTGTGAATGGTACGCACTGTGTTCTGGGACACACACAGTTCCCAGAACACACCCCATTCCCCAGAAGACAACACGAGGAGGAGAGAAGACTAAAGATCACAGCGGAGTAGGAAGAGACAGATTAGGACGATCTGCCTAGCAACAGGCATTTCTGGTAAGTTTAAAAAAACAAGTTTTCCTTTTTTTTTCATATTTTTGGAACATTTCAATGTAATTTAGTTTTTTCGGTTGGCCCTCCACTTTAAATTGTTTATGTTTTAATTTCTGTCTTTGACCCCATTGGGAAGATCTTCGCAACGTCCTGTTCCTGTGAAGCCTGTAACTACATGAAATGGGAAGTGTGATCCTCACAGGGATAGGAATGCACAGATAGCAATGAAGACATTGTCAAAGAATCTAATCCTTCCCCACTCTACTATCAATTTGATTTTGTTTTTGTCCCTGTTGAGAGATTTTCCAACATTTCCTGTCCTGACAGGAAGTGAGAGCTTATCTCCCCACCAAAGACACATATAGCAATATAAACCTTAACCACTTCAATATTTGGCACTTTTACTCCCTTCCTGCCCAGGCCATTTTCAGCACTGTCACACTTTGAATGACGATTGCTCACTCATGCAACACTGTAGTTATATGAAATTCTTATTTTTTTGCACACAAATAGAGCTTTCTTTTGATGCTATTTAACCACTTCAGCCCCGGACCAATTGTCAGCTTAAGGACCAGAGGTCTTTTTTCAATTTTGCACTGCACTGCTTTAACTGGTAATTGCGCGGTCATGCAATGTTGTAACCGAACGAAATTTGCGTCCTTTTCTTCCCACAAATAGAGCTTTTTTTTGATGGTATTTGATTGCCTCTGTGATTTTTATTTTTTGCGATATAAACGGAAAAATACCGCAAATTTTGAAAAAAAATGATATTTTCTACTTTTTGCTATAAGAAAAATCTAATAAACTAAATTTTAGTCAAACATTTGGGCCAAAATGTATTCAGCCACATGTCTTTAGTAAAAAAAATGCCAATAAGCGTATATTTATTGGTTTGCGCAAAAGTTATAGCGTCTACAAACTAGAGTACATTTTCTGGAATTTACACCGCTTTTAATTTATGACTGCCTATCTCATTTCTTGAGGTGCTAAAATGGCAGGGAAGTACAAACCCCCCCCCAAATGACCCCATTTTGGAAAGTAGACACCCCAAGCTATTCGCTGAGAGGCATGTTGAGCCCATTGAATATTTATTTTTTTAGTCCCAAGTGATTGAAAAAAGACAAAAAAAAAAAAAAACATTTTTTTCAAAAAGTTGTCACTAAATGATATATTGCTCACACATGCCATGGCTCTATGTGGAGATGCACCCCAAAATACATTTTGCTGCTTCTCCTGAGTATGGGGATACCACATGTGTGGGACTTTTTGGGAGCCTAGCCGCGCACGGGGCCCCGGAACCCAAGCACCACCTTCAGGATTTCTAAGGGTGCAAATTTTTGATTTCACTCCTCACTACCTATCACAGTTTCGAAGGCCATAAAATGCCAAAATAGCACAAAACCCCCCCAAATGACCCCATTTTGGAAAGTAGACACCCCAAGCTATTTCCTGAGAGGCATGTTGAGTACATGGAATATTTTATATATTGCCACAAGTTGCGGGAATATTACAAACTTTTTTTTTTTTTTGCCCAAAGTTGTCACTAAATGATATATTGCCCACACATGCCATGGGCATATGTGGAATTACACCCCAAAATACATTCTGCTGCTTCTTCTGAGTACGGGGATACCACATGTGTGGGACTTTTTGGGAGCCTATCCGCATACGGGACCCCGAAAACCAAGCACCGCCTTCAGGATTTCTAAGGGCATAAATTTTTGATTTCACTCCTCACTACCTATCACAGTTTTGAAGGCCATAAAATGCCAAGATGGAACAAACCCCCCCCAAATGACCCCATTTTGGAAAGTAGACACCCCAAGCTATTTGCTGAGAGGCATGTTGAGCCCATTGAATATTTTTTTTTTTTGTCCCAAGTGATTGAATAAAGACAAAAAAAAAAAAAAAAATGTTTTACAAGAAGTTGTCGCTAAATGATATATTGCTCACACATGCCATGGTTATATGTGGAATTGCACCCCAAAATACATTTTGCTGCTTCTCCTGAGTATAGGGATACCACATGTGTGGGACTTTTTGGCAGCCTAGCCGTGTACGGCACCCCGAAAACCAATCACCGCCTTCAGGATTTCTAAGGGTGCAAATTTTTGATTTCACTCCTCACTATCTATCACAGTTTCGAAGGCCATAAAATGCCAAAATAGCACAAAACCCTGCCAAATGACCCTATTTTGGAAAGTAGACACCCCAAGCTATTTGTTGAGAGGCATGGTGAGTATTTTACAGCTCTCATTTGTTTTTGAAAATAAAAAATTAAAGAAAAAACAATTTTTTTTCTTTTTTCAATTTTCAAAACTTTGTGACAAAAAGCGAGAGCTGCAAAATACTCACCATACCTCTCAGCAAATAGCTTGGGGTGTCTACTTTCCAAAATGGGGTCATTTAGGAGGGTTTGTGCCATCTGGGCATTCCATGGCCTCCGAAACTGTGATTGGCAGTGAGGAGTGAAATAAAAAAATTACACCCTTAGAAAGCCTGAAGGCGGTGATTGGTTTTTGGGGTCCCGTACGCAGCTAGGCTCTCAAAAAAACCCACACATGTGGTATCCCTGTACTCAGGAGAAGCAACAGAATGTATTTTGGGGTGTATTTCCACATATGCCCATGACATATTTGAGCAATATATAATTTAGTGACAACTTTTTTAAAAAAAAATTTTTTTTTTTTTTTTCATTATTCAATCTCTTGGGACAAAAAAAAAATACTTAAAGCGGTTATGCACTCTGTATAATTTTTTTTTTTTTTGGGACGGAATATAAAGGATGCTTACCTTTATTGGGGGACTCACCTGTTCCATCTTCCATCTCGATCGCCGCCGGTTTTCGTCCGATGAAGTTCCTCGTCTTCTTCTTTTGTGCTGGGGGCCATCTTGCCTGTGGGCATGTGAAACACCCACAGGAACTTTAGATGGCCCAGCATGCACCGCCGTTACTCGCGCGTGCGCAGTAACGCCACATCTGCCGACATCTCACGAGATTTCGGCAGATGTGGCCGAAATCTCGGGAGATTTCGGAAGATGTGGCCGAAATCTCGGGAGATTTCGGAAGATGCCCGCACTGACTCCTGGGATCAATGACACCAGATCCCAGGAGACAGTGCGGCGTGACGACGATCGACGCAGAGACCCCGCCCGCCGCCGCAGAGAGAGAAGACCGGAAGTCTTCAATTACAAGGTAAGTAAAAAAAAAAAAAAAAAAACATTTCATTTAGTACTCTTTGCCTGATTTGGAAGGCAAAGAGATTTACTAAATGAAATGGGTGCAGAACCGCTTTAATGGGCTCAACATTGCTCTCAGCAAATAGCTTGGGGTGTCTACTTTCCAAAATGGGGTCATTTGGGGGGGGGGGGGGGGTTTGAACTGTCCTGGCATTTTATGCACAACATTTAGAAGCTTATGTCACGCATCACCCACTCTTCTAACCACTTGAAGACAAAGCCCTTTCTGACACTTTTTGTTTACATGAAAACATATTTTTTTTTTGCAAGAAAATTACGTTGAACCCCCAAACACTATATATATTGTTAAAGCAAAGGCCCTACAGATTAAAATGGTGGGTGTTGCATTTTTTTTTTCCACACAGTATTTGCGCAGCGATTTTTCAAACGCATTTTTGGTGGAAAAAATACACTTTTATTTTAATGCACTAAAACACACTATATTGCTCAAATTTTTGATGAAATAAAAAAATATGATCTTAGGCCGAGTACATGGATACCAAACATGACATGCTTTAAAATTGCGCACAAACACGCAGTGGCGACAAACTACATACATTTTTAAAAGCCTTTAAAAGCCAGATTCACGGAGGAGGTCTACTGCTAAAATTACTGCCCTCGATCTGACCTTCGCGGCGATACCTCACATGCATGGTGCAATTGCTGTTTACATATGACGCCAGACCAACGCTTGTGTTCGCCTTTGGGCAAGAGAAGGGGGGGCAGGGGTGCTTTTTTTTTTTTTTTATTTAGCTTTTTTATTTTATTTTTAAACTGTTCCTTCCATTTTTTTTCTTAGTTATCATTTTTATTGTTATCGCAGGGAATGTAAATATCCCCTATGATAGCAATAGGCAGTGACAGGTACTCTTTTTTTTTGAAAAAATTGGGGTCTATTAGACCCTAGATCTTTCCTCTGCCCTCAAAGCATCTGACCACACCAAGATCGGTGTGATAAAACGCTTTCCCAATTTCCCAATGGCGCGGTTTATATCCGGGAGGGGGGACATTCCCTCCCACTGCTTGTAAAAGCAGTCTAGAGGCTAATTACCCGCTAGAATTGCTTTTACATGAAAGCCGATCACTGGCTGAAAAGAATGATACCAAGATGATACCTAAACCTGCAGGCATCATTCTGGTATAACCATTCAAAGTCCAGCAACATACTGGACATATATTGTAATCTTTTTTTTTCATGCAGCCTCTTGGCTGAACGAAAAAAAAGAGATTGATTGGTGGGTATGCCCACCATTAGAATACCTCCCTTCATCCACCCACTTCTAATGATGGGCATACATGCACCATTTATATATGCCGAAGCATGGGGGCATCCTCCCGCAAAAAAGTTATGCCACGTACACATGGTCGGACTTTTCCACGGGCAAGCCTCCGTCGGAATTTCGACCGTATGTACGTGGCATTAGGAGCAAATCGCTCCTCCGCCCCTGCTGCCCCACATATGCTCTTTTTTTTTTAACTGTGGTGGTGAAATCACCTCCTACAGCGTTGGAGTCGCGGCTTTATGTATCGTGGGAGCAAACGCTGTTGCTGTCAAGATAAATAAATCCGCGCTGCAACTGAATGGCGCAACAATAAAACACAGTAAACAAAATTACATACCTGAAAAGCAAGCATGACAAAACATAATAAAACATTGCAGAATAGAATAGAGTAAAAAAGAGCAACAATAGAGAGAATAGAGAGAGAGAGAGAACAATAAAACGACAACTATTTTTGGTTTTTTTATTTTATATTTTTTTGGGGGTTTTTTTTTTTTATTTTTTGTACTTTTTTTTTATTTTTTACACTTTTTTTTTTAAACTTTAACTATAATTTTAACTGTAACGGTCGGGTCTCAAAATGCGATGGCATTCTTGAGACCCTGTAACTATAATTTTAACTGTAACGGTCGGGTCTCAAAATGCGATGGCATTCTTGAGACCCTGTGAAAGTGTATCCTAGCCTGTGAAATGCTGTACCCTACGCTAATACCTCACTAGTGAGTGGTAGCGTTCAAAACATTCACCAACGCAGAGACCAGGATTGTCAGGACAGCGTGGACAATAATAACGGGTGTCACGCCTAAATCCGCGCTTGCTACAGACACGACATCTTTTTTGGGGGGCTCGATTGGTAGGGGTACTCGGGAGGACATAAGAATAATGCCTCTCATGCAGCCGGCTTACTGAATTTGGTAGGGAATGGTGAGGTGCAGAACCGTCTGGATACAGAAGGTCTGTGAGAACCTCTTTCTGGAATTCAAGGAAGGGTAAAGTCCCGCCTGAAGCTCCGTATAGCACATGAGCATTCAGAAGAGCCAATTGGAACAAATAAATAGACACTTTTTTGTACCAGCGTCTAGCCTTACAGGCAACTAGGTACGGCGCCAACAACTGGTCGTTGAGGTCCACCCCTCCCATATTTTGGTTATACTCGTGGACACAGAGGGGTTTCGTCACAACACCAGCCGCCGTACGAATTTGGACTGTCGTGTCTGCATGAAGGGAGGTAAGAACAAAAACATTCTTATTATCCCTCCACTTAACTTGCTCGCTGTGATTACACTTCAAGCAGGCTCTCTCCCCCAGGCTAAGACGGGAATCTACAAGCCCCTGGGGAAAGCTCCGGCGATTAGGTTGCACGGTGCCACATGCTCCAATCTGATGATCAAACAAGTGACTAAACAGTGGCACGCTCGTGTAATAATTGTCCACGTACAAGTGGTACCCCTTTCCGAATAAGGGTGACACCAAGTTCCACACCATCTTGCCAGCGCTCCCTATGTAATCTGGACAGTTCTCCGGCTCTACGTAACTATCTTTTCCCTCATAAACCGAAAAGCTCCACGTATAGCCTTTTGCCCTGTCACAGAGCTTGTAGAGCTTGACCCCGTATCTGGCACACTTGCTGGGAAGGTACTGTTTGAAAGACAAGCGGCCAGAAAACTTAATCAGGGACTCGTCAACGCAGACAACTTGATTGGGAGTAAACAAGGCTGGAAAACGTTGGTTGAAGTGGTTTATGAGGGGCCGAATTTTGTAGAGCCGATCAAATTCAGGGTCTCCACGAGGACGACAGAGTTCATTGTCACTGAAGTGCATGAACCGCAAGATCTGTTCGTATCGTGCCCTGGACATGGAGCGAGAGAACACAGGCATATGGTGGACTGGTGAGGTGGACCAATAAGTCCTCAGAGTCGGAAATTTATGCATGCCCATGTTGAGGGAAAAGCCCAGAAAGGACTTAAATTCGGAAACCGTAATTGGTTTCCAATCTCTGGCAAGGGAAGGCAACTGGGGATTAGCGGCGATGTATTGACCAGCATATATATTACTTTGGTCCACAATAGATCTATAGAGATCTTCCGTGAAAAACAGCGATAAAAAATTGGATGGCTTAAAATCAGCTGTTTCCACCTGAATACCGGGTTGGCCAGTGAATGGGGGAAGTATGGGTTCTGCAGAAGTGGTGGGCACCCAATCAGGATTGGCGAATTCTGCAGGAAGGACACTATGTGATTGACGGGCCTGCCTTTGTCTTCTTCTTGGTGGCAGCGGGACACTACTTGTGCTTGCCACCTCGCCAGCTTCAACTGCACTTATGGGACTCGCCACGTCACCACGTGATACTGCAGTGCTGGATGTACGTCCAGGGTGTACTAGGCCGCTGGTGCTTGCCAGTTCACCAGAAGGAATAGCGGCGCTAGTACTTCTCTTCTCCATACGAGAGACCTGCGGTTCCTGCACCTCAACAACATCAGAAGATCGGGATCGGGTACGCCTGACCTTAGCAGGGACCACACCTCTGTCGCCAAAGCTATCTGTCATGGAGCCGCTGTCGTCTACTGGATCGTATTCTGAGCCTGATTCTGACAGATGAGTGACCTCCTCTTCATTATCTGACATACTCAGAAACAAGTAGGCCTGTTCACTAGTGTACTTGTGATTTGCCATTTTGGGCTCTAAATTTAGTAGTACACTAGTGAGATTCACAGGTAAAAAAGCTCCTAGGCTGCTAGCGACTGAATCAAAACGCTACCAAAAAAACTGTTAGCGATCGCAGGGATCAGGCCTGACTCTGCGAACGCTGCAGTTATGTGTGCTTAGTGTTTTGTAAGTGACAGTGATCGATCGATACTGCACTTGGGTGGGCTGGGCTGGGCGGAGGGGGAAAACGCAGGTGCTAGCAGGTATCTGGGCTGATCCCGCTAACAATGTGTTTTTTGGAACCCTAAACTGCTGGGACGCTAGTATAGATCTGATCAGATCAGATATTGATCTGTTCAGATACTATACCACTAAGGGAGGTGTATGCTTTGCGCGTGGGTGTTTGCGGTACTGGCACTAACCTGGGGCGACGCAGACCTTATTTGACCCTAAAACCTAATTGATATCACCCGCCGGGCGATCAGGGGGTTAAACCGTTATTGGGTAATAAATGGCGGGTGCCCTGACAGTATAAAAAACAAACTAACTAACCAGCGTCACCCGTAACAGTTATACGGTGATCACTGGTGAAAGGGTTAACTAGGGGCAGTCAGGGGGTTAAATCCTTTATTAGGTAATATATGGGGGTACCTGACGCTATATAAAAACCTGACGGAGAACCTAAATAACTAACTGGCTAACCAGCGTCACCAGTGACACTTATACGGTGATCACTGGTGAAAGAGTTAACACTAGGGGCAATCAAGGGGTTAAAACCTTTATTTAGGTTGTAATATGGGGGTACCTGACCTATAAACCTATTTATAAACCTATATAAACCTGGCGGTTAACCTAAAAAAAAACTGGCTACCTAGCGGCACCAGTGACACTAATGCAGCGATCAGAAAAACGATCGCTTAGTGACACTGGCAAAAGGGGGTGAAAAAGTTACCTGGGGGGCAATCAAGGGGTTAAACCTTTATTAGGGGGGGGTAGGGGGCTACCTTGGACCTAAAGGGGGCTAAAACTAACTGCCCTGACAGTTATTTCAGTCACAACTGACACTGAATGCAGTGATCAGTAAATAAATGATCACTGCAATCAGTGACACTGTGACTGGGGGGGCAGGGGGTGATCTGGGGGTGACAGGGGGGTGGAATGTGTGCCTAAGTGTCCTGGTGTCAGTGTACTGTTGTGCACTTACTTGGTGTGTCTTCTCGGCTTGGCGTCCCAGTCAGAAAGACCGGCACGAGGAGCGTGACATCACTTCCTCTGCCTGTGTTTACTATTACACAGACAGGGGAAGGATGTGATTCGCCAGGAGCGATCGCGAGGGGGTGGCCAGAAACCACTGGCCGTCCCCTCGTCCCGGATCGCTCCTGAAGCGATGCCGACCATCTCCGCCGGCTGGGGGGGGGTCCCCCCACCAGCCGGAAGAATGTCACGTACAGGTACGGGATTTTGCCTGTACGTGCCATTCTGCTCACGTATATATACATGAGGCGGTCGGCAAGTGGTTAATCATCACTGAGATTTTTTAATTCTTAAATAAACAAATAAAGTTTTTTCTTTTTTTCTGTGATAACATTTTCCAAATGAGTAATCTTTCTTCATAAATTTATGCCCAAAATGTATTCTGCTACATTTCTTTGGTGAAAATAATGCAAATCAGTATATATTATTAGTCTATAGGAAAGTAATAGAGTCCTCAATCTTTGGTATATTTATCTGAAAATTGATCAATTCTGATGTACTGATGGCTTATCTCATTTCTTGAAGCCGAAAAATGCTAGGACAGTACAAATATCCCCCAAATTACCTTTTTGGAAAGTAGACAGTCTGAGGTATTTAGGAAGAGGCGTGACGGGATTTTTTAAGTTGTACATTTTCATCACAATTTTTTGGAATATGCAGAAAAAAATATTGTTTTATTCACATTTTCTTTTCTTTTTTTACATCCTGTTACCAGTGCAGTACAGCGTTATCATATAACTGGTGTGGCGGTGACCAAGGACACTGACTGGTGACAGTATGTAAACAAAAAAACAAAAAAAAACAAAAACAATTTTTTTTAAATATTTGTTTTTTTAATTACATTTTTTTCTTTTTTTTTTTTACAAACTATGATTGCTTATAGCAGTTAATTTCACTGATATAAGCAAATATTTTTTACTGAACGACAGTGTGTAGACACTGTATATTATTGTGATTAGCTGTGATTGGCCACAGCTAATCACATGGTACAAATGGGCTGTGATTGGTCCCGTCTGTACCATGTGATCACTGTGACCAATCACAGCAAGCAACACAATTGTATACAATGAATGGCATTAACCTCCCTGCGGTATGATTATGTCAGATTTTTGCGTCTCAAAGCGATACAATTATTTTGCCTAGAAATTTGGCGTTTTATATTGTAGGCCTGTAATTCTTAGCAATAACTCACTTAAATCTATCCAAACAAGAGTCTAGTAGATATCCCGGGTATGATAAAGTTTGAAACACAAAATCATAAATTATAATAAATAAATATAAATAATTATAAAAAATAATAATAATAAAATTAATTTCCCCACGATTCACTATCGCTCAATTCTGCAAGTGTTCTAATTTACTAGCGCTGTTTTCTAGCTGGTCTAAAACCACCTTTGACGTAAAGGGACACTTTTTGGTTGCTATGGACAATCTCCAGTTTCCATGCAGAAAGAACAGTATATATATATATATATATATATATATATATATATATATATATATATATATATATATATATATATATATATATATATATATATATATATATATATATATATATATATATATATATATATATATATATATATAATATAAAACTGCATGCAGGGTACTGGACATAGCACTGGGTACAAAAGGGATGTGAAATAATTTCATACAGTAATGTAATCTGTAAGATTACAGTGTACTGTATGTATTATGATTTTTACATTTTTTTAATTTGCCGCCGGGCTCCGCCCCCATGCGTCGCAATGCTCACAGGGAACGGAGCCCGACACAGAGAGGCATCGGGCGGAGGACAAAGCCCACGGACACAGTGGGGGGACATCGCAGGATCCTGGGGACAAGGTAAGTACACTGCACCAGGATCCTGCAATGCAATCCCGAGTGTGGCTTGGGGTTACCGCTAATGGTACTGAACTTTAAGCCCGAGCCACACTCAGGAAAACCGCCAGGGAGGTTAAAGGAAGCCATTCATTGTTTACAACTCTCATGTGATCTACTGTGATTGGTCACAGCGATCACATGGTACCAGCAGCAGGCCAGTACACTGATCAGATGTCAGATCATGCCGAATCGTGGTCCGGAGGGGCTGCATGAGGTGTGTTCTCTGGAGGAGATCATACGACAATTGGGTTCCCGCCCACCCTTCATTTTACAGAGGCGCGGGCAGGAAACAGTTAAAGATGGTCTAATAGGCTTATTTATAACAGAGATCAGATTTCACCTTCTCAGTTATACTTCACAGTTCTACTGCATACTTCGACCTGGCCATTTATTAAATGTGGGCCATGCTATGCAGCCTGCATGCATCCTACTGAGTTCTCTCTGCTGTATTACATGCTGTTCATACTCACTCAATCACTATGGGATTCGTCTTCTGTGTTCTGCAAAAACCTGGTTGATGCTTTTGTTCATGGCTCCGATTCAGATAGAGATTGCTGTAGTGGCAACTCTGCACATGCTCAGTTTTCAGTGCGTTTCTATGCTGAGCACATCTGAGCAGCCCATGTGACTATAGAGTCACACATGTGGGTGTATACACAGTGGTGAATGACAGCCCACTCCCTCCCTCTTCCTTGCCCACTAACCAGCTAAATATAATGGGGGGGGGTTATTACATGTAGATTAATGGAGGCTTCATCTCCCTCTTATTCTAAAGTGGGGTACACACTATAAGAAAACTGGCCGGAAGGCCTGCAGGCGGGGGTATGAGGCGGGTGATGGACGTGCTGACGTAGCAGCGTCCGCACGGAGGGAGGAGTCTGAGCCCGGGGGCCGAGGAGAGCGGGCGTACAGCTAGGGAGTACGCAGGTCCGCCTCGTGTGAGAGACGCCGCGGATGCCTGCATGACTTCCCGGGACAAGGAGACCAGGATGCGGGGGTCCTCCCGCAACGGGAAGGTAATACGACCAGGAAAGCAGCGACCCAGATCCGGACCCTAAGAGCCAGCACTGCCCCTGTACCACCCCTCCTCCAACCCACTACCCTCGACACGGCGGGACAGGAACATTCCGAAGCCTCAGAGAAGACAGGGTGAGCGGTCCCGACATGACGCTACCCGTGAGTATATGAGACAATCACCCCAGAGCCCTCTACACCCGGAGTAGAGCCACTGGGTGGGACACGGAAAAGGCGTAAACTACTGATTGAGGAAGCTAACTAGCAGGAAGGGTAAATAAACCCCCCTATTTAAAGATAATAGTCCCAGCTATCGCGTGGGCTTCCTGTACCCCACCCGAAGACCCTACAGACGGAAAAGATCTCCCCAAATTTTTCTGCAAAACACGACTGTAAACACCAGCGGAACACCCAGAAGGAAGTCCCGGGCCTTGAAGCTCAGGGGGGCTCATTTATACTTCACAGTTCTACTGCACTCTCAGTGCGGCGTTCGACACAGTGGACCACAACATGCTTCTCAGCCGCCTCAAGGAAGTGGCAGGAGTTACAGATGGAGATCTGCCATGGTTTCGCTTCCTTCTTAGGAAACCGGTCACAAACAGTGAAACTAGGAGCCTTCACTTCGGAAACTCGGGCAATCACTTATGGAGTCCCTCAAGGATCACCATTTGTCACCATACTGTTCAACATTTACATCCGACCACTGCTTCAAATTATAATTAACAAATTGGATCTGTGCTTCCACTCATACGCGGACGCGACACTCAACTGTACTTCCGGATCACCGGACAAAAAGACCAATACCAGGAACTAGGAAAATGTCTCACATTGATAGATGACTGGATGACCACTAGCTCCCTAAAACTAAATTGGATCAAAACAGAATTACTGCTCCTCGACGCAAACTCAAGGAAAAAGACGAAGACCCCTTGGACACCACCAACCATCTTGGACAGACCATCCTTCCAAGCAACAAAGCCAAAAGCCTCGGAGTAATCTTTTGATTCAGAGATGACAATGGAGGCACAAATAGGATCCGTAAATCAGCGGGATCCCACCATTCCTTCGCATGCTACGCAGACCATCATCCCTTCATTCCCGGAAAAGGAAAAAGCGGTAGTAGTAGGAACGTAGGAACGCGCGCCTTCAAATTGTCCAAAACACAGCAGCAAGAATAGTCACCGAAAGAAACCCTGGGAATCCATCTCCCCATCCCTAAGGATGCTCCATTGGCTCAAGGTAAAAGACAGGATCACATTCAAGACCCTCTGCCTCTCCCACAAATGTACACAAGGAAAAATGCAATATGAAAAATACATACCGAATCGCAGACTTCGCAAAATCGCCTTCTCATCCCCAAAGCCCGCTACAAATCGAAGGGAGAACGAAGATTCGCAGTACAGGGACCCCGGCTATGGAATTCTCTACCAAACAACATCTGCTGTGGGCCATGCTATGCAGCCTGCATGCATCCTACTGAGTTCTCTCTGCTGTATTACATGCTGTTCATACTCAATCACTATGGGATTCGTTTTCTGTGTTCTGCAAAAACCTGGTTGATCCTTTTGTTCATGGCTCCGATTCAGCTAGAGATTGCTGTAGTGGCAACTCTGCACATGCTCAGTTTTCAGTGCGTTTCTATGCTGAGCACATCTGAACAGCCCATGTGACTATAGAGTCACACATGTTAGTGTATACACAGTGGTAAATGACAGCCCACTCCCTCCCTCCTCTTCCTTGCCCACTAACCAGCTAAATATAATGGGGGGGGGTTATTACATGTAGATTAATGGAGGCTTCATCTCCCTCTTATTCTAAAGTGGGGTACACACTATAAGAAAACCGGCCGATCGTTCGTCCGATTTTTTTTAATGTTTCACAGCAAATTGGAACCGATGAAAGAAACTTCGTATGAAAATTCTTACGAATATTCTTCTACAACAAAGGCTTTTTATGTTGTTTATCGTTTCTGATCATGCGCAGTCTTTTTTTTCTGATTTTTCTTGTACGAAAATGGTACGAAAACGGTACACATTGAACGAAAATTGTTTGTTCTGTTCCCATACGAGAAATATTTTGGAGTTTGTCCCTTCGGGAATTTTCGTCCGAAAATGCAGAATCGGCTGTTGAAAGTTGTGTACACACTATACGAAAATTGTACAAAAATTTGTTGGATGAAAATTTTCACCCGATTTTCTTATAGTGTGTATGAACCTTAAGACACAGGCTGGAAGGGCATGACACAGCCTGTGACTGGCAGAAATCAGCCAACACTATGTTATTGCCAAAAATAATAAAGATTTCATTTCAAATGTATATCTGAGAATTTAAACCAGTTTATTGATATTAATTATTTCTACTCTGTATTCCAAAGGCTGTTCTTATTTTATTTTTATTTTATTTTTATTTTGAACATGCGACTGGTAGCAGAGGACTAGAAGCTCCTCCTGCTTATGTTTCCCTGCAGACAGGCTAGGAAAGATCTGGATCATGTGACAGCTGTATATAGATTAAGAAAAGTGTACTTAAATGTTTTTGTATTTTTAATTAAAATAATTACAGTGCCATCCATCATCCACATACAGAAATAGAAGGGACAATGTAAATTAAACAGTATGTGTTTAGTATCATTTTAATGCAGTACAGAGAACTCCTTTATTGGAGGAGAGTCACTTTGAGTCATGTGATCATGTGCACTTCCTGTTTCCTTTTTTTTCCCCAACAACTTCCATTCATTATTATTGTGCTCTACAAGTTTTGGACAACATGCATTAAAAAAAAATCTAAATGAATGATTATTAGATAACACCAACAAATCGATACCATGATAAATTAGGCTCAGTGTTTAGATGAAATGTGGACAATGAAAACTTTCGGCATGGTGCTGGGAACTAGTCAGATATTAAAATATGGAAGAAATATTTAAGAATTATATAAGATTTTACAAAATTGGAGAAAATAATTAATATACACTGGATTTTGCATGAAAAATGCATTGCAACAGAAAAACATACAATAGTCACTTATCTTTGCAAAGTCAAATTTGTAAAAACATTACCTGTGAATGTCCTGGCTTTGAGAAAAGGTCAAATTAATAAGACCTCCCATAGCTGGTTTGTTTATGCTGGAGTTTCTAATAAAGGCTGCCATAGATAGCTTGAATTTTAGCCAATCCCTGCTGAATCAGCAGAAATTGGAGCTATAGGTGGTGTTGTCAGGGAGCCAGATGGAACAACAAAAAAACAATAAAATCATTAAGCGCTAAAAACTGGCAGTCATAAGAGACATATATAGTTTTAACGTAAACAATGTAAATAAATGACCGGACTCCAGAGCAGCTGCCAACTTCTGGAAAAAGTAGACAAAATTAAGCAACAAATGCAGCACTCAATGGGACCAGTACCAAAAGAACTTTGGCAATAGTAGTGCTCAATATAGTTCATTTATTGGATGCACAATAAAATAACTGTCCAATGAAAATGATGTAGTTAAAATCAAACAAAATAAAAAAAAAATCATTCTCATAGTTGAAGTACTCAGAATTATAATATATGCAATACCACCAAACTTCCTGGTGACAGAGGGTTAACATCAATAAGTACACTCCATTGTCCAGATAATGACCGGATAGCTAGATAGCTCAATGTGTAGAGAAAACCAGAGTGGAGAGACACAGCTCTCTAAAGTACAACTACTGGTTACTGGAGATCTCAAACTCTCTGTGCTGCAGATGGTATACTGTAGTCCACGCTGCTGGGTGTGGCTCAATGTGTAGAGAAAGACCAGAGTGGAGAGACACAGCTCTCTAACGTACAACTACTGGTTACTGGAGATGTCACACTCACTGTACTGTACTGCAGATGGTGTAGATGGAACACATATGGAACACTGTCAGGCAAACAGTCACTACATCCAATCAGATCAAGTATTCTGACAGCTGCATGTGCCGGCTGTCAGAATAAAATAGCCATCAGGATTACTGCAAGGTCAACATGAAACACTGAAGAATTTCTATGCACTTTTTTGGAAATGTAAATGTGGCAGCTCCAGAATACAATGTAATAGTGAATCCAGACATTGGGGTGGATTTACTAAAGACAAGTAGACTGTGCAGAGTTTAGCGTATGTTGTGAAGCTTCATTTGTAAAGAATACCCAATCAGGTGCAAAAAAAAACATTTTTTGCTTGCACATAATTGGATGTTGGAAATCAGCAGAGCTTTACCACATTCACCAAGTTCTGGGGAAAATTAGTGCAACTGCACTTGCAAAGTGCACAGCCTATTTGCCTTTATTAAATCCACCCCATAATGTGGACCAAACAGTGACCCTAGCAACTCTGATCTGTTACTATAGGAAACACAAAAGGAATAATCTACAGCAAGTGTTGTTTTAATGTGACTATAATTCAAGGTCCTCACTTGCAATATAATATTGTGATGGGTACATATAACCACATGACCACATTCAGTCCTGGTCTCTCAGGGCTCCTACATGGTCACCCTGTCACATGGGCTTCCAATAAGGACTACAAGTGGCCGTTTGAACTCACATTACACAGGCAATGTCCAATGTTGTCACCATCAGGGAAATCCATGCAGCCATCACTGGATAACAAAGAAAACCTGGTGGGATAAAGAGAGAGAAACATTGTACAAAACAGGATATTTCCATAAAGAAGTAAAAGAAATCAGCAAAGTACCGTATATACTGAAGTATAAGCCGAGTTTTTCAGCACATTTTCGATGTAAACAGCATCTCCCCGTTCTGCCTAGCGACAAGTGACACTGATCTCTGCTCCCTGTGATTGAAGCAGAGATCAGTAAAACACAGCCAAGCCCCCCACAGTTAGCAACACGCCCCTAGGACACACTTAACCCCTACACTGCCACCCCCTGGTTAACCCCTTCACTGCCATTGTCATTTACACAGGAATCAGTGCATTTGTATAGCACTGATTGCTGTATAAATGACAATGGTCCCAAAAATGTGTCAAAAATGTCCGATGTGTCCGCCATAATGTCGCAGTCACAATAAAAATCGCTGATC
The DNA here is from genome assembly GCA_028564925.1 of Lithobates sylvaticus. Taxonomy (NCBI): domain Eukaryota; kingdom Metazoa; phylum Chordata; class Amphibia; order Anura; family Ranidae; genus Lithobates; species Lithobates sylvaticus. Next base: position 115,662,816 of record CM053029.1, on the reverse strand, counting down.
GCTGCCATTACTAGTAAAAAAAAAAAAAATTAATAAAAATGCCGTAAATCTATCCCCTATTTTGTAACCGCTATAACTTTTGTGCAAACCAATCAATAATCGCTTATTGCAATTTTTTTTACCAAAAATATGTAGACGAATATGTATCGGCCTACACTGAGGAAAAAAACTTTTTTATATATTTTTGGGAATATTTATTATAGCAAAAACTAAAAAATAATGCGTTTTTTTCAAAATTGTCGCTCTATTTTTGTTTATAGCGCAAAAAATAAAAAACACAGAGGTGATCAAATACCACCAAAAGAAAGCTCTATTTGTGGGGGAAAAAAGGACATCAATTTTGTTTGGGAGCCACGTCGCACGACCGTGCAATTGTCAGTTAACGACGCAGTGCTGAATCGCAAAAAGTGCTCTTAAGCCAGCAAAATGGCCTGGTCTGAAAGTGGTTAACCACTTCAGCCCTGGAAGGATTTACCTCCTTCCTGACCAGGGCACTTTTTGCGATTCGGCACTGCGTCACTTTAACTGACAATTGCACGGTAATGCGACGTTGTACCCAAACAAAATTGACGTCCTTTTTTTCCCACAAATAGAGCTTTCTTTTGGTGGTATTTGATCACCTCTGCGGTTTTTATTTTTTGCGCTATAAACAAAAAAAGAGCGACAATTTTGAATAAAATGCAATATTTTTTACTTTTTGAAATGATTTTCTTCCTCAGTTTTGGCTGATATGTATTCTTCTACATATTTTTGGTTAAAAAAAAAAAAAAATCGCAATAAGCGTATATTGATTGGTTTGGGCAAAAGTTATAGCATCTACAAAATAGGGTGATAGTTTTATGGCATTTTTATTTTTACATTTTTTATCAGTAATGGCAGCGATCTGTGATTTTTATTGGGTCTGCGACATTATGGCGGACACATCGGACATTTTTGACACTATTTTGGGACCATTGTCATTTATACAGCGATCAGTATAATAAAAATGCACGGAGGTGACCATGAACCCGATGGTCACTGACTTCAGCAATTCTCTGTGGAGAGAGGAGAACCTTCCAGAAGAACAACCATCTATGCAGCACTCCACCAATCAGGCCTGTATGGTAGAGTGGCCAGACGGAAGCCACTCCTCAGTAAAAGGCACATGACCGCCCACCTGGAATTTGCCAAAAGGCACCTGAAGGACTCTCAGACCATGAGAAACAAAATTATCTGGTCTGATGAAACAAAGATAGAACTCTTTGGCCTGAATGGCAAGCCTCATGTCTGGAGGAAAGCATGCACCGCTCATCACCTGGCCAATACCATCCCTACAGTGAAGAATGGTGGTGGCAGCATCATGCTGTGGGGATGTTTTTCAGCGGGACGAACTGGGTGACTAGTCAGGATTGAGGGAAAGATGAATGCAGCAATGTACAGAGACATCCTTTATGAAAACCTACTCCAGAGCGCTCTGAACCTCGGACCGGGGGAAAGGTTCATCTTCCAACAGGACAACGACCCTAAGCACACAGCCAAGATAACAAAGGAGTGGCTACGGGACAACTCTGTGAATGTCCTTTGAGTGGCCCAGCCGGAGCCCAGACTTGAACCCGATTTAACTACTCTGGAGAGATCTGAAAATGGCTGTCCACTGACGCTCCCCATCCAACCTGTTGGAGCTTGAGAGGTCCTGCAAAGAAGAGTGGGAGAAACTGCCCAAAAGTAGGTGTGCCAAGCTTGTAGCATCATACTCAAAAAGACTTGAGGCTGTAATTGGTGCCAAAGGAGCTTCAACAAAGTATTGGGCAAAGGCTGTGAATACTTCATGTACTTGTGATGTGTTAATTTTTTAATAAATTTGCAAAGATTTCAAACAAACTTCTTTCACGTTGTCATTATGGGGTATTGTTTGTAGAATTTTTAAGAAAATAATTAATTTAATCTATTTTGGAATAAGGCTGTAACATAACAAAATGTGGAAAAAGTGAATAGTTGTGAATAATTTCAGAATGCACTGTACTTTAATTATTACACCCACCCAATCGTCACAAACCCTAAACTGGAAAAAAAATAGATATTTGTCCTTCAAGATGATTACACTACACTGCAGCTGGATGTGTATGAGCATCTTGGCCATGAAACAATCTTTGCAATGAATGATTTCTCTGTGAGATGTGAGTTTGCATTGGTGGACTTACATAGGCAGAGGACAGCAGAGGTCAGTAGTAAGTATGGCAGAGGACAGTAGTAAGTAAGGCAGAGAACAGCAGAGGTCAGTAGTAAGTAAGGCAGAGGACAGTAGTAAGTAAGGCAGAGGACAGCAGAGGTCAGTAGTAAGTATGGCAGAGGACAGTAGTAAGTATGGCAGAGGACAGTAGTAGGAAGTAAGGCAGAGGACAGTAGGAAGTAAGGCAGAGGACAGTAGGAAGTAAGGCAGAGGACAGCATAGATCAGTAGTAAGTATGGCAGAGTACAGTAGTAAGTAAGGCAGAGGACAGGGAGATGTCAGTAGTTAGTATGGCAAAGGACATGAGAGGTCAGTAGTAAGTATGGCAGAGGACAGTAGTAAGTATGGCAGAGGACAGTAGTAGGAAGTAAGGCAGAGGACAGTAGGAAGTAAGGCAGAGGACAGTAGGAAGTAAGGCAGAGGACAGCATAGATCAGTAGTAAGTATGGCAGAGTACAGTAGTAAGTAAGGCAGAGGACAGGGAGATGTCAGTAGTTAGTATGGCAAAGGACATGAGAGGTCAGTAGTAAGTATGGCAGAGGACAGTAGTAAGTATGGCAGAGGAAAGCAGAGGACAGTAGTAAGTACTGCAGAGGACAGTAGTAAGTACTGCAGAGGACAGTAGTAAGTATGGCAGAGGTCAGTAGGAAGTAAGGCAGAGGACAGGAGAGGTCAGTAATAAGTAAGGCAGAGGTTAATAGTAGGTATGACAGAGGACAGCAGAGGACACAGATCATTGTCCAGCACAGACACTGGCAGCACGGGGGCACAGGTATCTTGACCAACTGGGGGACACTAGTTCTGGTGGCAATCAGCGATTCCCTCACTTTGAGGGATTTCCTCTCACTTCCTGTTATGACCATGTGACAGGAAGTGAAATCTCCTCAATGGGGCAACAGTGACAGGGTTATAACCCTCTCCTCTTATTCTCTCCAAAATAAAAAAACGAAGTGTTATCTTTAGTTCTACCTTAAATTTGCAAAGATTTCAAACAAACTTCTTTCACGTTGTCATTATGGGGTATTGTTTGTAGAATTTTTAAGAAAATAATTATTTAATCTATTTTGGAATAAGGCTGTAACATAACAAAATGTGGAAAAAGTGAATACTTTCAGAATGCACTGTACTTTAATTATTACACCCACCCAATCGTCACAAACCCTAAACTGGAAAAAAAATAGATATTTGTTCTGAAAATTATCAACTTATATGTATTTTTCTTTTTTTTTTACTTCTTAAAGTGCCCATAGCCAGAAGGAGAGGTTGCACATACCTGACCTTCAAGATGATTACACTACACTGCAGCTGGATGTGTATGAGCATCTTGGCCATGAAACAATCTTTGCAATGAATGATTTCTCTGTGAGATGTGAGTTTGCATTGGTGGACTTACATAGGCAGAGGACAGCAGAGGTCAGTAGTAAGTATGGCAGAGGACAGTAGTAAGTAAGGCAGAGGACAGCAGAGGTCAGTAGTAAGTAATTCAGAGGACAGTAGTAAGTAAGGCAGAGGACAGCAGAGGTCAGTAGTAAGTATGGCAGAGGACAGCAGTAAGTAAGGCAGAGGACAGCAGAGATCAGTAGTAAGTATGGCAGAGTACAGTAGTAAGTAAGGCAGAGGACAGGGAGATGTCAGTAGTTAGTATGGCAGAGGAAAGCAGAGGACAGTAGTAAGTACTGCAGAGGACAGTAGTAAGTACTGCAGAGGACAGTAGTAAGTACGGCAGAGGACAGTAGTAAGTATGGCAGAGGTCAGGAGAGGTCAGTAGTAAGTAAAGCAGAGGACAGTAGTAAGTATGGCAGAGGACAGTAGTAAGTACGGCAGAGGACAGTAGTAAGTATGGCAGAGGACAGTAGTAAGTATGGCAGAGGACAGTAGTAAGTATGGCAGAGGTCAGGAGAGGTCAGTAGTAAGTAAAGTAGAGGACAGGTGAGGTCAGTAATAAGGCCAGAGGTTAATAGTAGGTATGACAGAGGACACAGATCATTGTCCAGCACAGACACTGGCAGCACAGGTATCTTGACCAACTGGGGGACACTAGTTCTGGTGGCAATCAGCGATTCCCTCACTTTGAGGGATTTCCTCTCACTTCCTGTTATGACCATGTGACAGGAAGTGAAATCTCCTCAATGGGGCAACAGTGACAGGGTTATAACCCTCTCCTCTTAGGCCCCTTTCACACTGGGGCGGGGAGCCGCGGTGACGGTAAAGCAGCGCTATATTTAGCGCTGCTTTACCGTCGTTTTAACCGCGGTTTTCGGTCGCTCGCAGTGCGGTTTTACCCCCCGCGAGCGGCCGAAAAAGGGTTAAACACCCCCCGCAGAGCGCCGCCGTAGCAGCGCTTTGCGGCGGTATTGCAGCGGTTTCACCGCGGTGTCCCATTCTAATCAATGGGAAGGAGCGGTATAGGAGCGGTGAACACACCGCTCCTATCCCGCTCCAAAGATGCTGCTAGCAGGACTTTTTTTGTCATCCTGCTAGCGCACCGCTCCAGTGTGAAAGCCCGCCGGCTTTCACACTGGAGTTAAAGGGGCCGGATTTTTTCATGCGGTGAACAGGCGCTATTTTTAGAGCTGCACCGCATGAAAAACGCCCCGGTGTGAAAGGGGCCTTATTCTCTCCAAAATAAAAAAACAAAGTGTTATCTTTAGTTCTACCTTAAATTGCATTCCATGCCCAAAGCTGGATGCCGCCACTCAGTCACAGGGCAGAGCTCCCTCCCTAGTAGCAGTATTATAATAACTTCAATGGCGGAATACACCGTCATCCCTCTCCGTGCGGAGAAGATGAGTTCACCTCAGCAGTGACAGGACACAGAAGCCATTCATCGCCCAGCCCTCCCTATTGTTTACACCTCGCCTTCATACCACATGAAAACCCATCTCTGTCTCTGCATCTCATTATCAGCAAATCCCCATAGCAACAGCCGCTACGAATCTGGAAAATTCTCTCCAACTAGAGAGAGAGTAGACCGGAAGCGGAAGTACAACCTCGCCGGAAGTTGTTTTGTGGAGGCGAGAGCGGAGAGTGAAAACAGTGAGTGTTGGGAGAATTTAGGAGAATCCCATGTGATTTGTGCCGGTGAGGTGTTGGGGGAGATCGGGCGGTATGTGGTGTGCTGTGGTCGGGTATGGGAGGAAGTTCTCCTCTATGGTGACAGCAGTACAGAGCTGTTCAGTGTCCTTAATAGGCTGAACGGCTGGTGACAATATCCCTGCCTACTCCTGAATCTGGGCTGTTTTTGTCCATATCAGGAGGCAGGTGTGATGTGATGACAGGATTCTGGAGAACAAATCACTCTAAAGCCTGATACACACGATGGGAATATCGGACGAATGGCTGACCATATATATATATATATATATATATATATATATATATAATATATTTTGGCATGTTAGTCTCAAATCAAAAAATGTATTGTATTTGTGGACAAAAATTGTATTGATTAAATGAAAATCGTACGAGAAAAATGTTGGTGTTTGTCCCTTCGGATAATTTTGGAGGGAAGCTGTGTACTAACGATCGTTTCGAAAGCGGGATTTTTTGTACAATGTTCTGATCGTGTGTCGTAGGCTTTAAGACAATTCTTGTAAGAATACAACTTCCCGCAAACATGTAATGTATTCTTTTGTTTCCAAGCATGTGCGGTCATGGTCACTCGATATGTTATTTTTATTTTAGTGAATGAATACTGTGCTTGAATACCACTTATAGACCGCCCATCGCATATATTTACTGCGGCAGGGCAGCTCTATTGCACGAAACAACATAACTCTATGTCGTCTCGTGCAATAGATACTGTGGGCACGTGTCCGCCGCACGGGTGGGAGGCAATCAACGTGTTCGGCTGGCCCTGATGTCCGCCGACCACCCACAGAGAGGCAGAACGGGGATCTGCCTATGTAAACAAGGAATTTCCCCCGTTCTGACAGGGAAGTACAGAGAGATCTTCTGTTCCTTGTAAGCAAGAACAGCAATCCCTCTGTGTTCTTGTCAGTCCATCCCCCATATAGAAAACACACTTAACCCTTTGATCACCCCCATGGTGTTAACTCCTTCCCTGCCAGTGTCATTTATACAGTGACAGTGCTATTTATTTTTTTATAGCTTTGTATTGGTGTCACCGGTCCCCAAAAAGTGGCACTTAGTGTTAAATTTGTCAGCCGCAATGTCACAGTCCCACTAAAAATCGCTGATTACTAGTAAAAAAAACAATAAAAATAATTAAATGTCCATAAATCTATCCCATAGTTTGTATAACTTTTGTGCAAACCAATCAATATATGCTTATTGGGATTTTTTTTTCTACCAAAAATATACATATTGGCCTAAATTGATGAAGACCTTTTATTTATTTTTTTTGGATATGTATTCTAGCAGAAAGGTTTTACATTTTTATTTTTTTTTATTTTTTATATATATATATATATATATATATATATATATATATATATATATTTTTTTTTTTTTCAAAATTGTTCTTTTTTTTTTGTTTTGTTTATAGTGCAAAAAATAAAAACCGCAGAGGGGATCAAATACCACCAAAAGAAAGCTCTATTTGTGGGGGAAAAATTTTATTTGGGTACAGCGTTGCACGACCGCGCAATTGTCAGTTAAAATGATGCAGTACCGTAGCCCGTATCGCAAAAAATGGCCTGGTCATTAAGGGGGTAAAATCTTCCGGGGCTGAAGTGGTTTAACGAGATTCGTTTGTTTTGTTGTCATAGAAGAAAAATTTTTGTGTTCATCCCTTTTAGATAATTTTGCATGAACTGTCGCGATTGCCTCTCGAAAGCTGTGTACTAACGATCAGATTATTGAACGATTGCTCCAAAGGCGGTATTTTTCGTCTGATTTTCTCATGATGTGTACTAGGTGTCTTACGCACGAACGATTTTTGTTTAACCAGTGCAGTATTTGTAAAAAATCTAGTGATCAGGACCACACATGCTCGGAAACAAAAGAATACATTACAATACCATATGGGGTGGTATCAAAAAGTTTGGAGACTAGCTCTGTTTACAAGAAAGTTCTTTTATTTATCTACACACTAGACTTTACACACTATTATCTTCAAAATAGTCCCCTTGTATGGCTGTCAGTGTTCCTGCCACCTCAGAATGTGTCCTGGAAGTCTTCTCTTCGTAGCGTGTCAAGCACCTTCTGTGATTTGCGCTGGATCTCCACCACCACCTTTGAGCTGGATCTTCAACTCATTACAGCGTCACCATAAACTTGCCAAATCATGTCAAACCTATCTGTTGCAGATTCTCCCAGTTTCACGCAGAATTTCACGTTTGCTCTTTGTTCTTTCTTGCTGCCTATGATAAAATAGCAGAAGTGGTAACGCACGTGCTCAGAATAGCACCAGCTGCACAGCTCCCAATGTACACATGATGATGTCTTTTGGCACAATGACTTATGAAGGTCGGTGCTTTCCGTGACTGTGCGTGCAGCCTTGTGCTGCCATCTGTTGGCGTGTTACAAAACTATATCAAACAAATAGTGTAGCGCTGAACAAATGCGATAGGGTGAAAAAACAAAATCACCTCAAATGTGCTAAGGTTAAACTAAAATGAATCAAAATAACCTGTAAACAAACATGCGTGACATAAAAACATCCACCAAAGTGATATGGATAGATGAACTACAATAATCCAATGACAAAGTATCCACATATATAGTGTCCAATAAGTGGAAAACTTTCTCTTCAATCCTCAACTAAAGCAGAAAAAATGTAGTCAAGATGGACCAGGAATGCACTGGTAAATAAGGAAGATGTATTCAGATGGAAGGGTGGGTACTCTTACCGATCCAGGTGGACGCACATACCGTTCGGCAGTGCGTCTAAAAGGCTTATAGTATTGGATCCCTGGTGATGAGATGATGCCAGGCTAGATGGTAACACAACGACTGCAACTCCAATCCACTAATTCAATATTAAAATGGCATTGAAAACAATATAAAATGCTCATTCCCCAAAAATTCCAATACCACTGAGTCGGAACATTGGTGTCCCATACACTCAGGCAGGAACGCTACACAAACGGGGATCTCTAACTGTTTGCGTCCCAAGCCTCGTGACTAGCCTTGAAACTTTTTGATACCACCTCATACATTACATCACTTCCGAACTTGTATTCTGTCATATGAGAATTTTCATAAGTTGAGTAACCTCTTTATTTTCTAAATGAGACTAGCATGCACAAAAAAAAATAAAAAAAAACATGATTATGCGTCCAATATTCTCATTGTGTGTACAAGGCATTAGGCCCTGTGGCAGGCAGGTAAGTAGCTTTAATGCAGAAGAGACCTTGTCCTTGAGACCTTGAGAAGATGTCCCTTCTGTATTAAAAATCCTGCCTGTCTGCAAATTGTATTTACATAGGCTACAGTTCCACTTTAAATGCCAAATTTTCAGTAGACAGTATAGGCTTTGATATATGACAGTTGAGTGGCAAGGCTTGGGATTAAGATGGCCATACACTAGTAGATTTTCAAGTGTTCGAAAGTACTTTAAAATGTCCTTTTTCCTAACATTTGATTTTGGAGTGAATGGACTTTCCCAAGCACAAATCACATTCACTTTTAAAAATGTGTTTGTTAGAGAAAAATTTACCATCCTGCTCCTTTAAATTTCTTGTCACTGTGGTTGAAAACTAATGTAGATTTGACCCCACCAACCATTAGAATATCAACTGACCATTCTTAAAAACAAAATTTTAAAACAAAATTCTCTTGTGTATGGCCAGATTTAGTACTAAAGAGGATGAGGCTTAATCTTGCTTAAAAGAAGTAAATTCTCTATGAAGTGGCCTAACTAGAACCTTCAGGGCCCCAGAGCAAGTAATCACAATGGGCCCCCCCCCCCCCTGACCCCAGCCGGGGCCCTTTTCTCCAAGCCCAGTCGCAAGTGTGACCTTTGTGACCCTAGTAGTTCTGACACTGCTGTCATTATTTTTTATTTTTGTTATTTTATTTTTTTTATAATTTTTTACCATTTATTTTTTTTATAATTTTTATTTATTTTTTTTACAATTTTTATTTATTATTTTTTACAATTTTTTTAAGAACCCCGTTGGGGGGCTTTGGTGAGATATCAAGGGTCTAAACAGACCTCTGATGTTCCACCTTTGAGACAGAGAAAGGAGATTGAGGACACAACCCTCAATCTCTTCCAATAAATGGACAGGAATAGCCAGTCAGTGATCAGTACTGATCATGGACTATCCATTCAGAAAAGCAAGGGGCCAGTAAAAAACCTGTCAGAGCTGCAAGGGGGAGGTGGCCGGGAAAAAGCACAGGGGGGGCTGGAGAGCACAAGAGGACAGCCGAAGGAAGCTGTATAGGAGGAGAGGCAGGGGCACTGCATATAGAAAAATCGATCTCTCCATTTTCTTCCTGTGAGAGGGCATTTGGCGGCTGCAGGGGGGAAATGGACAGATCGATTCCTCTATATGCAGCCATCCCAGCCTCTCCTCTTATCCAGGCATACAGGGGGGCTGCACAGGCCCCCTGTGTAGCATGGGGCCAGGTGGCAATTGACCTACTACCCCTGTAGGTACGCCCCTGTCTCTATGTACTTCCTGGGCTTTGGATCAAGGGGGACAAAGGAATTGATCTGAAGACATGCAGAGGTACTATAATTCAGCTCTGTTGTTCTAGGCTAGGTCAGGTTCATTAGAATTCAATATCCAGTATAGTAGTAGTATAGTAGTTAAATTACATTCAACTTGACTTGATCTGTAAGTTTAAAGCGGAGTTCCACCCACTTTTACAAGGTGGTCTAAAGACCACCCCTCCACCGCTCGTTTTTGGATATCTAAAATTATTATTTTTTCTTTCTTACCTTTTTTGAAGTACTAAGTGTACTTCCGTCCTAGCTCGGCTGTAGCACAGGACGTCATGTCCTCTTCTGCGGCGAGCCATCCTCCTTCACCCCCGCTGCCTTCTGGGACCTCTGTGTGTCCCAGAAGACGAGCTGGCTATTCACAAAGCGCAGCGTGACTCGTGCATATGCAGTAGGAAACCAGCTGTGAAGCCTGAAGGCTCCACTGCCGGTTTCCCTTAGTTGGAATAGCAACGCCTGCACCCGATCCAGTGGACGGACATTGCAGGCTCCCTGGACAGGTAAGTGTCCTTATTAAAAATTAGCAGCTACAGTACTTGTAGCTGCTGACTTTTAAAAAAAACTTTTTTTGTTGCTGGAACTCTGCTTTAAAGACATTTTGTTGCTCATCTAAGCCAATTTCTCAGTTCTAATAACAATCAGGAACATACACCAGCATTGATAGCCACATGACTAAAGTGGTCATAGATCGTTCGAATCTCGACTGGTTCAGCAGTTTTGAGCCATCTATGGGTAGCCTGAATGTACAGCCAGCATGTCAGATTTGCGATTATTGCCACCTGCTATAGCCACTAGCAATAACCACTGTGTTCTCCCCGCATAGACAGCTCCTTGCGGAAAAGGTGTGAATTTCTGCCAAATTACTGGGGCAGAGATGTTAAAATGATATTATACGTGAGTGACAGTCGAAGGTCCCCGAACCTTTCAATAGCAAATGTGTTTCAAGGCTGAATGATGTATGCAACAGTAGCAACAAGCTTGGGGACCTCTGATTATCTGGGCCACTTGTGCCACTCACCCCTGCAGTTTTTCTAGTTATGATTTGATTTTTACTGAACCAGTCACAATGAGCTGCAATCTACAGTGTGCAACTGAAGACAACATGATAGTTCCCTTATGGGCAGAGTTCACATTGTATTATAAATTAGATATCTATTGATCTCTACACATCCATACTCCTCTTGGTAACTCTCTTTTTAACTTGCTAGTACTGATAACTTACCCTGACCCTCTAAGGTTGATTCAGGCAGGCCATAGACGGTGCAAATTTCTTTGGTTGCAAGAAAAAAATTCTCATGATTTCCCCATCAAGTCAGTGTTGACAGGGGAATCCCTCCTGCCAAGCAATGGTCTTCAGTGAATATTGCTAGCGGCTATAGCAGCCGCTTGCGATAATTACAAGCAAATCCGGCAGGCTGGTTGTACCCAAGTTGATTGATCAATCAATTTGGTTCATTCAGCCTGACCATTAATGGTTTGAATCTCAGCTGGTTCCTGTTGAACCTCCTGAGATTCGAAACCGTACAAAAACTGGAAAGTGCAAAATCTGGGGCAGCTGTGCATGGTAGCCAAACACCTTCTAACTTCAGCTTGTTCAATTGAGCTTTGACAATAAAACCTGGAAGCTGATTGGTTACTATGCAGTGTTGCACCAGATTTTGCACACTCCAGTTTTAGTGAATAACCCCTACTGTGTTGTACACACAACTCCAAACCAAAATTCAGTTTTACCCTTTTATACACACGTATGAAACTACTATGTGAAAATGTTGCAGAAGACAGCTGCCATGTTATAAAAGATTAGAATGTTACAAGAAATTGCTGAATGGTACAAAAGAGTTTAAGAGAGTGCCATCATGTTTAAAAAGTTACGGCACACTACTAGAGACTGTTGTCACGTTTTAGAAGATGGTTAGAGACTGCTACTCTTTTATAATGTTCCTAACCGAAGCCAAAGCCAAGCTTTCTTGCATACTTGGCATGTTAACTAAGTAGCAATCATTTCCCTATCCAGTTCACCATGGAACAGCAACCTGTTCTGCAAATTGATTAATCTAAAGCCTGGTATGAATATCAGCCAGTTCATTAGAAACTGGCTGAGATTTGTCCTGTGTGTACAGCAGCCTGTCCGACAGAAGTCGGCCATGCTGCTGTTGTTAAACGGGCATGCTGTAAAAACAGCTGGCGATCAGCATCCGATCAGCACTTGCAGCCAATGCCTATTTGACCTGCCCGATACCTTCTCTACATTGTGAGTATTCCATGAGTATCCAACTCACACAGGGCTCTGTTTTATGGTGTGTAAGTAAGGAGCTCAAATAAATTGAGTGAATGTCACCTGAGCTGTGAAAACCTCTTGTTCTGTACCCAAACCCCCCTACAAATGAATCATATTGGCCATGTCATAATATATCAAATAAGATACAGCTAGATGGGACAGTTTCCATAAACGGAATATGTTTTTTCTTTCTTACATCTACTAAAGAGCTGGGCATAGTGTCTTCTTCAGTGCAATTTTTAGTAATAATCAAAGTGCATTAATCCATAGCAAATTATCAGGTAGAACAGAACAAGATGACCATGAATCCTGCGTTTCACAAATTGTCTTTGCACTTTTTACTGAAACAGCTTGTTTTTGTGCTTAGAGCTTCTTTGTAGGAAAATTTTAGTGGAAACAGCTGTCCACCGTTTCTCTATAAACAGATGTGAAATGGCGATATTCTTCCCGGTAGCAATTAGGCATGCTAAAAAAACAGAACCCATGTGAGCTCACCCTTAGCAGATTATAAGCAGCTGTTCAGCTGGTTGTGTGAGAGAGTATGAAAACCTTCTATCAAGTAAGTTGTTTTTCAGCTGTTGTCTTAAAAACTGCCTACACCTGGTCTACAGCTGTCAGTGATTCAATCTGGGCAAAATTCATCAATAGCACTAAAACAAAAATAAGCACAAATAGTGAATACAGAGAGTTTTTGGGGTAACAGCCTGGTGCTGCATGTTGACACTATTATCTCTATGGGGGCAGTTTAGCAAACTACATTTGGATATGTGTAATGTCAGAGTCTGTAATGATAGACACAATTTAGATATTAGTACTGCTGTGCACAGTTGGTCTGGCATAATTGCACAGTAATGCAACTGATCACTTTTTTTGACGAAGTGACATGCAAAATTGGTAATGGAAATTAGTTTAGGAGAAAGCACAAAACATGCAATTCAATAGACCTTTTTTACATCAAGATGTGCCATTGCAGCAATTTCTGATGTGCCCAGAGTATTACGGTTTTGTACAAAATAATCACAATGATGACTGGGTGCCAAGGGGCTGGTTGTAGTTTCTAGATCCTAATTACAAGGACTTTCATAGTAGGTATACCCGGTTTTATTTAATAAAAATATTGAAAATTACTTTTGAAAATTACATTAATATATTAAACAATTACATTGGTGGCATTTTTTTAGGCAGGCCATAGATGGTGCAAATTTCTTTCCTGCAACCATGGGTTTCAGAAAAGAAATTTGCACAATTTCCCCATCAACACAGACAGTGCTGACAGGGGAATCCCTCCTGCTGACCATTCGTCCTCTCTCGGTGGGGGTGGGCAGGGGAAGCTGTCCCCGCCAGGAGACGACAGGAGAAGACAGTGATAATTACTAGCGGCTTTAGCAGCCACTAGCGATAATTGGAAGTGAATCCGGCAAGTTGGTTGTACCCAAGTTGTTTGATCAGCCTTACACACACACACACACACACACACTGAAAAGGTGTGTGTACTTTACAAGCCAAATGTCAACTTTCTCCTGGAAGTGATTTGAAGACCCAATCACCACAGGCAACCAGAACACACTGCCTCCCTACGTGATCCACTGCCATGTATCCTGGGCTCCGCTGTCCCACCTGAAGGCCCGTGCTTGGGGCAGGCATGGTGGGTGCCACTGGATAGGGTGAATAAACCAACAAATTTATATTATGTCACTTCCTGGTTGACAGCTTTCATTCCCTGAGCGCGCTGGCCTGGGATGCAGCCAGTGGAGCATAAACTGTGCTCCACTAGCTAAAGTGAACCGGTCGCTACAGTTTATATTTACTATCACATAGGACACTATTGGTTCCCTATGTGACAACATGGAAAAAAAAATAATTAAAGTGACATAAAATAATTTCTGTCCTCATGTACACACACACATTCATACATAAAAGCATGTGCTAAGATTTGGCTATATCGGAAAGCGATGATTGTGCTAAACGTGTCATATATTGCTGCACACGCCAGAGTGAGAGCAATACTTTTCAGTCCATTATTCACGATTAAAAATGACCTTTAAAATGTTGCCTGTGGATAATTTTGGGTACTGAAATTGTTGCCATTTCACAGGCACACATCATTTTAGGGATTTACATGTTGGGTATCTATTTACGCAGCATAACCTTATCATTTATAGTTTGCCAAAAATGGGTACTGTATTGCATTTTTTTCTGAAAATTTGCATTTGATAAACTGGTGCACTAATTCATTGTGACATAACAAATTGGAACTACCATAATTTTATTCTCCATGTTCTCTGATTTTAGAAAATATATATGGTTTTAGGTAATCGTCAAGCCTAAATGTGAATTTAGGCCTTAAGATATAAAAAAAACCCCACAAAAACAGCCCTGGCAGCAAAAGGGTTAAAGCAAACTTATGCTAACAGAAGTATGGAGGCTGCCACTGCTAATCTCTCTTTTTGAATATGCTGTTTGCCTGGGTGTCATGCCAATACAATGACTTCACTGCTTTCTGAAACACTGATCTGAATCCAGTATGTACTGTACATACGTATTTGTGATTTCTCTCTGACTTTGCTGGATGCAAGTCATTACATTGCCTTGAAAAAGTATTTATGACATTTTCCACATTTTATCATGTTACAACCAAAAACGTGAATGTATTTTATTGGTATTGTATGTGATAGACCAACACAAAGTGGCACATAATTGTGAAGTTGAAGGAAAATGATAAATGATTCTCAAAATTCTTTACAAATAAATATCTGAAAAATGTTGCGTGCATTTGTATTCAGCAACCCCTGAGTCAATCCTTTGTAGAACCTCCTTTCGCTGCAATTACAGCTGCAAGTCTTTTTGGGTATGTCTATACAGTACCAGCTTTGCACATCTAGAGAGTGAAATGTCTGCCCATTCATCTTTGCAAAATAGCTCAAGCTCTGTCAGATTGGATGGAGAGCGTTTGAGCAGCAATTTTCAATTGGATTTAGGTCTGGACTTTGACCAGGCCATTCAAATACATGAATATGCTTTGATCCAATCCATTCCATTGTAGCTCTGGCTGTATGTTTAGGGTCGTTGTCCTGCTGGAAGGTGAACCTCCGCCCCAGTCTCAAGTCTTTTGCAAACTTGGACAGAGGGGTGGTGGTGGACGTGGTATACTTGGATTTTGCAAAAGTGTTCTATACAGTTCTGCACACACGGCTCATGTGTAAGGTAAAGTCTACAGGCTTGGAAATATCAGTTTGTAAATGGATAGAAAACAGGCTAAATTACAGAATTCAGTGAGTAGTGGTTAAGGATTCTTACTCTGAATGGTCTAAGGTTATCAGTGGTGTACCCCAAGGTTCAGTGCTGGGACCCTTCCTTTTTAATATCTTTATAAATGATATAGGGTCTGGGATCAAAAGTAACATTTCTGTCTTTGCAGATGACACCAAACTATGCAGTGGAATAACGTCCTTACAGGATGTCTCCAATTTACAAGCCATTTACAAAGTGCAGAGAAGGGCAATCACACTGATAAGAGTCATGGAGGAACTCAGATATGAGGAAAGAGTAGAGGAACTGAATTTATTCACTCTTGAGAAGAGGAGAATACGGGGGATATGATCAACATGTTCAAATATATAAGGGTTCCATATAGTGAACTTGGTGTTGAGTTATTCACTTTACAGTCAACAAAGAGGATAAGGGGGCACTCTTTACGTCTATATGGAAAGGTTTCTTCACAGTAAGAGCTGTGAAAATGTGGAATAGACTCCCTCCAGAGGTGGTTCTGGCTAGCTCAGTAGATTGCTTTAAGAAAGACATGGATGCTTTCCTAAATGTACATAATATAACGGGGTACTAACATTTATAGGTAATGTTGATCCAGGGAAAATCCGATTGCCTCTTGGGGGATCAGGAAGGAATTTTTTCCCCTGCTGTAGCAAATTGGAGCATGCTTTGCTGTTTTTTTTTGCCTTCCTCTGGATCAACTCTGGGTATAGAATTGGCTATATTGGATTGTACGATATTTTTTATTTTATTTTTTTATGGTTGAACTGGATGGACTTGTGTCTTTTTTCAACCTGACTAATTATGTAACTATGTAACTCCAACAGGTTTTCTCCTTATGCTGCGTACACACGACCAGACTTTTTGACAGCAAAGGTCCGAAAGAACGAATCCGTCGGACATTCCGATCGTGTGTGGGCTCCATCGGACCTTTGCATGCCAAAAATCCGACGGACTTTAGAAATAGAACATGTTTTAAATTTTCCCGCCGGAACTCCGCTGGACTCAGTTTCTAGCGGGAAACCGTTTGTCTGTATGCTGGTCCGACGAACCAAATACGACGCAAGGACAGCTACAGCCCCTGCCCGCGAGATCTTGCACTGGCTGCAATAGGAAAAAATAATTTTCCTATCACAGCGAGCATGAGAGGGAATGCCCCTCCAAGGGCATACCAGGCCCTTTGGTCTGGTATGGATTTTAAGGGGAAGTTCCTACGCCGAAAAAACGGTGTAGGGTTCCCCCTAAATCGACCCTTATCCGAGCACGCAGCATGGCCGGTCAGGAAAGGGGGTGGGGACGAGCAAGCGCCCCCCCCCCCTCCTGAACCATACCAGGCCGCATGCCCTCAACATGGGGGGGGGTGCTTTGTCCCCAAAGCACCTTGTCCCCATGTTGATGAGGACAAGGGCCTCTTTTCTAAAAACCCTGGCCATTGGTTGTTGGGGTCTGCGGGCGGGGGGCTTATCTGAATCCGGGAGCCCCCTTTAATAAAGCAAAAAAAGACAATAAAAAAAAAACACACTAGACAGGTTTTTGAAGTAGTTAGAAGATAGCGGAGGAGCCCGGCAGAAAAAACGGAGAGCGGGAGAAGAGGCCGGAAAACGCGGAGAAGTCGGAAGAGACCCCCGAAGTCGTAAGAAGACCCCCCGGAGCTGCCTTATAAACTTCTTTCAATAAAAAAAAAAAACACTAGACAGGTTTTTACTTTTTTTTCCATAGGTGAATGGGTAGGGGTACCATGTACCCCATACTCATTCACATAGGGTGGGGGGCCGGGATCTGGGGTTCCCCTTATTAAAGGGGGCTCCCGGATTCCGATAAGCACCCTGCCCGCAGACCCCGACAACCAACGGCCAGGGTTGTCGGGAAGAGGCCCTTGTCGTCATCAACATGGGGACAAGGTGCTTTGGGGTGGGGGGCCTGCAGAGCGCCCCCCTTCCCCAAAGCACCCACCCCCCATGTTGAGTTCACGTGGCCAGGTACAGTTCAGGAGGGGGGACGCTCGCTCGTCCCCACCCCCTTTCCTGACCGGCCGGGCTGCGTGCTTGGCTAAGGGTCTGGTATTGATTTTGGAGGGACCCCCACGCAGTTTTTTTGCGTAGGGGCTTCCCCTTAAAATACATACCATGCAACGGGGCTCGCAAGGTGTCAATCTCGCCGATAAAAGCAGGGAGATTGACTTCCTTTTCTAGTCCCGTCGTAACTCATCACGTTCAAAATTAACAGACTTTGGTCCGTGTGTGGGCAAGTCCGTTCATTTGGAACTCTGACGGAACTCCGGGGGGAAGACCGGCGGACCTAGTCTGCCGGAAAGTCCGGTCATCTGTGGGTAAATCTGTTGATTCGGAAAGGTCCTTCAGAACTCCGCCGGCATTTCGGGGGAAGACCGTCGGACCTAGTCTGCTGGAAAGTCCGGTCGTGTGTACAGGGCATAAGATTGCCCTGTATTTGGCTCCATCCATCTTCCCATCAACTCTGACCAGCTTCCCTGTCACTGCTGAAGAGTTCGTTTTCCGCCACACATAGCGTTTTGCTTTTAGGCCAAAAGGTTCAATGCTGGTCTCGTCATCTGACCAGAGCACCTTCTTCCACATGTTTGCTGTGTCCCCCACATGGCTTCTCACAAACTGCAAACGGGATTTCTTATAGCTTTCTTTCAACAATGACTTTCTTCTTGCCACTCTTCCATAGGCCAGATTTGTGGAGTGCACGACTAATAGCTGTCCTGTGGACACATTCTCCCACCTGAGCTGTGGATCTCTGCAGCCCCTCCAGGGTTACCATAGGCCTATTGGCTGCTTCTCTGATTAATGCTCTATTTGCCCGGCCTGTCAATTTAGGTGGAGGGCCACGTGGTAGGTTTGCAGTTGTCCCATACTCTTTCCATTTTCGTATGATGGATTGAACAATGCTCCGTGAGATGTTCAAAGCTTAGGATATTTTTTTATAATTTAACCCTGCTTTAAACTTCCCCATAACTTTATCCCTGACCTGTCTGGTGTGTTCCTTGGCCTTCATGATGCTGTTTGTTCACTAAGGTTCCTAACAAACCTCTGAGGGCTTCACAGAACAGCTGTATTTATACTGAGATTAAATTACACACAGATGAACTCTATTTACTAATTACTGAAGATAATTGGCTCCATTTAGGGGTATTTAGAGTAAAGAGGGCTGAATACAAATACACGTCACACTTTTCAGATATTTATTTGTAAAAAAAAAAATGAAAACCATTTATAAATTTTCTTCTTCTTCTTCACAATTATATGCCACTTTGTGTTGGTCTATCACATAAATTACTAATAAAAAACATTTACGTATTTGGTTGTAACATGACAAAATGTGGAAAATTTTATGGGGTATGAATACTTTTTCAAGGCACTGTAAATCAGCAGATTGCAAGGCAAGAAGCGTTTTGAGATGATGCCCCCTTATTTCAGCACAGGTTACCTTTGAGGCAGACTTACAACATAAACATATTGCATTGACGTGGCAGACCAGAATGTGGAGACCTGTCATACTGTTATTAAAACGCTATGTGTTGCCAATCTCTAGTTTAAATGGAAAAAGAAACTTCAGTATGTAAATCGTGAAAAGTTATGTAAAGGCAGTTGCAAGGTTTTGCAGTAGCTGGATAGAAAAGAACTAACTTCAGCATGGTAGAAGGTTAGATATACTTAATTCTAACCCTTATGGCATTCCAAAAATAGGGTCATTTCAGAAATGTCGCTGTAAGGTCATTGTGAAAAGGTCAGAGTAACTGAACCAGCCAGCTGAGAGGGGGGTGTACAGGGTCTGACCTAGCAGGACACCTAAAACTGGCATGGTAGAGGTTCTCACAGCCCAACAATGTGCACTATTTATATGTGTCCTTCAAGGCAAAAGGTGCCTTTATATTTTAGTTACAAGTGCTTTGCACGTACATTGGGAGTCCAAGTCGTTTATATTTTTGTTTTTTCTCAGATGCTAAAAGTGGATCTTGCTGGTTTCTTTGTATGGCTATTTCATGTCCATGGTGTGTTTGTTTGCATTACCATATACGTTTTCCACATTCAAGGCAACCTGTAGTGTACTTTTAGTAAGTGTATATTGTTGTACTGTTTATTAACATATGTTTATTCATTTGTGTGTTCATTATAGTGGTTAAAGAGGAAGTAAAGCCTCTTAAAAAAAATAAAATAAAAAAAGACACCCTGCAAGGCAAAGGCATAATGAGCTAGTATGGCAGTATAGCATACTAGCTCATTATGAAAGACTTACCTGAAAACGAAGCCCCCGAAGCGGTCCTTATCCACGATCTTCTGCTCCGCCATCCAGGGCCGGAGTGACTTCCGGGTCTCGCCGATCCAGGACTATTATTCGCTGGAGCGGCGATGACGTCACTCCCGCGCATGCGCACGAGATCGGCATATCACCGTGATCTCGGCATCCTCAGTGCGCCCTCAGTGCGCCTGTGCGCCGCTGTCTACGGCGCATGCGCCGTAGACAGCGATGCCTTTTCATTTCTAAATATCTCCTAAACCATGTAGGTTTAGGAGATATTTATTGGACCTACAGGTAAGCCTTAATCTAGGCTTACCTGTAGGCCAAAGTCATTTGGAAGGGTTTACTTCCACTTTAATATTCAGTATTACTCTACTCTTTTTTTTTTAAAGTAGAACAAAATTACTCTACTCTTAATCTGTACATCAAGCAATATGTTCGGCTTTTGTGCACAATGCTATGATAAATTAGTTGCCAAGTCACAGAAGGTTATATTTACTAAAAGATGGACACTGTTAATTTAGCTTAAATGTGGTAATTTGAATCATCCAATCATGTGCAAGAATAAAAATACTGTTTTTTTTGCACATGATTGGATATCTAGGTTGAACACAACTTCTCCTTATTCACTAAGATAATTGAATAGCTTCTTCCCTTAGGCCTGGTTCACGCCTATGTAGTTTGCTTTTGATCCATTTCTGACGTGCCTTTTGATGTGCATTTAGCATTTTTGGATTTTTCGATGTGTATTGCCTTTTATGCTTTTTTTGGCCAATTTGTTGTTAGGCAGATTAAAAAACGTAAAACGCTTCAAAAATGCACTACACGCTTTTCTGCAGCATCTCCATTGAAGTCTAATGAACCAAAACCAAACCAACCAAATCCAAAAATGCAGCGGCTGAAAAAAGCATTGACGTGAACGTGTCCCATAGGAAACCCTGTTAAAGCGGGAGTAAACCCGCTGACACTTTTTTTTTTTTGTATATACCTGTAAGGGAAAAGGCATAATGAGCTAGTATGCACAGCATACTAGCTCATTATGCAATACTTACTATACTTATTATGAAATACTTACCTTAGAACGAGGCGTCGGTAACTCACCTGGTCCACGCCAAGGAAGCTGACATGTTGCCTCGGAGTGTCTTCCGGGTATTGCAACTCCAGCGCTGTGAGTGGCTGGAGCCGCGATGTCGTCACTCCCGCGCATGCGCACAATTCTTCCCCGGATTCTGCCGGCCTTTCAGTCGTGAATCCCCCGTGCGCATGCGCCGCTGCAGTCAGCGGCGCATTGCACGGGGAATATCTCCTAAACCTACAGGTAAGCCTTATTATAGTCTTACCTGTAGGTAAAAGTCAATTTTTTAACTATACAACCGCTTTAAATGGACTGTGGTGCATTTCTGCAAAAAGCACCAAAAAACACATAGGTGTGAACCGAGCCTTAGTAAATTAAGAGTCTATTTCTTCATTCTCTCCAAGCAGAGAAAAATGTAATCACAATATCTGTGCAGCATTACTAAGCAGGCAGCATTGTACGCATAAATGGCTGTCCTGTTGACATCTATAATTTTGATATATACAGAAACAAGTTTTTATTTTTCTACACATTCATGCAATTATTATTTCTACACATTCATGTATAGATAAAGACCTTTCAAAATACATTATAGGCTCTTTATAGCAGAGTGCATCCCAGTTTGCACTTCACTTTTTTACACTACATTGACCCAGTCCTGTTGTCTGTTCAACACAGTTATCTCTCCACTGTGTTGTCACCCAGCCACAGGTCTATAATATTATATTATTATATATAAGTAAACAGCATTATTATTTCCAAATGTCCTTGTAATGTTGGTAGGATGATTTGATGGAAGAGTGCTTAGAGACAGTGCTATGTACAATATCATTTTACAACACATTTAGTATGCTTTCCAACTGGATTTACTCTATATATTCACTTTTCGTGAAATAATAATTCTAGTCCGGGGAATAAACATGGTTAGGGTTAAAAGTCATGCCGCGTACACACGACCAGACTTTTCGGCGGACAATCCGACAGACTTTGCAGCTGAGGTCCGCCAGACTTTCAAACGAGCGGACTTGGTCACACACGATCACTCCAAAAGTCTGACGGATTCGAACGTGATGACGTAGAATAAGGAAGTTCATAGCCAGTAGCCAATAGCTGCCCTAGCGTCGGTTTTAGTCCGTCGGACTCGCACACAGACGTCCGGATTTGATTTGAAGCAAGTTTTATTTCTAGGTCCGCCAGACTTTTGGGAAGAAAAAGTCAGCTGGAGCCCACACACGATCAAATTTTCCGATGGATTCCAGTCTGCCGGACCAAGTCCGTCGAAAAGTCTGGTTGTGTGTACGCGGCATTAGGCATGTGTGCTGTAATACAGTAATACAGGACTGAAATAACAGATGGTTTTTCTAATAATCAGGCCTAATTCACAGATAACTAAAAAAAGACAAAATATTACATATACTGCTCACCTTCCAGATGCTTGACGATGCCTCTCAAGCTGTTACCATGAGCTGCAATTAGCACTCGTTTTCCAGCACGGATCTGTGGGGCGATCACGTCATTCCAGTAGGGAAGGGCTCGAGCAATTGTGTCCTTCAGACTCTCACATGATGGCAATTCAGATGCACTGAGGTCAGCATAGCGCCTGTCCTAAGGGGAACAAAAAAAGGAAAAATTGGTATTAATTTGCATAAACAGTTATATCCGAATGTAATTATGGGGAATGAACAACTGGTAATATTGTTTTATGACATATAACAAACTTTTTGGAATCTTTCAGGTTCTCTTTTCATTTTTGAATGCAGGTTAACAAACTAAGGAAAAAATATTTTTTTGCTGATAATTTAAGGAATGGGAACAGTGCTAGTATTGGGCCCAATGGTAAATAGCCAAATAGTATTAGGCTCTCAGATGATTTTGTACCAGTCAATAAAATGGAACATTGATTAGTGTATCCACTGCTCAATGGTATTTCCGGAAAAAATCTGCTGAAATGTGCCTTTCTCAAAGCAGCATAGCAGAAATCACAAGATGTAAATAGCATTTAATATCAATATCCAAATGAGCCTCCTGGTGTAACTTTGTGGTGCAGAGAAATTAACTTGAATACTGTATATACTTGTTAATGGCCTTTTTATTTATGACTCAGATTCCATTATGAGGAGATGCATATTTTAATTAGCTTTGCATTTATGTGCTAAACGTAATAATTTTGCTGCAGTCAATAGTTCGTCTGTGCTTTTAACAGCCTCTTAATGCTCACAGAAGCCCTTATCACTCCCAAAGGATAAATGAGGGGGCTGTTGCCTAATGGGAAAACATCCAAATGCTTAATAACAGCCTAAGCAGTTGTGATGTAGACTAATTGCTTCTTTAAAGTCAGAAAATATTTGATTGGTTTCTACAGAACTTTTGATTGATGTATTTTGAGTGAATGTTTTACCCTGTAATTTGTCTTTGAAACATACTCTTCCTATACTACTGTCTTTATCTCTTGAGTGACGTCTTTGTAATCATAATACCTGTAGCACTCTGATAGTAGGCAGGGTTGCTAACAAATTTAGCTTGCTAGGTGGTAACTAGCCTGTCTGATTGATAGGGGATTCACTGGCTGTTTCCCTAACTCTGGATTTGATGCACCTCTCTCCTGCCACTGGGTGGCATTGTTGCCTGTGGCAGTAGAATGATAAAGGCATAGGGATTCCAGACTAGGAGGGAATAGGTTGACTCAGCCAATTGGCAGGGGTCTCTTTGGTCCCTTAACCTGCTGGGCTTGCCTATTTATTCGGGAGGAGTCAGGTGATCAGGGGTTCTGTGCCACCTGGACTGCTGTCTGGGTGGACGTGTGTTACGAGGCTCTAGGTTGCTAGGCCAGAAGCCTGAGGCCTAGCTTTCTGAGGCCTATCCATGTTTGAGAGAAGCAGCACAGGGTTAGGGCTTTCGGCCGGAAGCCCAACCAAGTTGCAGAGGTTCCACTGGACAGGGAACCGCTATGTTGCCAGCCAGAGGGAGAAGCAGTTGCCACATGGGACGACCACTCCGGTTACCAGAGGCAAGTGAGGATCAAAGTCAGAGATAAAGGAGATAAAGAGATAAAGAAGACACAGTCGTCATTAAGGGAAATCACTCTGGTTATCAGAGGCCAGTTATGGAAGTCTGAAGAAGTACCAGAGCAGCCTTATACACTAGCCAGGGACGGTGAACAAGTGGGAAAGCTTCAGCCGAGTGCCAAGCCAGGGCCCCAGTGGGTTAGCAGGGGTGACGCTTGAGGAGAATACATTGAGTTGGCTGTGGAAGAGCTCAGGTGATCCAGTGACAACTGGGATCTTGAAGTCTAGTGCGAGACTGGGAGCTCAGTGAATGAAGATCTACAGTAGGATACGGGGAGATGTAAGAAAAGATCTATAACGGGTTACTGTGAGTTACGTGTATGGATCTCTATTGACTGTTCAAAGTTCCGTTGCCATAGGAGACAGCAGTTCTACAAATTCTCTTATTAAGAGATAATTAAATCTCTTTTGTTCGCATTTAAAAAGTAACTGGCGCCCATGTTTTCAACTTGTATTACAACCACCATGCTTAGTAACCCATACTGTGAAGAAGGATGTCAGCTCTCCCTAACTCTGGAGGTCACCATTAGGCCTTTGGAGGTCGGGGATGCCGCTACATACTTAATTGTAATCCTCTAGATGGTTCCGCAAATAACAAGCATAATAAATGCTTTCAATGCTTGTAATCTTGAAGTGTATGAACACCTTAAATGGTCAGTCTACTCAAACCTGATATTTACATTTTGTAAAGAAGCCAGCAAGTTAAAGTTTAAGTTTAATCTCCTTATACTTTGCCTTCCCTGGTTCCCTCCTTCTTTATCATCATCATCAAGCTAATGAAATTGTTGAATAAAACCTTTCCTTTTCATTACCTACAGTTGTGCTCAACAGTTTGCATACCCTGGCAGAAATTGTGAAATTTTGGCATTAATATTGAAAATATGACTGATCATGCCTTTTATTTAAGGATAGTGATCACATGAAGCCATTTATTATCACATCATTTTTTGAATCCTGTTTAAATGATAACAATAACAGAAATCACCCAAATGGCCCTGATAAAAAGTTTACATACCCTGAAATGTTTGGCCTTGGTACGACATAGAAGATGGCACATACATGTTAAAATGGCAATTAAAGGTTAATTTCTCACATTTTGGCTTTTTAAATCACAATTAGTGTCTGTATATAAATAGTCAATGAGTTTGTTGTTGCTCTCACTTGAATGCCCTAAGCAGGCTAGACACTGAGCCATGAGGAGGTAGAAAAGAACAGTCAAAAGACCTGCATAACAAAGTAATGGAACTTTATAAAGATGGAAAAGGATATAAAAAGATACCCAAAGCCTTGAATATGCCAGTCAGTACTGTTTAATCCCTTATTAAGAAGTTGAAAACTCAGGGCTCTTTTGATACCAAGCCAAGGTCAGGTAGACCAAGAAAGATTGCAGCCAGAAGAAGGCAGATTGCAGGCAGAAGAATTGCCATGCAGCTCTTTTTTGTTAAGTATCATTGTATTGTGCTGCTTAAAAAAAAACACACCATCTTTTTCTATAGCAGCCTGTATTTCTCCTGAGGTTACCTGTGGGTTTTTCTTTGTATCCCGAACAATTCCTGTGGCAGTTGTGGCTGAAATCTTTCTTGATCTACCCGACATTGGCTTGGTATCAAGAGATCCCCAAATTTTCCACTTCTTATTAAATGATTGAACAGTACTGACTGGCATATTCAAGGCTTTGGATATTTTTTTACATCCTTTTCCATCTTTGTAAAGTTTCATTACCTTGTTACGCAGGTCTTTTGACTGTTCTTTTCTGCACCCCATGGCGTAGTGTCTAGCCTGCTTAGTGCATCCATGTGAGAGCTAACAAACTAATTGAATATTTATACACAGACACTAATTGCGATTTACCTTTAATAGCCATTTTAACCTGTGTGTGCCACCTTCTGTGTCTGTACCAAGGCCAAACATTCCAGGGTATGTAAACTTTTCATCAGGGCCATTTGGGTGATTTATATTATCATTATGATTTTAAAAGGAGCCAAAAAACTATGTGATAATACATGGCTTAATGTGATCACTATCCTTGAATAAAAGATAGTTTTTTGGCATGATTAGTCATATTTTCAATATAAATGCCAAAATGTCACAATTTCTGCCAGGGTATGTAAACTTTTGAGCACAACTGTACATTTCTTGACCCACTAATGTAATCACTGGGTCTATGTGCTTCTCTATGCAATGCAGGCTGATAATGGCTGGTGGGAAGGACTGTACCTAGCTTTATTAAAACATCACAGTGCCCTGCATCAGTACTCCCATCAAAAGCCCTCAGGCATGATACAAACAGTGGGCAGGCTCTTGGGTGGAGTTATGTAAATATCAAAATGCTTTCATGGGAGGGTGTCAGCCAGGAAGAGTAGGCTTTCCTGGATAGGTTTTCTTTTGCATGCAGACTGCCCTAGGTAACTCTTAAGCCTCATACACACGATCGGACCATGGACCAACTTTCCCGTGGATTTTTGTCCAAAGGGCGTTGGCCCCAAGTTGGTATTGCATACACACGGCAGGACTTTTTCAGCCAACTTTCACCAAATCACTTGGTTTTTCTGCTCTTTACCGCCACCTTTGGTCAACTTCTGTATTGTTGTCTGATCTTTTGCATTGGTTTGTACAAAAGTCCATTGGTTTTGTGTACACACGGTCGGACTTTGGTCCATCGGACTTTTGTTGGCAGAAAGTTGGTCCGTTCGCACAGCCAACAAAAGTCAGATGAAACCTGGAAAAAGTTGGTCCGATGGAGCGTACACACGGTCGGATGTTGGTCCAAAACAGCTAATTTGCATGTTGGTTGTCAAAAAGTCTGATCGTGTGTATGGGCCTTTATGCCGCCTACACACAAGTGGATTTTCCGTCAGAAAAATCTTGGATGTTTTTTCCAACGTAATTCCGCTCAAGCTTGTCTTGCATACACACGGTCACACAAAAGTTTGCTGAACTTTCAACCTTCAAGAATGCGGTGACGTACAACACTACGACTAGCTGAGAAAATTAAGTTCAATACTTCCGAGCATGGGTAGAAATTTTGCGCGTCAGGACTGCTACAAACGATCGGAAATTTCTGGTCGGAACTTTTTCTGACCGATATATTGAGAACATGTTCTCAATCTTTTGCTGGCTGGAATTCGGCCAGCAAAAGTCCGATGGTGCATAAACACAGTCGCATTTTCAGACCAAAAGCTCTCATCGGTCGAATTTTCGATCGTGTGTACGCGGCATTACTTTTGATGCTAAACCATCTAAGATGTGTGCAAACCTGGTGGCCAACTACAAGAAACATCTGACCTCTGTGATTGCCAACAAGGGTTTTACCAAGGTATGTTTTGCGAAGGGGTCAAATACTTATTTCACTCATTAAAATGAAAATCAATTTATAACTTTTTTTAAATGCGTTTTTTTCTGGATATTTTTGTTGTTATTCTGTCTCTCACTGTTAAAACACACATACCATTACAATTATAGACTGATCATGCATGCATCAAGCATGCGAACCCGGAAGAAAGACTGGGTGAAGATAAAAAAGCTCTATCAGCGGTCACAGTGCGCCCCTGGAGGGCTTTGTTCTAAGGTAGGTATTTCATAATGTGCTGGTATGCGATTATGCCTTTACCTTGCTGGGCATTTCTTCTTTTTTTTTTTTAAGTGAGATTTACTACCTCTGCATGTGTGGGCAGGTCTACAGAGTTCCAGTGCATGAGAATAATCTTGCATGCTTGAAAAAGAGCCCTTTCAATAGCCTCTTGGGTAAACGTTTGCAATTGTAGGGCATCTAGAATGCTCAATACACATTGGGGTTGATTTACTAAAGGCAAATCCACTTTGCACTGCAAGTGCACTTGGAAGTACATTCACTGTAGATCTGAGGGGGAACATGCAAGGAACATAAAAAACAGCATTTTTGCTTGTACATGATTGGATGATAAAATCAGCATAGCTTTCACTCATTTCAGATCTTCCCCTTCCCCCAAGTGCACTTATAGTGCAAAGTGGATTTGCCTTTAGTAAATCAACGACATTGTCTAGGTTTTAACTGGATTGATGCCTTCTAGGAGTTGTAAAGTCTCATGGTTTTTCACCTTAATGTATTCTATGCATTAAAGCAGCGGTCCCCAAACTTTTTGGCACCGGGGACTGGCTACATGGAAGAAAATTGGGGCAAGGACCAGGGGTCACGCGCGCGGGGGGGGTAAAAGATTTTTTTCGGGCAATGGCTGGTGTTAGCGCTTCAATCATCATGGCACCATGCTTGATATGGTGTCAGGGTGATTGAAATGCATTATTTCTATTATTACATTGTAGTAATAAATTAAATAGTTCAACTCACCATAATGCAGAATCAGTGGGAGCCCTGAGCCCTGAGCATGTCACTTGCCACGTCAACTTCCACCAGATGCGGAAAGTCACTTACCACACTGCCTGCCACGTTGCCTATAACCAGATGTGGAATGTCACTTTCCATGCTGCCTGCCATCACTGCATTGGTGGCAGCACTGGTCCATTTAGCACAGAGGCAGGCCGTGGTGGGTTCCGAATGCCCCTTCGCCTCGCCCCATTCAGAATAGCAGCAGTGGTTGTGGCTGTAGAATGGAGAGGAATATGAAGATTGTCATTGCTCATTCTGAAAATGCCTGGTGCCTGGCTGCCATGCTGGTCTGAACCCCCCATTTAGATCTGAAGCTGTGCCGTCACTGGCTACATGCTGCTCCCAGGCATGGATGATCGCCCCTCTGGATGTAGGGTGTCTCCCTCCTCATGCTGAGCTCTATGCTCAGTTTTCTCACAGCAAGAAGCCGCAGGAGAGCGGTGATATGGGGCGGGCAGTGAGAGATGATGTAATCTCTCTGCTCCCCGCCGCACCTCCGACACTGAGTCTGACAGTACACCGGCTATGAGGGCGGAAGAGCGGTGATGTGGGGGGGGCGGAGAGAGATGATGTCATCTCTGCTTGCCCGCCTGCTCTCTTCTTTCATCCACCCAGCTCTTTCATGCCGGCCGCCCGACTCTTTCATGCCGCCTGCCCAGGTGTCTCATGACGGCCGCCCGCACCCACGGTCCGGCTGCAGAAAGGCCACGGCCCGGTAGTAACGACCCCTGCATTAAAGTAAAAAACCTTCTGTGCTTCAGCTGCCCCCAGACCCCCCCACCCCCATTTTTTTCTTACCTGAACCCGATCATTCCAGCGATGAGCATGAGCCCAGCCGCTGTCTCGGGTCCTCATTGGATAGATTGATGTCAATCAAAACAAGTGTTGCTGTCTGTGCCAGTAGAGACAGCAGCGGGACTCGTGAGTGCGCCCACATGGGTGCCCCCATGGAAAGGGGCATTGTGGAGGTTACCCAATGAAGAGGAGAAGCCAGGAGCGCCGCCGGGGAACCCCAAAAAAGGAGGATCTGGGCTTCTCTGTACAAAACAAATGTTTGTTATTTAAAAAAAAAAACCTTTACAATCATTTTAACACTGTTAAGGCTGCATTAGAGCTCATCTTAATCATTTAAAAACATATCATATCTCACAGAATATTATTGGTCTCAGGGCTTATTTTTTGCTGCCATAATGAGAGGTGTTTTATTAGATATAATCCAATGTGAAAATCTTACAATGCAATATAAAATGTCCTTATGTGTACTCACAGCATATACTGTATATAATGCCACTGATATAAAGTGAAAATGATGCTGTGCATCCTTAATCTTTAGTTATCACTCAGGGGTAAGAACAATTTTATGTATCTAATGGAGAAAGGCATCAGAAGTGAAGAGCGCTATTAGTAATCATACATAAGTTACTGCAGTTTCTTACCTTACTGATGAGCTTGTAGTATGGGTGGTCTTCTCCCATTGGTGGTGGAGGGACATCAAAGGATCGCCTCCAGATCTTCACCTGTTCTTCTCCGTGCTTTTCAGCAGTTTCTGCTTTGTTGAGTCCTGTCAGGCCTCCATAATGACGCTCATTAAGCCTCCAGGATCTGTACACTGGCAGCCACATCTGGTCTGTACCCTGCAGTATATACCACAGGGTGTGCACTGCCCTCTTCAAAACTGATGTGTGGCACACGTCAAACTCCATTTTTGCTCCTTTAATTGCCTCGGCCCCCCTTTTAGCCTCATCTCTTCCCTTCTCACTCAAATCGGCATCATGCCAGCCACAGAACCGATTTTCTTGGTTCCAGGAGCTTTCTCCATGTCTTACAATTACCAGACGGTGAGGCATTGTAGATGTTGAACCTAAATCTATGACTAATTTATGGATGAATAAACTGTGTACAGCTTTTATCACAAGGGGCTAATATCCACTAAATGTACTTTGTGGATTGAATGTGGGGAACAAACCTGTGGAGTAGTCAGATGTCCTGGTCCCTGAAATGGCCCCTAGTCACACTTAGTATATCAGTCTTATATATCCAGACGACAACTATCCCAGTATCCAATCAAGCTGCAGCAACAGGTGTCCAATGGCAGCAGTAGAGAGGGGGGAGAGAGGCCCAAATATAGCTTTACCCTTACAGTGACAGCTGAGGCTGACCTTTAACAGGACAACTGCAGAGATACCAACTAAAGGTCATTCTACATTTTATGCTGCAAAAAGCATGCAAAAAATCACATTCGTTATTGTCCTTACTCTAGTTTTACTGGGAAAATCAGACTGGATGTTATGGGCACTTGCTATACTTCTATTTGCACTCCTATCAATACAGACCCACAATATTAATAATATAAACTGCTCCTGAAGGTTTTGCTAGAGCAGACTTTTTTGAAAAGTTCTGATGTTTCCTTGATTTGCCTGTTCAGCTGTCATAAGACATATGATGGAAGCCGCCATTGCTAAGCTTTCCTTCCTAAAATTTTTGTAAACTGGCTGCCATACCATATCCGACTATTTGCTTCGTTTTATTCACTCATCCAGAACAACAGTTGTCCTTGGGAAAGATTCGTAACATAAACATAATTATTTATGAAGGCCGTTAGATCAGCATAATACCCAAAACACTGTCCTTTTCAATAGGAGGTCAGCAATGGCAGCACCCTTGAATCTCAGGTTTACTTTATGGAGAAATTCTAGGATTCAATTCACCAGTTAGTGTAGGTAATAATCAAGTTGTGTGTTGGATTGGGGAGGATTCATTGCTCGATTAGATTGCACTTTCTTATAATGGCAGCTTATCACAGAAACATGACATTGTGAAAGACAGGCTTGATTTCCATAAAATGTTGGGACTGTAACAGGAAGAATATATTTATTTCCATAAGGTTCATCCTGCTAGAAAAAAAAAACACAGACAAAAGTAAAATGGTTTTATAAATTTGTGTGTTGTCTCCTCTATGACTGGTGGCCAGCGTCATCTAATTCACTTCCTGTGAGCGCAGGCTGCCATTGGCCCACCACTAGGGACATGTAGACACATGGCTGTGATAGTTTTAAATGACACAGAGTACTTCCAGTGGCTGTTTTTTACATTTTAAATTTCAATTGCATAGTAGCAGGTAGGGCTGGGGAAAAGGGGTTACCACCAGGTCTCCTGTATGGGGCCCAGGCCAACAGGGGGGCCCAAGCAGCTGGGTGAATCACATGTGGGCAGATAGGGTGATCGGCACAGCGGGTGGGGGCAGTTCCATGTGTGGCTCTCTCTGCAGCAGCTGAAAGCTGGCTTCTTCTCCTAATATACATATTAGTGATGAGCTTATGGTTTGGCCCAAACACAAGCTAGGACTGAATATTCTGTTCAGGTGTTTAGAAGAAAGCCCAAACATTTACCCATTTGACAGTAGTAGAACGTAACCTATAATTACGGTATTACTACTGCTGTTATACATGTCAACCAATGTTTAGGGATGGGTGAGCGGTTCGGCCCGAGCATAAGCTCGGGCCAAACTTTGGTTGTTCAGACGTTCGGCGAACAATGAACAGTATGCTGTGTTCGCTGCAAATTTGAAAGCCGTGGAAAGTCTATGTGACACTAATGTGAAAAAACAAAAGTGCTAATTTTAACCACTTCAGCCCCGGGCCAATTGTCAGCTTAAGGACCAGAGGTCTTTTTTCAATTTCGCACTGCACTACTTTAACTGGTAATTGTGCGGTCATGCAATTTTGTAACGAAACGAAATTTGCGTCCTTTTCTTCCCACAAATAGAGCTTTCTTTTGATGGTATTTGATTGC
This sequence comes from Lithobates sylvaticus, assembly GCA_028564925.1. Classification (NCBI taxonomy): domain Eukaryota; kingdom Metazoa; phylum Chordata; class Amphibia; order Anura; family Ranidae; genus Lithobates; species Lithobates sylvaticus. Next base: position 115,630,871 of record CM053029.1, on the reverse strand, counting down.
CTCTGTGATTTTTATTTTTTGCGATATAAACGGAAAAAGAGCGAAAATTTTGAAAAAAAAAGAGATTTTCTACTTTTTGTTATAAGAAAAATCTAATAAACTCAATTTTAGTCAAACATTTGGGCCAAAATGTATTCAGCCACATGTCTTTAGTAAAAAAAATGCCAATAAGCGTATATTTATTGGTTTGCGCAAAAGTTATAGCGTCTACAAACTAGAGTACATTTTCTGGAATTTACACCGCTTTTAATTTATGACTGCCTATTTCATTTCTTGAGGTGCTAAAATGGCAGAGAAGTACAAAACCCCCCCAAATGACCCCATTTTGGAAAGTAGACACCCCAAGCTATTTGCTGAGAGGCATGTTGAGCCCATTGAATATTTTTTTTTTTAGTCCCAAGTGATTGAATAAAGACAAAAATAAAAAATAATTTTTTTTTTCTTCAAAAAGTTGTCACTAAATGATATATTGCTCACACATGCCATAGTTATATGTGGAATTGCACCCCAAAATACATTTTGCTGCTTCTCCTGAGTATGGGGATACCACATGTGTGGGACTTTTTGGGAGCCTAGCCGCGTACGGGGCCCCGAAACCCAAGCACCGCCTTCAGGATTTCTAAGGGTGCAAATTTTTGATTTCACTCCTCACTACCTATCACAGTTTCGAAGGCCATAAAATGCCAAAATAGCACAAAACCCCCCCAAATGACCCCATTTTGGAAAGTAGACACCCCAAGCTATTTGTTGAGAGGCATGGTGAGTATTTTACAGCTCTCATTTGTTTTTGAAAATGAAGAAAGTAAAGAAAAAAAATTTTTTTTTTTCTTTTTCAATTTTCAAAACTTTGTGACAAAAAGTGACATCTGCAAAATACTCACAATACCTCTCAGCAAATAGCTTGGGGTGTCTACTTTCCAAAATGGGGTCATTTTGGGGGGTTTTATGCCATCTGGGCATTCCATGGCCTCCGAAACTGTGATTGGCAGTGAGAAGTGAAATAAAAAAATTACTCCCTTAGAAAGCCTGAAGGCGGTGCTTGGTTTTTGGGGTTCCGTACGCAGCTAGGCTCCCAAAAAGTCCCACACATGTGGTATCCCTGTACTCAGGAGAAGCAACAGAATGTATTTTGGGGTGTATTTCCACATATGCCCATGACATGTTTGAGCAATATATCATTTAGTGACAACTTTTTGTAAAAAAAATATATATATTTTTTTTTTTTCATTATTCAATCTCTTGGGACAAAAAAAAAAAATGGGCTCAACATTGCTCTCAGCAAATAGCTTGGGGTGTCTACTTTCCAAAATGGGGTCATTTGGGGGGGGTTTGAACTGTCCTGGCATTTTATGCACAACATTTAGAAGCCTATGTCACACGTCACCCACTCTTCTAACCACTTGAAGACAAAGCCCTTTCTGACACTTTTTGTTTACATGAAAACATATTTTTTTTTTGCAAGAAAATTACGTTGAACCCCCAAACACTATATATATTGTTAAAGCAAAGGCCCTACAGATTAAAATGGTGGGTGCTGCATTTTTTTTTTCCACACAGTATTTGCGCAGCGATTTTTCAAACGCATTTTTTGTGGAAAAAATACACTTTTTTTTTATTTTAATGCACTAAAACACACTATATTGCTCAAATTTTTGATGAAATAAAAAATATGATCTTAGGCCGAGTACATGGATACCAAACACGACATGCTTTAAAATTGCGCACAAACACGCAGTGGCGACAAACTACATACATTTTTAAAAGCCTTTAAAAGCCTTTACATGATACCACATTAGATTCACGGAGGAGGTCTACTGCTAAAATTACTGCCCTCGATCTGACCTTCGCGGTGATACCTCACATGCATGCTGCAATTGCTGTTTACATATGACGCCAGACCAACGCTTGTGTACACCTTTGCGCAAGAGAAGGGGGGGCAGGGGTGCTGTTTTTTTTTTTTTTTAGTTTTTTTTTTATTTATTTAGCTTTTTTATTCTATTTTTAAACTGTTCCTTCCATTTTTTTTCTTTGTTATGATTTTTATTGTTATCTCAGGGAATGTAAATATCCCCTATGATAGCAATAGGCAGTGACAGGTACTCTTTTTTTGAAAAAATTGGGGTCTATTAGACCCTAGATCTTTCCTCTGCCCTCAAAGCATCTGACCACACCAAGATTGGTGTGATAAAATGCTTTCCCAATTTCCCAATGGCGCGGTTTATATCCGGGAGGGGGGACATTCCCTCCTACTGCTTGTAAAAGCAGTCTAGAGGCTAATTACCCGCTAGAATTGCTTTTACATGAAAGCCGATCACTGGCTGAAAAGAATGATACCAAGATGATACCTAAACCTGCAGGCATCATTCTGGTATAACCATTCAAAGTCCAGCAACATACTGGACATATATTGTAATCTTTTTTTTTTTCATGCAGCCTCTTGGCTGAACGAAAAAAAGAGATTGATTGGTGGGTATGCCCACCATTAGAATACCTCCCTTCATCCACCCACTTCTAATGATGGGCATACATGCACCATTTATATATGCCGATGCATGGGGGCATCCTCCCGCAAAAGTTATGCCGTGTACACACGGTCGGAATTTCGACCGTATGTACGTGGCATTAGGAGCCAATCGCTCCTCCGCCCCCCCTGCTGCCCCCATGCTTCGGCACATATGCTCTTTTTTTTAACTGTGGTGGTGAAATCACCTCCTACAGCGTTGGAGTCGCGGCTTTATGTATCGTGGGAGCAAACGCTGTTGCTGTCAAGATAAATAAATCCGCGCTGCAACTGAATGGCGCACCTGAAAACAAAAAAATGCTTAACACTAAAACACAGTAAACAAAATTACATACCTGAAAAGCAAGCATGATAAAACATGATAAAACATAATAAAACATTGCAGAATAGAATGGAGTAAAAAAAGAGCAACAATAGAGAGAGAGAGAGAACAATAAAACGACAACTATTTTTGTTTTTTTTATTTTTTTGAGATTCACAGGTAAAAAAGCTCCTGACTGTTAGCGACTGAATCAAAACGCTACCACAAAAAAAATGTTAGCGATCGCAGGGATCAGGCCTGACTCTGCGAACACTGCAGTTATGTGTGCTTAGTGTTTTGTAAGTGACAGTGATCGATCGATACTGCACTTGGGTGGGCTGGGCTGGGCTGGGCGGAGGGGGAAAACGCAGGTGCTAGCAGGTATCTGGGCTGATCCCGCTAACAATGCGTTTTTTTGGAACCCTAAACTGCTGGGACGCTAGTATAGATCTGATCAGATCAGATATTGATCTGTTCAGATACTATACCACTAAGGGAGGTGTATGCTTTGCGCGTGGGTGTTTGCGGTACTGGCACTAACCTGGGGCGACGCAGACCTTATTTGACCCTAAAACCTAATTGATATCACCCGCCGGGCGATCAGGGGGTTAAACCGTTATTGGGTAATAAATGGCGGGTGCCCTGACAGTATAAAAAACAAGCTAACTAACCAGCGTCACCCGTAACAGTAATACAAAAAAAAACTGGTTACCTAGCGACACTAATGCAGCGATCAGAAAAACGATCGCTTAGTGACACTGGCAAAAGGGGGTGAAAGGGTTAACTAGGGGCAATCAGGGGGTTAAACCTTTATTAGGTAATATATGGGGGTACCTGACGCTATATAAAAACCTGACGGGGAACCTAAATAACGAAATAACTAACTGGCTAACCAGCGTCACCAGTGACATTTTATACGGTGATCACTGGTGAAAGGGTTAACTCTAGGGGCAATCAGGGGGTTAAAACCTTTATTTAGGTTGTAATATGGGGGTACCTGACCTATAAACCTATTTATGAACCTATATAAACATGGCGGTTAACCTAAAAAAAAACTGGTTACCTAGCGACACTAATGCAGCGATCAGAAAAACGATCGCTTAGTGACACTGGCAAAAGGGGGTGAAAGGGTTAACTAGGGGCAATCAGGGGGTTAAACCTTTATTAGGTAATATATGGGGGTACCTGACGCTATATAAAAACCTGACGGGGAACCTAAATAACGAAATAACTAACTGGCTAACCAGCGTCACCAGTGACAGTTATACGGTGATTACTGGTGAAAGGGTTAACTCTAGGGGCAATCAGGGGGTTAAAACCTTTATTTAGGTTGTAATATGGGGGTACCTGACCTATAAAACTATTTATGAACCTATATAAAACATGGCGGTTAAAATAAAAAAAAAATGGTTACCTAGCGACACAATGCAGCGATCAGAAAAACGATCGCTTAGTGACACTGGCAAAAGGGGGTGAAGGGGTTAACTAGGGGCAATCAGGGGGTTAAACCTTTATTAGGGGGGGGTAGGGGGCTACCTAGGACCTAAAACTAACTGCCCTGACAGTTATTACAGTCACACTGACACTAAATGCAGTGATCAGTAAATAAATGATCACTGCAATTAGTGACACTGTGACTGGGGGGGGAGGGGGTGATCTGGGGGGTGATCTGGGGGTGACAGGGGGGTGGATTGTGTGCCTATGTGTACTGGTGTCAGTGTACTGTTTGTGCACTAACCTGTACATGTTCTCTGCTCGGCGTTCCGGTCACATAGACCGGCGCACCGAGCGTGACATCACTTCCGCCTTCCTGTCTATACAATAGACAGGAAGGGGAAGCTTTTCATTCGCCAGGAGCGATCGCGAGGGGGTGGCCAGAAACCACTGGCCGTCCCCTCGTCCCGGATCGCTCCTGAAGCGATGCCGACCGTCCCCGCCGGCGGAGGGGGGTCCGATCGGACCCCCCAACCGCCTGAAGAATGGCACGTACAGGTACGTGGTTCTGCCTGTACGTGCCATTCTGCCGACGTATATCTACATGGGGCGGTCGGCAAGTGGTTAAAGGCTTATATGCAAGTTATTGTCATAAAAATATTTGGGGACCTGGTTCCTGCCCCAGGGGACATGTATCAATGCAAAAAAAGTTTTAAAAACTGATGTTTTTTCTGGAGCAGTGATTTTAATATTGCTTAAACAAAGCAATTAAAGTGAAACAATAAAAATTTAATATTTCTTTAAATATCATGCCTGGGGGGTGTCAATAGTATGCCTGTAAAGCGGCACAGTTTTCCCGTGTTTAGAACAATACCACAGCAAAATAACATTTCTAAAGGAAAAATTTTTATTTAAAACTGATCGCGGCTGTAATGAATTGTCGGATCCCTTTAATATAGATAAAACTCATTGAAAAAAAAAACGGCATGGGTTCCCCCCCAGTCCATTACCAGGCCCTTTGGGTCTGATATCAATATTAAGGGGAATCCCGAACCAAAATTCTTCAAAAAATTGCGTGGGGATCCCCCCAAAATCAATACCAGGCCCTTCAGGTCTGGTATAGATATTAAGGGGAACCCCGCGCCATTTTTTTTTAAATGCGTAGGGGTCCCCCTAAAGTCCATACCAGACCCTTCATGTTAATGGGGGCAAGGGCCTCATCCCCACAACCCTTGCCCGGTGGTTGTGGGGGTCTGCGGACAATGGGGGACAATGTACGCCTTACCAATTCACATAGGGGGTGCCAGGATCTGGGGGTCCCCTTGTTAAAGGGGGCTTCCAGATTCTGATAAGCCCCCCGCCGGCAGACCCCCACAACCACCGGGCAAGGGTTGTGGGGATGAGGCCCTTGTCCCCATCAACAAGATGACAAGGTGCTTTGGGGGCGACTCCAAAGCACCCCCCCCATGTTGAGGGCATGTGGCCTGGTATAGTTCAGGAGGGGGGGCGCTCTCTTGTCCTCCCTTTTTTCTGCCAGGTTGCGTGCCTGGATAAGGGTCCGGTATGGATTTTTCTTTTAATTTTGGCACTGGGTTCCCCTTAAAATCCTGGTATGGATTTTGAGGGGACCCCCAAGCAATTTTTTTTTTATTTTTGTTTCAGTGTTCCCTTTAATATTCATACCAGACCCAAAGGGCCTGGTAATGGACTGGGGGGGGGGGGGGATCCATGCAGTTTTTTTTCATTGAGTTTTATCTATTTTGAAGGGAACCGACAATTCATTACAGCTGCGATCAATAAAATAATAAATAAAAAAAATTCCTTTAAAAATGTAAAATAATATTTCAATTTTATTGTTTCACTTTAAGCATTATTAAAATCACTGCTCCTGAAAAAGCTGCAGTTTTAAAACTTTTTTTTGCATTGATACATACACTTTTTATGACAATAACAAGCCTTTAAAGCCTTTAAAATGATCACTTTTGATTTTTCATGTTCGTGTCCCATAGACTTTAACGGTGTTAGTCCAAATTTTTTGCCTGCTCACAAGTTCTGGTGCGGACCACATTCGGCTAATCCCTACCAATGATGTCACCAGCTTCACTCACTTACTCACTTATAATCTGGTATGGATTTTAAGAGGGAATCCCATGAAAAAATCCAGAAGAAAAAAGTGTAAAATCCACACAAGACCCTTATCTGAGCATTCAGCCTGGCAGGTCAGGAAAGGGGGTGGGGGCAGTGGCGCCCCCCCCCCCCCCCCCCAGGCAGTCAAAAAAAAAAAAAATAACAAAAAAAAAAAAATGTATTTAACCACTTCAATACCGGCGTATAGTCATATGACGCCCACAAGGTGGATCTCCCATCCTGGGTGGGCGTCATATGACGTCCTCGCATTCCCGGCCGCCTGGGGGGAGCATCGCTCGGGACCTGGTGCGACTGATCGGTCTCCTCCCCTTGTCAGTCCCCTCCCCCCACAGTTAGAATCACTTCTATAGGGAACACATTAACCCCTGCAGCGCCCCCTAGTGTTAACCCCTTCCCTGCCAGTCACATTTACACAGTAATCAATGCAATTTTATAGCAACGATCGCTGTGTAAATGTGAATGGTTCCAAAAATGTGTCAAAAGTGTCCGAAGTGTCCGCCGCAATGTCGCAGTCACGAAAAAAAATCGCAGATCGCCGCCATTACTAGTAAAAATAAATTCAATAAATCTATTTTGTAGACGCTATAACTTTTGCGCAAACCGATCAATATACGCTTATTGCGATTTTTTTTACCAAAAATATGTAGAAGAATACGTATCGGCCTAAACTGAGGAAAAAAATATTTTTTTTTTAAAAAAAATGGGATATTTATTATAGCAAAAAGTAAAAAATATTGTGTTTTTTTTCAAAATTGTCGCCAAAAGAAAGCTCTATTTGTGGGAAAAAAAGGACGTCAATTTTGTTTGGGTGTAACGTCTCACGACCGCGCAATTGTTAGTTAAAGCGACGCAGTGCCGAATCGCAAAAAGTGCTCTGGTAAGGAAGGGTGAAAAATGGCCCGGTGCTGAAGCGGTTAAACATGTCCCTTTAAGAAATTATTTTTTTTCAAAAAAGGTCCTTATGTGCACTGTGACCCGGCGCTGGGCGCTGAGCAGTATGGGAAACGCCACGTCAATGCAATCAGCAGATTGCAGACGAGGAGCCTCATTTGGCCCAAAAAATCTCGCTCTGTGGCGCGCTCGAGCGCGCCACAGCTTCCGGTGCGGTGTAACCCCCGGCCAGTCAGGACATGAGCGACGTCACTCCAGGAAGTGACGTTTCCACTGGGCTGCTCAGTCCAAGTACACTCGGCTGTAGCAGGTAAGCAGAAGCACACATCACATCACTGCGGCATCCCCCCTCCCCCCCCGCTTGTCAACATCACGGCGGCAGACCCCCCCCCCCCCCGCTTATCAACATCCTCACAGCGGCACCCCCCGCACTTAGCAACATCCACACGGAGGCACCCCCCCGCACTTAGCACTCAGCACGTGTCTAGAAATGAGAGGAACTTAACAAGCTCACAGAAGGGGCAGCGTACATGGAGAGAAATCATCTGTTTCATAATACTTTTTTCATAGCTCAATAAAGAAGGTGACATCAGTAGTGGTGTTACTGTTCAAGATGTACAGTGTGGCAGACATATATGAATGAGAATTAAATATATTGTATTTTAAAAGGTAAAATACATTACTTGTGTATCTCAGATGCTATTTCAGGGCAAAGTGTCATGTTCTTAAAAGACCACCCCAAGCCACTGATATTGCTCTGTGCCACATTTCTATGTCATTCCTTTGCATCTTTGAAGCTCTTGGAAATACAAGCAATTAAGGAGCATGTTACATTCTCCTTTTCCTCCCAGGATGCAGTGCCATGAATTTTCAGATCCAGACACTCCATCCAGTTTAAGCTCCAAAACATTGCTTGTACAGAGTTTAGACTCAAGGTTCCAATGAGGAAAGAGAGCAGTGAGGGAGGCTACTAGTGTAGTAACAGAGTGCATAAATGGAGGTGAGGAGGGTAGGATGAAGAGGACCTGTCATTTTGCGCTGATAAGGCTAATTAGTATTACATACAGTGGCCCCCCCCCCCCCCGGCTTATCAACATCACGGCGGCAGCACCAAACTACCCCCCACCGGGCTTATCAAAAAAGTTTTACTTGTTTTACAGGTTAGAAAATGGGTATATGATTGCTCTATATGGATTTGTATGCATGGATCTGTATCAGTACAGAATGTAGTCTGCTCGCAATGCATGCTCTATGGATCTGTATGCAATTAGTACAGAATGTAGTCTGATCACAATGCAATGTGTCCAGGGATTTGTATTAGAACCCCCAAACATTATATATGTTTTTGTAGCAAAGACCATAGAGAATACAATGGCGGTCGTTGCAACTTTTTATCTCACACGGTATTTGCGCAGCAATTTTTTAAACACGTTTAAAAAAAAAATAAAAAAATTTTGTGCTTTAAAAAAACAAAAACATTAACGTTAGCCCAATTTTTTTGCATAATGTGAAAGAGGAAGTTACGCAGAGTAAATGGATACCTAACATGTCCAGCTTCAAAATTGCACACGCTCGTGGGATGGCGCCAGACTTCGTAACTTAAAAATCCCCATTTTCGTTGGTCGGCAGCAGCACCCCCCCCAACCCCGCTTAACAACTTGATTAAACTTTTGGTGGTCGGCGGCAGCACCCCAAACCCCCCCCGGCTTATCAATTTCAAACTTTTTGGGGGTTGGTGTCAGCACCCACACCCCCAACTTTATTAAACACAATATAAAGGGACAGATCAAAGAATTTCTTTGATCTTTCAGCACATGTAACTTTCCCCAAAAACATTCACTGGCACTCCCACCCCCTCCCCCCACCATGTGTATAGTGAAGCTGACCTGATTGGGGGGGGGGGGGGGGTTGGTTGCAGAATGCAGTTATGTGAAATTTATAGGTTGTAGAATGCAGATATGTGTGAGATACGCAGAGCCCTGTGTATATTGTACAGCCTGGTATATGATGTGCAGAGACCTGTGTATAATGTGTAGCCTGGTATATGATGTGGATTATATAAGGGGTGTGGCTTATGAGACGTGGGAGGGGCCAACCATGGAGGGGCGGGGTCTTGCGCCCACCCATCCTAAAACTTCACCAGCCGCCACTGGGTGGGGGGATACACCTACTAAACCATACCAGACCACATGCCCTCAACATGGAGTGGATACCTTGCCAGGGGGTCCTTTGTCGACAAGGACCTCTCTCCCAATAACATTTCTGCTATTTTGAAATGTTTATGTTTCATATTAAAGTGGATGTAAACCCACTCTCATCAATTCTAAACTACTGCCATAGTGGTGATCTATAAGGATATACATGCCTCCTGCATGTATCTTTACCTGTCAAATGTCCCCCCTTTAGCTGTTTGAAACCCCAAAAAAGTCCAGATTGAGTGGGCGGGTCTGTTGTTCGGCACTCGTCATTTCAGTAAACACACATTGATGTCCCGTGACAGTCAGGGATGATCGGTGTAATGGGACAGCTTTGAGCACCAACCCCCCCCGAATGCTTTTCATCATCTGCTTCTCCTCCTCCCTCCTGCGGCTTTCACCTGAAAAGCCATGCAGGGGGGATCAGTGCTCACAGCTGTCCCCGTCGCACAATCATCCCTGACTGTCCCCCGTGTCTCCAGCACCCTGTTCTCCTCCATCCCCGATGTCGTTCCCCTCCGTGTGTCCACATCCCCCCTGCCGTGTCTTCATCCTCTGCCCCTCTCGTCCCCCGCAGCTGCCGGCTTTTCTCTCTTCTCCTGCGGGCTTCGGGGGGGGGGGGGGATCTGTCAGGATGGAAAAGAGCCGTTATGTCATTTGACATACCGGCCCTTTTCTTTTCTGAATGGGAAACAGAACGTTCATTACCGATCTCTCCTGTGTCCTGTGATAACTGAGCAGAGTAACCTGTGTGTTACTCTGCTCAGTTTATGAATGGAGAGGAGCCGCTGTCTCCCCTCCATTCACCTTCTGTACTGAGAACGGACTGGGGAATCTGTCCTCTGTCCTTTCTCTGTCTCAAATGGGAGATGTCAGGGGTCTCTGACCCACTGACACCGACCACTGACCCCAACCACCCCCTTTCCCAAAATCACCCTCCCATCATTGTTAAAATAGTAAAAAAAATAAATTAAAAAAATTAAATTGTAAAAAAAAAAAATAATCTGACACTGTCCACTATCCTGACACCATCCTGCATGTACTACCCACCACTGTACACTCCGCATTTCTGTGATTCGCACTGCATTTCTGTTCAAATCACATGCAATGTCTGTTTGATGCGATTTCAGCCATACAAACTGTATGGCTGAAATCGCATCACATTCGGACCAAACACGCACAGGACCCTTTTTTGGTCCGCACCAGAATCGGATCACCTGTGAACAACCATGCGATTCTGGTGCGGACCAAAAAAGGGTCCTGTGCGAGTTTGGTCCGGATGCGGTGCAATATCAGCCATACCTGTATGGCTGATATCGCACTGCACGGACATCGCATGTGATTTGCACTGCAGTGTGGTGGGAATCACATGCGATCTCGCACAGCGCACTGGTGTGAACTGGCCCTAAGCTCATTCAGCCTTACTGGGTGGAATTATAAAAAGTGAGAAATCCACCCCTCCCCCACATAACAAATCATGGTGATGGAAAGGAATGTTGCAACTATGATCAGGTGACCTCAGACACACACACTGCACTGTAACAATCATCAGATCACTGGATGTTCTACTCTAACCAGCTCTGACTACATAAGTGTCCCCTAAATCACTTGTCAGTGTATATTCTGCTGGCTGTTCACTGCAGCATACAGGATGATCACACCCCATGATGAGAAACATCCAGTCAAAACACAGTAAAGGCAGCCAATCCTGGGAGAGCTGGAGGGGGAGAGGAGGGGAGGGGGATGTGAATTGTGAACTTTTTACACAGGATGTGCCTGTCTCAGGCTAGTGCACGAGATATGTAAATCACCTGTCACTCACAGCAAGGGGGAGGTTTTGACAAAGTTTTTGTCTGTTTGTCAAGATTTATCTCACTGAACAATAAAAGAGGATTGCTCAGGGCTCGATTAACTCTGTGTGGCAAGACTGGGCTCAAATGATAGGAAATCGTATTCTCTACATTATGACATAATAAAAAAAAAAATATTTTTGGGTTTACATCCACTTTAACCACTTTCAGACCGGACCATTTTGCTGGCTTAAGACCAGAGCACTTTTTGCGATTTGGCACTGCGTCGCTTTAACTGACAATTGCGCGATCGTGTGACGTGGCTCCCAAACAAAATTGACATCCTTTTTTTCCCCACAAATAGAGCTTTCTTTTGGTGGTATTTGATCACCTCTGCAGTTTTTATTTTTTGCGCTATAAACAAAAAAAGAGCGTCAATTTTGAAAGTTTAGGCCGATACGTATTCTTCTACATATTTTTGGTAAAAAAAAATCGCAATAATCGATTATTGATTGGTTTGCGCAAAAGTTATAGCGTTTACAAAATAGGGGATCGTTTTATAGCATTTTTATAAATTTTTTTTTTTTACTAGTACTTTTTTTTTTTTTACTAGATCAGCGATTTTTATTGTGACTGCGACATTATGGCGGACACATCGGACATTTTTGACACATTTTTGGGACCATTGTCATTTATACAGCAATCAGTGCTATACAAATGCACAAAATCCTGTGTAAATGACACTGGCAGTGAAGGGGTTAACCAGGGGGTGGCAGTGGTTAAGTGTGTCCTAGGGGCATTTTACTAACTGTGGGGGGTGTGGCTGTGTGTTAGTGATCACTGATCTCTGCTCCAATCACAGCTAGGCAGAAAGGGGAGATGCTGTTTACTTCCGCATTTCCCCGTTCGTCCTTCCCGTGAGACGATCACCCCCCATAGTTCATAGTTCATAACTCAGACAAGCTAATGTCAGCCTGCAGACATCAGTAATTTAAAGGAAACTCTACTAAGGCCTTATGTACACAGAATCAAAAACACCACTTTTAACCACTTGCCGCCCGCCATATGGCAGAATGACGGCGGCAAAGTGGTTTTAAAATCCTGACCTCACATCATATGACATGATCAGGATATTGAGCCGCTGCGCGCCCCCGGTGTGTCAGTTTGACACCCCGCAACTACGATCTCGGTAAAGAGTCTCCGACGGAGACTCTTTACCACGTGATCAGCTGTGTCCAATCACGGCTGATCACAGTGTAAATAGGAAATGCCGTTGATCGGCTTTTCCTCACTCGCCTCTGTCAGACCCGAGTAGAGGAGAGCCGATCAGTTGCTCCTCTGACAGGGGGGGTGTGTGCTGATCGATTATCAGCGCAGCCCCACCCCCCCCCCGAGGATGCCCACACTGGACCACCAGGGACGCCACCAGACCACCAGGGATGCCAAGCACCAGGTATGCCACCCTAGACCACCAGGGATGCCAGTCAGTGCCCACAATGGATGCCAATCAGTGCCCACAATGGATGCCAATCAGTGCCCATCATTGATCTGTAACAAGCCTGAAGCAGCCAGAGTCAAGTCACAATTCCTGATCTGCATACTTGTTGTGGGTCAGTTACTCAAAGTAATAAAATCCTTAGAGCAGCATAACAGCCAGACAACTAGCATTTTTAGGAGTGGTAGTAATGGCATCCACCATCTTTAGTACAGGCATCCTTTCTGGAGTGCTAACATGCAGTAAATTCATCGGCTTCATTAATGCCTTTATTTTTCAAATAAAAGTGTTTATCGTTGGCTAACTAGAAGTACTCTACGCAAATATGACAGCATATACACGTAATTATGGTTTCTTTGTGTTTTTTTTTATATACTTTTTTTTTTCAACAAGCACAAGAAATACGCAGAGCAGTTTAAATACATTGTTTTATGGTTCAGACACATCTATGGAAATGCATTGTAAATACATCTCAAATTAAGGTTGATATGTTTGACAAAGGATTTGTTAGAAATGAATAACATGCTGGCAGGCAAATTGTGTTCTCTGATTTATGTGTATGACTGAATAGCATAGGAACGGCATGAGAGGAATTGACAATAGTAGTGCAGTGCGTTGCTGTGCCATACGCTTTGAATGGCACCACTATGTAGCTACATCACTAAAGCTGGCCATACACGGTGAAGGCCAAATTTCGATTAGTGGGTGGCTTTGTCTATCTGCACTGTATAACATGAATGGAAGAATCGGTTAGTTTTTTTTTAATATTGGTGTATGATCATCTTTAATTTTGCTACTTTGTCCTGCAGTGATGGCAGGAGGAACTAGAGTGGCCAGTGGGGGACCCCCTGTTCAGCACTCCAGAGGCATTGGAGAGTATCGGTGCACTAAGCTCAGAAAAAAAAAGCAAAGTTTTAGCAAATCAGGCGTCAGCCAGGTAGGTATAAACCTACTTTTTTCATGATCTCTGATTTGTTTGGGTTGTTTTAAAGGGAATTTGTTGTAAGGCCCCTTTCACACTGGGGCGGGAGCCGCGGCGACGGTAAAGCAGCGCTATATTTAGCGCTGCTTTACCGTCGTTTTAGCCGCGGTATTCGGCCGCTCGCGGGGTGGTTTTACCCCCGCAAGCGGCCGAAAAAGGGTTAAAATCCCCCGGTATTACCGCGATATCCCATTGAAATTAATGGGTAGGAGCGGTATAGGAGCGGTGAATACACCGTTCCTATACCGCTCCAAAGATGCTGCTAGCAGGACTTTTTTTACCATCCTGCTAGCGCACCGCTCCAGTGTGAAAGCCCGCCGGCTTTCACACTGGAGTGAATGGGGCCGTTTTTTTCCGGCGGTGTACAGGCGCTATTTTTAGCGCTGTACCGCCTGAAAAACGCCCCAGTGTGAAAGGGGCCTAAGAGATTGAGGCGGCCGTGGCTCACCTCTCTTTCTGAAAATGCCTGGTTGTCATGCTGCCCCATTGCCTTCAATACTTTCTGTTCCTGCCCAGAACAAGTATGCAGATCAGAAATTCTGACTTCAGTGACTTAAAGCGGTTCTGCACCCATTTCATTTAGTAAATCTCTTTGCCTTCCAAATCAGGCAAAGAGTACTAAATGAAATGTTTTTTTTTTTTTTTTTTTTACTTACCTTGTAATTGAAGACTTCCGGTCTTCTCCCTCTGCGGCGGCGGGCGGGGTCTCTGCGTCGATCGTCGTCACGCCGCACTGTCTCCTGGGATCTGGTGTCATTGATCCCAGGAGTCAGTGCGGGCATCTTCCGAAATCTCGCGAGATTTCGGCCACATCTTCCGAAATCTCCCGAGATTTCGGCCGCATCTGCCGAAATCTCGTGAGATGTCGGCAGATGTGCCGTTACTGCGCACGCGCGAGTAACGGCGGTGCATGCTGGGCCATCAACAGTGCCTGTGGGGTTTCACATGCCCACAGGCAAGATGGCCCCCAGCACTAAAGAAGAAGACGAGGAGCTTCATCGGACGAAAACCGGCGGCGATCGAGATGGAAGATGGAACAGGTGAGTCCCCTAATAAAGGTAAGCATACTTTATATTACGTCCTAAAAAAAAAAATTTTTTTACAGAGTGCAGAACCGCTTTAACAAGTCTGACAGGCCAGAGACTTAAAAGTTATTAAAGTGTGTGGTGGGTATCCCAATGGGAAGAATAGCACACAATGTTCAACAGTGGGTTTTAAATGTATTATTTGGTTAATGGAAGGTAACAGGTAACAGATAACAACCGGAGCAACCCTCTGCACACAAGCCCTTGATATGAAGTCTTTGATATTAGTGGCTACTACTTGCTTGAGAGAGTTTCAGACAGTATGTAAACAGTGGCAGCAGTACCCAGACAACTCAATTGTGGAAGGTTATACAAGATTGACCAGGCAAGTTTCCAGCAGCAAGGTACCCACTCCTTTAAATCTTACATTACCAGAGCAGCTTCTGAGAAGGGGGTGGCTGATAGGTATGTGGTGCAAACAGTGACTGGTGCAAGTCTTGATCACAGCACTGTGGTCCGTAAATCCAGAGGAGTGGGCCGTGGTGTCCCTTGTCTGTTCCTCCTTGCCAGGAACCTTTCCCTAGGGCTATATACAGCAGGTAAAATAAGTATTGAACACGTCACTTTTTTCTAGGTAAATATATTCTAAAGGTGCTGTTGACATGAAATTTTCACCACATGTCAGTTACAACTAATGCAATCCACATGTACAAAGAAACCAAAACGAATAAGTTCAGAAATTACGTTTTGTGTAAAAAAATTGGAATAACACCGGGAAAAAGTATTGAACACATAAAGAAAGGCACCAGCTGAAATCTATCAGTAATTAGAAAGAAATAATGCCCCTTGCCAGTACAAATTAATATCAGCTAGTTCAGTCTCAATTGATGGCCTATAAAAAGGTCTCACACAAGAAACATCTCATGATGGGTAAAAGCAAAGAGCTCTCTCAAGATCTTCTCAACCTTATTGTTGCAAAACATACTGATGGCATTGGTTACAGAAGGATTTCTAAACTGAGTGATTCAGTGAGCACTTTTGGAGCCATAATCCGGAAGTGGAAAGATCATAATTTCACCATAAACCGGCCGCGACAAGGTGCGCCATACAAGATTTCTGGCAGAGGAGTGAAAAGAATTATCAGAAGAGTTGTCCAAGACCAAGGACCACTCGTGGAGAGCTTCAGAAAGACCTGGAATTAGCAGGTACAATTGTTTCAAAGAAAACTTTAAGTAATGCGCTCAACCACCATGGCCTGTATGCACGCTCACCTTGCAAGACTCCATTGCTGAAGAAAAAGCATGTTGAAGCTCGTTTAAAATTTGCTGCTCAACATTTAGACAAGCCTGTGAAATACTGGGAGAATATAGTCAGTTGGGACCGAAATTGAACTCTTTGGATGCCATAATACAAATCATGTTTGGAGGTCAAATGGCACTGCACATCACCCCAAAACAATCATACCAACAGTGAAGTTTGGAGGTGGTAACATCATGTTGTGGGGCTGTTTTTTTTAACATACGGTACTAGCCAACTTCATATCATTGAAGGAAGGATGAATGGAAAAATGTAACAAGACATTCTTAATAAAAAAATCTGCTGCCATCTACCAGTATGATGAAGATGAAATGAGGGTGGACATTTCAGCAAGACAAAGATCCCAAACACAAAGCCAAGGAAATAAAATAAATGGCCCAGCCAATCATCTGACTTGAATCCAATAGAAAATCTATGGAAAAAACTAAAAATCTGAGTTCATAGAAGAGGCCCACGGAACCTTTAAGATTTGGAGACTGTTTGTGTCGATGAATGGGCTAAAATCACACCTGAGCAATGCATGTGACTAGTTTATCCATACAGGAGGATCTTGAAGTTGTCATTACCAACAAAGGATTTAGTACGAAATGTTAAATAGATTTCAGTTAGCGTGTTCAATACATTCTCCCTAAGTGATTCCATTTTATTACACATAACTTTATTTCTGAACGTATTTGTTTTGGTTTCTTTTCTGTATATATGGATTGTATGGATTGTTACTGACATGTGGTGAAAATGTAATGTCAATAGCACCTTTAGAAATGTATTTATCTAGAAAAATGGTGAAAAAAAAACTTAATTTACCCACTGTATGCTATCCCTATGCAATATGGATTCTGTCAATACTCTATCTATTACACAACTGTGCAGCAACCACAGTGGGGCACTGCTATTTATAACCATTGCCAACCCTAAAGATATCCACTGAGGTCATCCAGGGTTGCAATGTCTAATCGGACACCTATGGAGATTGCACCTATGGAGGCTACAGAAAAAGAAGGCTCCTCTCCTCCTCCATCCCCTCTATAAGGCAGTTTGCAACACAGCGCCGCCTACAGGGGAAAAATAAACTGCACTTGCCTACACGTTGATCATGCAAGAAAAGTAGTAGCCATGTCACTTTCTGTAAGCTGAACCGAAATCACAAGCAATACTATCATTCCAAGCTATCTTGTATGAACTACCTTGTCCCCCAAGTAATGGAGATGAAGAGAGGTTTGTAGTCCATATTTGGAGATCAGCCTAAGGTGACAACACAGCTTCTCCATAGTTACAGTGTGTTGATTGAGCTTAGCCACCCTAAGTGCGCAATTATTAGCAGGATCACCAGATCAAAATAAAAGGAACAAAGCCTTAAAAAACATACATTTTCAGCCACCACATCTAAGAACTTGTAAGCTGTGATTTATTACATTTTTGTTTTTAGGTTTAGATATGCTTTAAACCCCTAACTGCATATTTTGTTTCCTAAAAGAGGTGATTATTAGGCTTTATGCCCACGGGAGTAAAAAAAATGCCACATTTGTAACTGATCTGAACCCAGGTGCCTTGCTGCCTATGGAAAAATGCATACAGCTACATCAGTAATACAGTGATGAAGACATGAAAAAAATAGAAGATTTTACCTTAGAGTGCACAGGGGTGAACTCTCTAACAGTGAAAATCGGAATCTGAGAAAGCGCTCTCCTGTGATGGTGGAGGTGAAGAGTAAGGGCTAGAAGTCTCTTAGCAATGTCCTAGCAACAAGGCAGGATTGGATTATGTGATTTCTTTCAGTCAAGTTTCAGGAGCTACATAAATGGCCTACACCTAAAGCAAGGACATTATTCACTAATAGTGATGATGTTGCGCTGTCAAGTGCCAATATGTGAAATCCAATAATGAAAATAAGATGTAATAAATAACTGTGTACATCTAAACAACACATATGATTGAACACATAAAAAGAAAAAAAATTGGTAATCATGTAATGGGTGAAGCAATAAATGACGATATAAATAGAATACAGAGTGACCACAATATAAATATACAGTGCCAATAACATGCAAAAGCAATAACTAACGTGAAAATTATAATAAAAAAGTGAAAGTGTAAGTGCAGACAATGCTGAACCTGATGCAGTGATTAAACTAGGTGATCTATCTCCTCTGCATTACAAAGCAGTAAATATAAGGTGATTGATGTCTCTTCCTACAATTGCTATGACACCTCAGTGCTCACAAGCCTCTTACCTTACTGCTGAAAGGTAACAGCTTTGTATAGATAGCTCTTATAGGGGGTCCGTATGTCTCCACCTGCCTCTGGGGATCTTTCTATAGTGAGCCCAGCCTGTGGAACTAGATGATCTATAATGCCTCCTCTAAGATGGACCTGGAGTTCCACCTGATACCCTCCGTAGTGGTGGTATATAAATAAGGGATCTCCAATAGTGTGATATAGTTTTCCAAAATTTATTCTTAAAAGAACAGCTATTTTTACTCACATTAAACAAAGTAAAAATGGAAATATACTCCATGAGCAGCGAGCTCATACTCCTGCGTCACTTCCAGTCTACCTGTCGCTCAATCCCAATGCGTATATTGTCATGCCCACGTGACTTCATCAGGGGATCTTGAACACTGAAAAATCTAAATCTGAGAAAGCTCTCTCATGTGATGGTGGAGGTGAATTGTAAGAGCTAGGAGTCTCTTAGCAACGTCCTAGCAATAAGGCAGGATGGAATTATGTGATCTTTTTCAGTCAAGTTTCAGGAGCTACATAAATGGCCTACACCTAAAGCAAGGGCATTATTCAGCTTTAGTGAAAGCTGCCCAGTTTGTTTTATCCACAGGCACTCCTTACCTTCAGAGGGCAGTTTGTGGTAAAAGTAAACTATGCCTTTAAGAGTTTATGTGCTTGTTTCCCTACGCCTGACTACAAACAACATGCAGAGTCCCGTTCTTTCTAATTATTCCTTTTTACACTTGTACACTCTTTGCCCTGCACACAAAAATGTATGCCTGAAGATCTCCTCTCCTTCTATATAGAGCTGCGTGATTCTGGCCAAAATGAGAAGTGTGATTTTTTTTGCTTAGAAATTGGGCTAACTTTACTGGTTAGTTTTCTTTTTTTTAATTCATTAAAGTAATTTTTTCCCAAAAAATTGCTTTTGAAAGACCGCTGCGCAAATACAGTGTGACGTAAAATATTGCAACAACCATCATTTTATTCTCTAGGGTCTCTACTAAAACAATATATATAATGTTTGGGGGTTCTAAGTAATTTTCTAGCAAAAAAAATAATTTTAACTTGAAACCAACAAATGTCAGAAAAAGGTTTAGTGTTTAAGTGGTTAAACTTTCCTCATTTACACACCAAGTGTATTCCTTTGACAAATTGTTACAATTTTTATACTTTAAAAAAAAAAAAAATTAAAAGTCAGCAAATACAAAATACAAATACTGCAGCTGCTGACTTTTAATAATCGGACACTTACCTGTTTCAGGGTCCACGATGTGGGGGGGGGGTGTCGAAGCACCGCTAGCCCTCCGATCCGCTCAGCGGCGCCGGCATTGCAACCGTGGGCACCCGGCTGTGGCTTCACAGCCGGGCACCCACTGTGCATGAGCGAGCGGCGCCGTGCGCCGTGATTGGCCGCACAGTCATCTGGGACATGTGACAGGTCCCAGGTGACTGGGGAGCCCTTCCTGGCATTTAGAGGTATGTATGTTTTTTTTTAGGGGGAAAAACCACTTTAAGTTCCACTGCTAAAGAATGTTGTGATTCTTGGCAGACTGCCCATTTTTTTTTCTTCCTTTCTTTTGACTGCTTTCTCTGCATAGAAAGAATCGGGAAACAAGATCGCAACGGGGAAAAAATTGCAATAATGATTCTTGGCGATTAATCGTGCAGCTTGACTTCTATAGGAACTGCTCTCTTTCCTTGGCCAGCCCAGGAAACAAATGCTTGAAGCTTGATACACATGCAAAAATGCTTTTAAAAAACTGTAAAAAGTCAGAAAAACAACACTTTAGGCCCCTTTCACACTGGGGCGGTTTGCAGGCGCTATTGCGCTAAAAATAGCGCCTGCAAACCGACCCGAAACAGCTGTTGCTGTGTCTTCAGTGTGAAAGCCCGAGGGCTTTCACACTGAAGCGGTGCGCTTGCAGGACGCTGGAAAATGTCCTGCAAGCCGCATCTTTGGCTCGCTATAGGAGCGGTATATTTACCGCTCCTATAGCGCCCGTTCCCATTGGAAACAATGGGGCAGCGCACCGAACCCACCCGCAAAATGCCGCTGCAGCGGCGGTTTGCGGGCGGTATTGACCCTTTTTTCGGCCGCTCGCAGGGGGTAAAACCACCCCGCGAGCGGCCGCAATGCGCCGCTAAAACGCAGGTAAAGCGGCGCTAAATATAGCGCCGCTTTACCGCCAGCGCCCCCACCGCTCCAGTGTGAAAGTAGCCTTAAAATCACCAGCTAAGGTGTGAATGCAGGCTGAAGCTGGTAGATTTTTTAGCGAGCGTTTGTTCAAATATTTGTAAAAATTTCATACAAAATTTTTTAGGACGTTTGATGACTTGATGAATGGCCTTCAAATTTCCTGACCCCATTAATGATTTGAAAATTGAATAAATGTTCTTAAAAAGAAAATGTTTGAATTCAATTTTACCGGTGTATGGCCAGCTTCAGACTCACTATGGTGAATGGTGAGTTGGGGCATAAATGAAGCATGACACGATGATATACACTTAGGCTGGGTTCACACCTATGCGAATTGGATGCGGATTTTCCTCGCATCCAATTCGTATAGCAGGAGAATATGACGACTCTCTATGGAGCCGGTTCACATATGTCCGGGGCGGTTGTGGAGAGCACTGCACAAAAACCTTGTGCGTCTTTAGCTCCTTTCAGGGCCAAATTTAGGCAAAGATTCGGCCCTGAACCAGAGAATGGGAACGCACAGTGTTCCTGTTCGATCCGCAGCCGGTTCCAGTGTGAACCAAGCCTTAATGTTCTTCTTGACAATGAAATCTGCTTGCACATCCTTTTATTATAGTTCTAGTATAATTATTTCTAGGAGTATGATCGCAATCTTTTAAAGAGCCTAATGCTTTGTAACAGGGGTCTTTTGGTGATCTGAGATTAACATGCAGAATAGAAGCATGACAATGCAAGCTCGACATGAAATCAGATTGCTCCCTCCCTTGGTAAATTAGGGTGTTTGCGACAGGTTTGCTTAGTTTAGTCAACAAGCAGTAAGCCAGATTACTGGGTAGGCTGTGGTAGGCTGATGATGTGTGCTGCAGTCATGGAAACCACAGGCACATACCACAATTCACACACGGAATGATCCTCTAAACCTTCTGTTTGGAGTTAATAAAAATGCAATTTTTATATGCAAAATAAAGGGCACAAGTTTACTGACCAGTTGTAAGCCGGTTGAAGAATGGGATTTAGGGCTGATTATTAATTGGCTTCAAGTGTAGTTTATAATGTTATTTCACATTTTATGTCAGAAGAGAAAATACAGTAGGGGGAATTTATCAGAACTGGAGCAGCCAGAATCCGGAGCAGCTCTGCATGGCAACCAATCAGCTTCTATCCTTAGCTTGTTTGGTCAAGCTTCAAAAATGAAAGATATAAGCTGATTGGTTGTCATGCACAGCTCCTCCGGATTCTGGCTGCTCCTGTTTTAATAAATTCCCCTTCAGTGATCATGAACTTATATCAAATTGGTCCTTCTGACCCTTTTTGATTAAATGAACAGTCAAGATTAGTGAATGACAAGCCACTTATTGTAGCAATTAATTAAAAAAGCAAGTTTCACCCCTCCACTGCAACGCACCACTCTGCTGATACATATCAATGAGGAAGGAGGATCTGGACAGCCGCACTTCAATATAAATGCCTTTATTGTATAAAAATAACAAAAGTTTAAACAACAGCAGGGTACAGGATAGATTAACTGACGCGTTTCACACTCTCAATAGTGTTTAGTCATAGCTATGCCGTTTAAAAGGCATTTATATTGGAGTGTGGCTGTCCAGATATTTCTTCCTCATTGCTACATGCTTAGCCTGCACCTGCTGCTTCCACCCTGAGGAGAGTGTCATTCTCAACACCCCTACGGAGCGGTAACCTTTTCTCTTACTGGTACATATCCTCTTTGCTGAGTGCCAGCAAAAAATGAATAATGTGTCCCCTGCACAGCCAGTTGCAGAGAAAGCTGCCTGTGTCCAGCGGGGAGGATCCACTTACAGACGGGTGCCAGCATTCAACACCACTTTGTTTACCGTGCACAGCCCACTGTCTCCGCTGTTCCCAGTGATCCCCCAGCTGCTTTCCCTGCTTGTAGTGGCAAAGACAGTGTTCTGTGGAGGGAGAAGAGGGCCAGCAGATCAAATGTTCAAGAATTGACAATTCATGTTTACTATGTCCTCTTTTGTGAAGGAACAGAAAGCACTTTGTACAGAGCACTTCCTGTTCAGTGTGTGGGTGCAATAAAGAAGAGGATTGAGGACTCTGTCCTCAAATCCCTTCCTATGTTTCAAAATTGGAATATCACACAATACCTTGTCTACAGTCTGCTGTCAGCTGGGAATCCTCAGCTGACAGCTGAATGGGTATGAGTCATGGTTGTTAGGTTGCCAGTAGCTGTCAGCTTCCTAACAGCCAACCTGAGGGAAGGCTATCACATTTAGCAGCAGTAGTAATACTGTTGCTAAATGTGTCACTTCCCGCTGCTACCAGAGGTTCAACAATTTAGTTTGGCCTTTGCGGAATCTCAGAACAAGCAAACTTTGGTCCAAACTAAATCCAAAATTGTTCTGGAATAAAAACCTCTAGATTCTGTCTTAAATAACTACTGAAATGCTAAACAGATGGTGAAGGAGTTTTCGGTATGTGCCCAAATCACTAAATTCAGAAAAATAGGGAAGGAATTATATAAATTTGAGCCATTCTGAATTTCTGAATATAGAGACTGGTAGAACCACCAAGTAGGGAGACCTTGCTATCATTTTATATATTTTTATTATATAAAAAAAATCAAAATGTATTGATATCACAAACAAAATATCTTTTGGTTGTAATGTTAGTAGATCTGTTAAGGGACCAGTATGACACCTACAAGCATTGTTACACTGCCTCACTCAAAACTGAATTGGATAAGCAAATATTGTCTAAATACAAGAATCATGTGTATGCTTATTTGAATCGTGGTGTACTATAGCCTCCAGATCTGTGCAGTAACCAGAATGAAACTTTTCCTTTGTTCAGGAGCTTCCTTTAATAAAGACCGGTCACTGCTGTTCTCTCTCCTTGTGACAGCTGACATGCTTAGGCAAAATATTATACATGATGAATAATTGCTTCCAGTTGGATGTTCTGATCTTGATATGCCCCTTGCATCCCACAGTTCAGAGCATATGCCTCTCCTCTTGTCAGCATGACCTGTAGACAGTTGCACACTGTGAGCCATAGGATGCCTATTCACTTTAAAGGGTAAGTTAACCTTTACACCTTGAAAGACAAGAAAATTAATTTGCTGATATATTTCATTTAGGCAGTTAAAGCAGCCTGATTCTTAAATGCCTACAGTCTATTTGGATGAATAGAGTAATTGACGTAATAACACAACTTCCTTGTTAAAATGCTCTTCCCCCATCCCCTAAGTACTGTTCACATAAATCGTATCTTTCATTTAACAGAGATCTCATGATTGGTGGCTTTTGGTTTTGGCTGTGTAGCTAGAACAGAAAGGAAAGATGGAGGAGCATCAGGATAGGAAAGTATTTTAGCATTTCAGTTACTCTGTTGATTTTTTTATTTTAGTAACAGAGTTGCTTTCATCCCTGAGTTTTCCTTAATATTTTAAACATTAAACCTGTACCGAGAGAAATATGGGGGCTGCCATTGTTGACTTCCTTTTGAAAATGCTATTTGCCTAGCTGCTTCCGGGTTTAACACTTTACAAGTCACTGACCCAGAACAATCATGCTAAACAGTATGGCCATAGTATCAGCATTAAACCCAAGCATTGGTATATTTAGAAGCAAAGGTCAACAGTGACAACCTTCATGCTTCCTTAGTATGGATTTCCTGTAAAATAAATGATGAACTAAAAAAAGACCCCACTAGTGAAGTAGTAATGGAGTTCATAGAACCCGTAAAACTTAAACTCTAGGCAGATATAAAAGACACAACATAATGCAGCTTTTTTGGAGTGCTGGTGGGGACAGCCTGTTTGGTGGAGGAGCAATATAATCCAGAATCCGCAGCCTACTACTAAAGAGTGTAACCTGCACCTAGATATTTTGGTAGACTTAAGCTGTACTTTCCTTCAAGTAAAAAAGGAACCCATGTCAGCTAGCAATTCTGACAGGATAGATAATGTGAACACCCTAGTGACAATGCAAGTGGTTCTTTGGTCAAACTGACTGAACTGTGAGCACAGCACATGTTCAAAGTGTTTTCTGGTACTGTGTCTAAGGGAGTAGTCAATTAAAGTTACTCTTGTCACGTTTGGTGTATCACACTGCTACAACAGTTCTGCATTGGAGACTATGAGGACCAGTAAGTTAGTAAGATGCTTGCTACATCATCATTCTCTTAAGTATAAATCTAAAAAATAAAAAAATAAACCCTTACTTCTCTATTAAAGACACTGTCAACGGGCATACAACCCCAGCTCTTTTTGACACAGGTTTCCAAGATACCCTTATTTACTATTACACTACCAGAAGTAGTTGAGCAACATACCTCTTCAGTCTACTGGGAGAATACAATTATGTGGGCTGAGTTATATCCTTTTGATGGAAGTTTGCATGTAATTATGATTGTTCCTGATTTAGAAAACAGGGGTGTTCCTCCTATCGAGATCATGGCTCATGTCTATCCTGACACAGGTGATTCCTGAACATCTCCACCGCAAACTAATTGTATAGCAGTACATAGTGCTTTCCACAAGTTTCTTGAGGGAGGTTGGACTGTTGCTTCTGAGCTAGTTGATATACCATCTGAACTTCAAGCGTTCTGTGATGTCCTCTCTGTTAAGCATGGAGTAGTGTATCACATCGGTGAGCACCCAGTGGAAATTCCACCAGGAATGAATGAATGAATGAATGAATGATTTGTATAGCGCTGCAACTGCGAACTGAATCGCCTCGAGGCGCTTGACTGCTCATGTTGGGATGCCATGTATTAGAAGAGGTGGGTCTTGAGTTTTTTCCTGAAGGCCTGATGGTTTTCTTCCATGCGGATGTTGTTTGGTAGAGCATTCCATAGCCGGGGTCCCTGTACTGCGAATCTTCGTTCTCCCTTCGATTTGTAGCGGGCTTTGGGGATGAGAAGGCGATTTTGGTTTGTTGATCGAAGTCTGCGATTCGGAGACGAGGAGGAGAGAGAGTGCTGAGAAGAGCCTCCAGTATTGTCCCTGAGCTGCTCAGGGATGGAAGATATGTCCTCGTGGAAACTCCTGAAGAGATGATGAACAAAGAAGGGTGGATGGTGATTGCTAAGAGAAA
This sequence comes from Lithobates sylvaticus, assembly GCA_028564925.1. Lineage (NCBI taxonomy): Eukaryota > Metazoa > Chordata > Amphibia > Anura > Ranidae > Lithobates > Lithobates sylvaticus. The sequence goes on along the minus strand of CM053029.1, from coordinate 115,605,268 downwards.
GGACTGCAGAGTAGAATTATCTACAATTGTGACTGTAAAAAATTATTCCCCCCATCCTGTCATAATTGGTTCTCACCAAGTTGTAGCTAACTGCTACCCTGTGCTGGGTTTTAACCCCTATGCTGAAGTGTTCAAGTCAGAAATAAAGATTCTACCCTCAAATTCAGTCTGAGGGACCCAAAGTTGCCAGGGCTCTGGGACAAGAAACTGACATCAGAATTTTCTAGATTTGCCATAAGTATTCTCTACAGATGGTATGGATGTAGGTTGTGCTAAGAATTTTCAACATACTCAGCCCTTCCCAGGGAGACCTTGGAGGTTGGCACCAAAAAATGTGGATGAGGTAAGAAAGGCACTACATCAGATAACAGACCAGGAGATTATTGTGGTCAGTAATAGTGCCTATGACTCCCCCATTATGGCAACAAGAAAAATGCTGATCCTTCCACCTGTGTGTAGGTTACAGAACTCGGAATCAGAGGACAATACCTGATCACTATACATTGCCCAGAATTGAAAAAGCTCTGGAGGCTTAAAATGGAAATTGTTGGTTCACCGTGCTAGACCTATGGTCTGGATACTACCAAGTTGCCATGGCACTTTAACCACTTCAGCCCTGGAAGATTTGGCTGCTCAATAACCTGGCCATTTTTTGCGATATGGCACTGCGTCGTTTTAACGGACAATTGCGCGGTCGTGCGATGCTGTACCCAAACAAAATCGATGTCCTTTTTTTCCACAAATAGAGCTTTCTTTTGGTGGTATTTGATCACCTTTGCGATTTTTATTCGTTTGCGCTATAAACAAAAGAAGAGCGACAATTTTGTAAAAAACACAATATCTTTTACTTTTTGCTATAAGAAATATCCCACATTTTTTTTTCCTAAAAACATTTTTTTTCCTCAGTTTAGGCCGATATGTATTCTTCTACATGTGTTTGGCAAAAAAATAGCAATAAGCGTATTTTTTTTTACTAGTAATGGTGGTGATCTGCGATTTTTATTGAGACTGCAATATTGCGGCGGACAAATTGGACACTTTTGACACATTTTTGGGACTATTGACAATTAACCCTTTCATGACTAAGCCTATTTCTGACATTTGGTGTTTACAAGTTAAAATCCCTATTTTTTTGCTAGAAAATTACTTAGAACCCCCAAACATTATATATATATTTTTAGCAGAGAATCTAAAAGAATGGCAATTGTTGCAATATTTTATGTCACACGGTATTTGTGCAGCGTTGTTTTAAACGCAACTTTTTGGGAAAGGGACACTTTTATGAATTAAAAAAAAACAAAACAGTATAGTTATCCCAATTTTTTTGTATAATGTGAAAGATGATGTTACGCCGAGTAAATAGATACCAAATATGTCACGCTTTATATTTGCACGCACTCGTGGAATGGCGACAAACTTTGGTACCTAAAAATCTCCATAGGCAACGCTTGAAATTTATTTTACGGTTACCAGGTTAGAGTTACAGAGGAGGTCTAATGCTAGAATTATTTCTCTCGCTCTGACGATTTCGGCGATACCTCACATGTGTGATTTGAACACTGTTTACATATGCGGGCGCGACTTCAATATGCGTTTTCTTTGCTGCACGAGCTCACGGGGACGGGGGCACTTTTTCGTATTTATTTTATTTATTTTTATATTATTAAATTGTATTTTTAAAAAAAATAAAAATTGATCACTTTTATTGCTGTCACAAGGAATGTAAACATCCCTTGTGACAGTAATAGGTGGTGACAGGTACTCTTTATGGAGGGATCGGGGGTCTAAAAGACTCCCGATCCCTCCTTTACACTTCAAAGTATTCAGAGCACCGAAAACGGTGTATCTGAATACCGTATATTTTTTTAAATCCGGCGCCACTGGCAGCCGAGTAAACCGGAAGTGACGTTGTGACGTTGCTTCCGTGTTTACATCCAGGAGACTGGAACGAAGCCGTTTCCGGCTTCATTCCAGTCTGTTACTAGACACCGGAAGTGGTGAATGTTCGATCGGGCCTTCCGTTGGAACGGGAGGCCCGGGAAGAGCGGCGTGAAGCGTATACCACTCCTCCGGTATAACAGCCGAGCGGATTTTAGCCGCATCGGTTGTTATACCTGGATAGCCAATCGCCCGCTCTAAACAACAGGACCGGGATGATGCCTGCAGCTGAGGGCATCATCCCGGTATAACCCCTGAAAGCCGAGTACGCATATCTGCGTACGCTCGGCGGGAAGGGGATTTATACAGCAATCAGTGCTATAAAAATACACTGATTACAGTATAAATGTCACTGGTAGGGAAGGGGTTAACACTAGGGGCGATCAAGGGGTTAACTGTGTTCTAACTGTAGGGGGGATGGGACTGTCTAGGAGGAGAAAGCGATCGGTGTTCATACTTAGTATGAACACATGATCTGTCTCCACTCCCCTGAAAGAACCGGGATTTGTGTGTTTACACACACAGATCCTGGTTCTCGCTCTGTCGCGAGCGGTCATAGCGCCTGCCGGGAACCCGCATCGGCTCCGGGCACACGCTGTGGCGCGTGTGCGCCCCTAGTGGCCAAAAGGAAATGTGACGTAAGGTAATGTCGTTTTGCCCAGCCGAGCCAACTGCCGCAGTAAGGTTAATGGAGTCAATATATGCACAGAGGATGATCAGAAGTGAAAAAGCTGACCCACTAATTGGACCTCTGTGAGTTCCAAAGACTAAGAAGTGTTGAGGAAGGCTCTTCATGATCAGTGTGGTCAGTTCCTAAGAGAATGGGAGAAGCTTAAGATAGACAAATGACTACTCTGTTATGTGGTATTCTATGATGACTGCCCTGAGAGATGACAACTGGTTCTCCCATTTTCCATTTTCCAAAATAAGTTTTTCAGAAGTCTGCGTGACCATCAAGGCCATCTTGGAGCTGAGAAAACGTATAGCCTAGTAGACATTGCCTTGATGTTTACAGACGATAGCCCTGCCAGGTTTAAGCTGCCCCAATGGGGCACTTACAGAGTTCAGGCCCTCTTGAATTAGTCAGTGTAGATTTTCTTAGAATTGACAATGATTTATGAGGAATTGGAAATATACTGGTGGTGACCGACCACTTTACCCAATACGCCCAAACTTTTCCTACCAAGAGCCAAGTGGCAGTTACAGTCACAAGAGTGTTTTGGGTGAAGTATTTCATACATTACAGCCTACCCCACAGGTTACACTCAGATTAGGCCATAGATTTTGAGAGCGACCTATGAATAGTATAGTTCACTACACACCATACTAGACTGCATTTCCTGAGGTCTCTGGTTCAACACACTCTCCCCCAATAGAGCCACTGCACCCGGAATCTAAAGAGTTTGGGTCTCAGTTAGTGAGCATGTCTAGTCAGGGACCCAGTCCTTCTAGTCCTCCGACAGCAGCTGTGCACATGCATAAAAGTACAAGAAATAAGGAAAGAAAAAAAAAGGAAAAATCAACAGAAAACAAGCATATACAATAAACAACAAACACTTCAAAATCCACAAATCACAGAATAAAAAGAACCTTTTTTTGTATTACAGCAAATACTGTACTGTCTTTTGGAGTAGCTATGAATTGTGGCATTAATTGCATTAGTTTATGACATCTACAAATCCCATAGGACTTTAAGTAAACATTGATGCTCAAACTTGTGAAACTTAAAGTGGAAGTAAACCCCCCTATCGTTTTCAGCCAAGGAAGCTGCCATCTTTGCCTCTGTTTAATCTTCAACTGCCACAGTGCTGCACATGTGATCCGTTATGACACCAGCCATTGGATGGTTTGACTGTTTGGTTGAGAGCACAGCCAATGTGCAGTTAGCATTCACGGCATGCCTTTTTTTTTTAGACTGTTAAATCGATGGGTTTACTTCCGCTTTAAGGTTTTAGAAAGGAGCAGATCTAGAGCAAATCCTTTGGGAGGATCTAAGGTTGTGAATATGCCACAATATTATCTAGAATATTTTATCTGCACTGCCTCGTGCTGCCGATTGCAGCTCTGTCATATCCTCTTCCCGCTCCATCACCATGGCTCCTTCTAGGGGCCATCCTCCTAATTTTATGCAATCCCAGATATGTCCCCTGTAATCTGGCCTAAATTATAATGCTGTTGCTTTTTGCAAAAGAGCCACAGTAGTCCATACATTCTAATGCTAGCCTTTCCTGATTTTGTCTGGTTTGCTTTCAGTAATACCTGCTGGGAAACAACTATGGCTAAAGGCTCCATATTCTTTAACAAGTTACTTAGTCCTCTGGCCTCCTATACACAGCCCTGAACTGCTGGTGTGTACTGTACCACCTGCAATGAGGGCATGCATTGCACTGATATCCATTAAATATTCTAGGGAAACCGTTCAGGATAATTTTTGCTTTTAAAGGCTTACAGAGAATCGAAGTAAGCAACAAGCTGATCTATAGGGCAATCTGGAAGGTTTTAATTTAGAATAAATCCAGTTTCACGCCTTTCATACCCGAGGGGCTCTTACTGGTAGCTCTGAGATACTGAGAAGCTAGTCTGAAACAGCTTCATTCCAGGGGGCCAGAAAGAGCATTCATATCTCTTCCTGTCAGCATGCTGTTTCCTCCATCCCTCTGCATTCACTGATCCTCCAATATCCCACATTGCCACTGTATCGTATCCTTAACCCTCCCTGTTCAGATTCCTAAAATAAGCCACAATAGAAGTTGAAATGCATAGAGGTTTAGGAATGGAGGTACAGACCTTACTACCTAAGGTGGCAGAAAATGTAGAAATGTCTTTGGCAGGAGTCATGTGACTTGGCATTAGAGTAGCTCTTTTCAACCAGGGTGCCCAGGCACTCTGGGGTGCTTTGAGGTTTCTTCAAGGGGGCCTTGGCAAGATGCCTAAAAATGTATGAATATTGTATATAAGCCAGCAGGTGGATGAAGCCTGCCTTTTAGTTACACAAAGCCACAGGTTTTCAATATGCGTCATAATGACTTTCTAGACACTGACATCCTAACAACCAATGATGTCATCCGTTAATAAGGAGGATGTCTGTTGCCTCCACAGCATCTTTGTTTGACCCTCCTGTGCCCCTCCCCTTTAGCCCAGGGGTGACATATATAGTTAAGTTGCATCGCTTATAAAAATAAAGTCCACAGATATTCAATACAATTCAATCAGTAGTGAGCAGGAAGCAGATATATGACAGAAGAGACCATCATAGGCACCCAATCACACAACCGCTTACCCTCCTTAGTGGGCCCTCATCACAAAGGCCACATCAGAATGTATATGATATATAGTAAGCCCATCAATCTTCATGCACCATATTCATGTAGCAGCAGACCGGATAATGTATGTAGTAAACCCAGGTACAGCTCTCCTTGTTCAGTATACACTCCAGCAGTATTCACCACATATATAACATCCCATGTGGATAAAAAGGAATAAAACTCATTGCACAGTATGTAAGAACAGCATTTTATGTTATGTAAAAATAGGGCAATAAACTCACATTTTAAACAAGTAAAAATCACTTGTGTTTGTTTTTTGAATCCAGCAATCCCCACCAGAAAGTTTGCCACCGCGTCCCAGCATGCACTAGCGTCTCGTCGCCGACTCCTCCCTATGTCGTTTCATCACAGAATGATGTCTTCAGGGGCATGGCTAAAAAGGACGCTCGGATGATTTATATATGCGGGACATGTTAATTGCAAAGCGGAAGTGGGCCGCGCTCCAGACGCCGGATGTGATGAAAACAATCGTGGTCATTAGAGAAGCAGCTCGATTTATATATATTTGTATTTACTAGATCAACAACTTCATTATTAAAGAGAAGATCAGACTATTTTAGCTTTTTAATGTGCACAACATGTGCACAATAAGGAGATATAACTCAGACACAGCACCATCTTGTGGATAAGGGGAATATCACACTAAACCATATACTGTATTGATGGTGAACTATTATAAAGTCTATTAAACATCAATACAGTAATAAAAAAACTACTAGATTAAAACCAACAAACAGAAATACTAAAAACTAATCATATTTCAATTTATACAAACTTGCTATAGGTAAAACAATATCTAGTGGTACCATTCATCATGCATTACTAATGAATACATTCAAGTCCCATTCTATATTCATGCCGTAGGGGCTATATGTTTTGGCCTTATAGATACATTGAGTCTCCAATTTGGCGACCCCTCTAGGCATATGGCTACCCCTCCAGTTTCTTGTGAACTTGTCAATGTCAAAAAACTCAGTTCCTTTTAAACTTCTATTGTGATGGGTCGCATAATGATGCGAAAGACTGCTTCAGGTAACCATGTTTGATATTAGTGACATGTACTTTTAGTCTCATTTGAAGCTGACGTATGGTGCAACCAATGTATTCCAAACCACATGGAAACCTTATAACATAGACCACATGTTTGGTGGTGCATGTTATAAATGGTTTTATTGAAAAATGCTCATGGGTGGAATTAGATACATAGGAGTCTATTTTCCGACGCCTATCTGCGTTGATATGACAGATGGAGCATTTTCCTACATGGAAAGAAACCCCCCATGTTGTGAAAGAAAGAGATCCTATTTGGGGGATCTACAATATTTGGAGCAACTTGAAGCCTAAGCGACATGGCTCCTCTGAATACGACTGCGAGGGCCTCTGGAAGAAGGTGTCCCAGAACCCTATAATTCCGGAGAACATTCCAATGTCTTCGCAAGATGTTTTTAATAGCATATTGTTGTGTTGAAAAAGTAGTGAAGAAGGCATATTTATGGGAATCGTTAGATGCAACAACCCTCTGAATCAACAGCTCCTCCCTATTCTTCTTCACTGCACAATCTATTGCTTGATCGAGCTCCAGCATATCTTACCCCTTCTCCAAAAATGTTAGTTTTAAAACAGAAGCCTTCAGATTTTGTGCAGTTCCTTCTAAGTCGTAAGAATTGACTAACCGGAACAGACCTTAGTCAAGTGGGATGATGACAGCTTTTAGTGCTAATGAAGCCATTCCTATCCGTCTCCTTAAAAGTTGACGTGACAATGGCTCCATCCAGCACCCTGATTTTTTAATCTAAGAAATGAATCTCAGATCTACTTGATTCATGCTGGAGTGAAATACCCCTATCATTGGAATTCAAAAAGGTCATAAAATCATCCAGGCCACTCTGTTCACCATCCCATATGAGGAGGATGTTGTTGATGTACCTTTTCCAGAGAATGAGCTCTGGTCTAGGTCCCACATAAACGACATCCTCCTCCCACTTGGGACTTAGCGCCCATGGCCACCCCTTTATTTTGCAGATAATAAGATCCACCGAACCAGATATAATTTCGCCCCATAGCAAAGTCAAGAAACTATCAGTTTCAAGATAATGCCTCACCACCTCTCGGCCATGCTGATGTGAAATTATCATGTAAAGGGACAAAACATCGGCTGTGGCCAGGCTATAACTATCCTTCCACTTCACTGTATTAATTACCTGCATGGAGTCACGCAACAATGAAGGTGCTTGAATAACTAGTGGTTGCAAAAAATTTTCAATGTACTTCCCCACTCGGGAAGTAACAGAATTGATGCCACTAATAATCGGCCTTCCCGGGCGGTGTACAGGATCCTTGTGTACCTTAGGCAGGTAATATATCACAGGTACACGAGGAGCAGCTGGGACCAAAAAGGATTTCTCCTTTTTGGATAAGATCTTATTTTGGTGCCCCTCTTCAACCAAGGATATAAGTTCCCATTCCTCGAAATATTTGGCTGTGGGGTTCCCGGCCAAAGGGACATAGGTGTCCCGGTCGGATAGTAACCTGGACATCTCCAACTTGTAAGCCCCAGAGTCCAAGATCACTATCCCCCCACCCTTATCCGCGGGTCGCACAACTATGTCCTTATGTTCCCTCAGAAGCTCAAGCCATTTTTAAACATGTGCTTCCTCATATTCTTTTTTGACTGAAGTTGCTCCAAATCCTTAGCCACCATATCCCTAAACACTGAGAGTGAGGGGGCCAAACTACCCAGTGGATTAAAAACTGAAGCATTAGCCAAAGAGGTATTCCTAACTCCTGAGCCAACAGTGAGGTTAGTCCGGAATGGATTAGTAATCAAATAGTGTTTGATATTTATCTTTCAAACAAATTTGTGGAGAGCAATAAAGGTCTCAAACTTGTTGAGTGCATGTGAAGGTACAAATATGAGACCATGATTTAACACATATCTCTCTTCGTTGGAAATAGAGGCGGTGCTCAAATTGAAGAGACCGGAGTCCATCAAACCTGTCTTCTTTTTTTGAGCGAACCCACCTCCCCCCTCTGGTGCCTCTTTTTGATCTATTCGTCTTTTTGTTTTTGGGAACCCCCCGTGAAAAATGAAAAAATGATGAATTGGACCCCCCTGGCTATTCCATTTCCGGTTGATTATTTAGTTGCTGATAATAATGGTTAACATTATTATGGGATACTCCTGGTGAATAACTGTCACCTTGACCCCATCCCCACCTCCAGTCGGAGGGGTGTTTGGTGATACAGTATATCTATCCTCATCATCCCCTTCCCTCAATAGGGGATCAAATCTGTTAGAGGTATTGATGGAGTTCTCATAACGAGGGAAGGGGCGTCTACCCCTCCTTCTCCCTCTTCCTCGACCCCGAGGGACCCCCCTGAATGGGGGACCAGTGGGATGGGGATATTCATAATATGGAGTTCAATTTGGGCGTGAAGGCCCCGGAGTATGTAGAGGTTTGCCTTGTGGTGGTCCCTGAGGCTCCACACCCACATTACCCTGAGTTGCAGGCACTCCACCCCCTGTTCCCTCTTTCCTTTGCCATTTAAAGACTTTATTACTTTTATAGTCAGAAAGATTCCTAAGATATTTTTTCTTTTTCTTTGTTTTCTGCTCCACTTCCTCTTTCTCCAAATGTCTTTTTAAATTATTAGATCTTTTAATATAGTCCTCACTTCCTTTATATGGATTGAGTTTCTCTTTAAGAGAACTACTTTCCGAATCCAATTTCAATAGTTTTTGTCTCTTTTTGTTGAGCGTAAAGCCCAATAATGCTACCCCTGCCTTATTAAAATATTGAATATTGATGCCATCTTTCTGGTGGGGATTGCTGGATTCGAAAAACAAACACAAGCGATTTTTACTTGTTTAAAATGTGAGTTTATTTCCCCTATTTTTACATGCAATAAAACACTTTTCTTACATACTGCACATTGAGGTTTATTCCTTTTTATCCACATGGGATGTTATATATGTGGTGAATACTGCTGGAGTGTATACTGAACAAGGAGAGCTGTACCTGGGTTTACTACATACATTATCCGGTCTGCTGCTACATGAATATGGTGCATGAGGATTGATGGGCTTCCTATATATCATATACATGCTGATGTGGCCTTTGTGATGAGGGCCCACTAAGGAGTGTAAGGGGCTGTGTGATTGGGTGCCAGTGATTGTCTGTTCTGTCATATATCTGCTTCCTGCTCACCACTGATCGAATTGTATTGGATATCTGTTCCTGGATTGAGCTTCTGTGGACTTATTTTTTATTAACTATAAATGTCACCCCAGTGCTGAGGTAGAGGGGCACAGGAGGGTCAAACAAGGATGCTGTGGAGGCAATCGACATCCTTCTTATTAACTGATGACATCATTGGTTGTTAGGATGCCAGTGTCTAGAAAGTCATTATGACGCATATTTATAAGCGCTGCACCTTAACTATATATGCTGTTTATTGATTTTTATTCAATATTGTGCCAGCTGCTGCTATTTTATTATTATCATTTGTACGAGAACTTCTAAGTGCAGCAGATCTTTGTTTATTTTATACTGGGGTGACATTAGGTGACTGATGGAGAGAATTTGAGGGTGAAGATAAACATAGGAGTACTAGTCAGTACCAGTGAGGAAAAGTGTATTTGCTTTGGAAGAATAAATCGCCTCTAACGTTGGGTGTCCTACATGTAGATGTTGCTGCATTAGGTAAAGCTGTTAGAATCATTTTTTACATTTTAGAATGGGGTGCCTCGAGACTGTCCATAATTTTAAAGGATGCCTTTACTGAAAAAAGGTTGAGAAACCCTGCATTAGTCAGAATGCAATTTTTTTTTTTCTTTATTTAGTCAAGGCGACAAAATAAAAAGTAAAGATAGACAGCCAAGCATAACATATCCAAAACAATAGAATTTCAGCTTCCACCATGATAATATACCACAATGCATACAGTGTTATCTTTACGTATGGCTGAGTAAAGAAGAGTGGTTCGTAATAAGGCCAGTCATACACGGTTTGAATCTCAGCCGGTTAAGCAGGCCGAGATTCGAACCATTAATGGGCAGGCTGAAGCCTAGAACACACGGGCCAAATGTCGGCCAGCATTAGCCTGTTTAATTAGTTCGGCCGACATTCGGCTGGCTTCTGTCGACAGAAAGAGGTCTGCTGACTGGCTCCGAATCAGCAATCTCAGCCACTAGCTAAGAGTGCTGACCGAAGGATTCTGGCAGGGAGCCGCCCCCCTGTCAGAACACAACAGCGGAGATCGCTGTACTAACATTGGATTGTTAAGCTGTGATGTTTTTTTTGTTCACCCAACCTAGCAGTGTGTACGCAGCTTGAATGTACCAAGCTGATTGATTGTTCAACTCGGGTACAATCAGCTTGCTGGATTTGCTTCCGATCATCGCAAGCGGCTTCTTTAGCTGCTTGCAATCGTCACTGTCTTCCCGCCACCCACTCCACCCTACCCTGCCGAGAGCAGACCATAGCTCAGCTGAAGGAAAGAAATTTGCACAGTCTATGGCCTGCCTTAAGCCTCGTACACACGATCGGATTTTCGTCCGGGAATTGTGCGATGATAGACTGTTTGCCTAAAATCCGACCGTTAGTACACTCCATCAGGCAATTGTTGGCCAACTTTCCAACAACAAATGTTGGATGGCAGGCTAGTAAATTTTCGGCAGTCAACAGTCTGTTGTCAGATTTTCTTATCGTGTATACACAAGTCCGGCATGCTCAGAATCAATGCTCACCAAACACGACATTAGCAGAAGGTGCCCAAAGGGTGGCGCTCAAGAGCTGAAATTCCACGTAGTACTTCACTACGTTCATGTTTGTTGGCCGACAATTGTGTACCGTTTGTATGCAAGACAAGTTCCTGGCACACGACCTTCGGACAAAAGTCTGACGCTTTGTTGGCCAACAATCCAATCGTGTGTACGAGGCTTAACTCTATTAACAGAAAAAAGAGGTGTCTCGCCATCCGGGACAAAAAGAAAAAGTAATCCGGGTAAAAAAAAATTTTTTATCAGGGGTAAATATAGCGAAATAGAATATAGGAAGAGAAAGTGGGATAGAGAAAAGGAAAGAGAGAGAGTCAGAACTCAATTTAAGTGTTTAAAGTGTATGTAAAGGCAATTTTTTTTTCAGCTTTGGATTTTGTGGGGAAGGTTTACACCCTCTTTCAAGTTTTCATTGCTGTCTGTGTCCTATTTGTCCTGGTGTCTACTGTTACTGAGTCAAAAAGTGAAGGAAAATCTAAAATTTTTAAGTTGTCACCCAAGAATAAGGTGAGTGTAAATCATCCAATGGGGACAATGACCTGGCGTCAACTACCCATAATGGGAATTTACTTCACTTTGGGAAAATTTTCTCTCATTTCCTGTTGCACCTCCAGGACAGGAAGTGAAGGAAAATCTCACTAGCATGACACAGACAGAAGAAAACGACCTGATATCCCTTCTCTACTTTATCCAAAGTTAAAAAACTACAATGCATACACTGTAAGTAAATTTACATACAGTAAATGATGAATAATTACGTGCTGTTACTGTGTTTGTTAACATATTTATTTATTTTTTTGCACACAAATCAAGGTAATCTATTGCTGGGGGACAAATATAATGCAGTTTTGGAGGAGATAGCCTTTCTTTTACAGAAATAGTGAAATGAGATGAGCTGGTGACTGCTCTCCAAGGTTAAATGATATCGGTCCATGCGTGGAGAGCTCCCTCTAGAGTTCTCTGCAGATAGCCACATGATCAGGGAGTAATCTGTTGAATATTGCTAAGAATTGCAATAAGGGTGATTTCAGTAGACAGATTTAGGGATGGTTGTATGAAACTTATCATACAGAAAAAATTAAAAGCATATCAGTTGCTTTTGGCAACAATAAATGGGTAATGTAAACAAAGCACAGATCCTATTAGGAAGGTAGGTAAGAAAGGCAGCAGGCATTTTGAAAAAAATATTATTGGGCACTATTTATAAAGAAACTACCTTTGGGAGCATATACACCATTTTCCATTATAGGTATACAGGAGCATACTGGTGAACTAGAAAACTGGCCTTTAAAAGTTTGGCCGAAATGATGTGTTTTTGGGCAAAGTTGCTGAACTGGAGCAAGCAGAAGAAGAAGGAGGGGCTTGTTACATAGTTACATAGTAGGTGAGGTTGAAAAAAGTCCATCAAGTCCAACCTATGTGTGTGATTATATACAAATATAAAATAGTTATCCGCGGTGAAAACGACTTGCCAAAGTTCGAGCATCAGAATGGGGAAGAAAGGGGATTTAGGCCTGGTCACACCTATGCAGTTTTTTGTGTGTTTTCAGTTTTGCAGAAACACACTACAGTCCGTTTAACATGGTTTCCTATGGATGTAGTTCACATCTGTGCATTTATGGAAAGGGCCAGGGATTTTTTTCTTGTTTTTGGTTCCATAGACTTCAATGGATCAAAAATGTGTTTTGAAAAAAGCAAAATGCACCTGGAATATGCAAACTGCAACCTGCATAGGTGTGAACCAGCCCCTAAGTGACTTTGAACATGGCATGGTTGTTGATGCCAGACGGGCCGGTCTGAGTATTTCAAATACTGCTGATCTACTGGCATTTTCACGCACAACCATCTCAAGGTTTTAGGCTCGATTCACATCTATGCATGCTGCTTTTGAGTGTTTTTGTGGTCCTTTTTGCGGTGATTGCCGTGTTTTTGGACATGCGTTTTACCGCGATTTACACTGTAGTTGCTTAGCCACCAGCTACATACAGTGTAAAAAAACGCAAGACGCAAATCGCGGTAAAAACGCGGTACTTGCGTTTTGGATGCGGGTCCATTGACTTCTATTACATGCAAAACACTGCATTTTGCATGAAAAAAAGTCCCCGACCCTTTCCAAAAGCGCAGAGGCACAAAAATGCATTGATGTGAACATGTTCCATAGGAACCCATGTTAAAAAATGTCCCTGCATTTCTGCAAAATGCAAAAGGCATCAAAAACGCATTAGTGTGAATCAAGCTGATTCACACCTATGCATTTTTAGTGCTTTTTGCATTTTACAGATTTGCACTACAGAACGTGTTCCATAGGAAACCATGTTAAATGGACTGTAGTGCAAATCTGCAAAATGCAAAAAGCACTAAACATGCATAGGTGTGAATCAGGCCTTACAGAGACTGATCCAAAAAAGAGAAAATATCCAGCGAGTCGCAGTTGTGTGGATGAAAATGCCTTGTTGATGTCAGAGGAGAATGGGCAGACTGGTTTGAGATGATAGAAAGGCAACAATAACCACTCATTACAACCAAGGTATGCAGAATACCATCTCTGAACGCACAACACATCGAACCTTGAAGCAGATGAAATGCGATGACCTACCTGAGTATTGTTGCTGACCATGTCCATCCCTTTATGACTACAGTGTGCCCATCTTCTGATGGCTACTTCCAGCAGGATAATGCACCATGTCACAAAGTTCAAATCATCTCAAACTGGTATCTTGAACATGACAATGAGGTCACTGTACTCCAATGGCCTCCACAGTCACCAGATCCCAATCCAATAGAGCACCTTTGGGATGTGGTGGAACGGGGGAATTTGCATCATGGATGTGCAGCTGACAAATCTGCAGCAACTGCGTGATGCCATCATGTCAATATGTACCAAAATCTCTGAGGAATGATTCCAACACCTTGTTGAATCTATACAACAAAGAATTAAGAAAGTTCTGAAGGCAAAAGCGGGTCCAACCCGGTACTAGCAGGGTGTACCTAATAAAGTGGTCGGTGAGTGTATACTCCATTGTCATAGTGGCATTCATCAGTAAGATCGTTTTTTTTTTTTTTTTACTGTATTCTTTACCTACACAAGTTCCTGAACCTCTATTTCAACACTATTTCCAAGCAGTGCCTGTTAGTTTTGGTCATGTTCCCTGCTCTATGCACACTATAAATCCTATAGTCCATAATCCACCTCAGGAGTGAACAAGAGAGGGTGGCTAAGCTCCTACTTACAGCAGGACCATGGAGAATGAACGTAGTCACTTGCTCACAGGAAGTTGGGTCACAGCAACAAAAAAAGGAAATTGGAAGAGGCTGAGAGCAATAGAAAGTACTCCCACGGAAAGAAGGATCAGGGCTGCTCTGTGCACAACCATTACATAGAGAAAGAACAGCCCGCAGCAGAGAACAGAGGAATATAGGCGCAGGGCTGGCATGAGTAGAGTTAACATGCCATTTAGGTATGCCCCTTTAAGAGTTAGGATAGGAGGGGGTGGGGTGGAGCTGGCAACAGGAAGAGGAGGGGCAACGGCCAGGGAAGGAGCCATTCCAGCTAGGAAAAAGTTCAGAGCAGGTCGCCATGGAAGAGCTCCTTGAAAGAATCAAAGCAGCGGCTGCTGCTAAAGGAGCGGATTGGATCAGGGCTCAGATCGAACAGGCCATAGAGGGTGAGAGCGCAGGGTCCGGTGGGGGGGTGGAACACGTGGTAGGGCCGCGGCGATCTCGGCCGCCGGCCAGATACTCCCCAGAGGGCCGTAAGTCTGATAGGATGGCAGGCGTAAGAAGGGGAAAAAACATCGCCGAACCGCCGGCAAAGCGGTCGGCCAGGGGTGAGTTTAAAGCCAAAACTGACACTTTTAGTGCGGAGGGGGGGGGGGGCGGGGGGCGGGGGGCCCAGCAACACGCGGCAGGGAGCGTCCTCCATGCGGTCTCCAAACAAGGCCTCAGGCCTTGTTAGACACGCGGCGGCGGGGGGAGGGGCGGCCCAGCACCTCATCAGAAAAGGCAATAGCAGCATGTCAGCGGTGCATGCAACAGGAGGTACCAGGGAGGAAAACGGCATTCATATTTTAAAAAGACCTGCTAGAGGAAAAAAGCAAGGAAAAGTACATTTACCCCCATCCAGGACAGAGGGCATGGAGGTTAAGAAAAGGACAGCCGCCTACTCATATAACAGTACGGACGGCACTTACTTTGATGAGGCTCATGTTCAGCAAGAAGGGGGAAGGGGACATTCGCAAGCAGGTGGCGGTCGGCCCAGCTTGAGGGCTATTGTGCGGAGGGGACACAGCAGAGGATGTCTGCGGGACGGAGGCGATCCGCCTGCCCGCAGGAACAGTAACAGAGAAATAGAAGCGGAGGCGTCGGGGTCTGGGTCTCGCAACACACTTAAAAAGACCAGCAAGTCGGCAGTGGGGACAAGAAGAAAAGGGAGAGCACGCAGTTCGTCTGCATCTGAGGTGGAAGACCTTGGAGGGCAGGCTATTTCAACTACAGACGAGATGGTGGAGCTGTCAGAGGGCGAGTTGCCTGAATCGGAGGACGAGGTCGCAGGAGGACGCACTGCAACGAAGGACGCAGGATGTTCGGCTGGTGGAAGATTGTCCATGCAGCCCGGTAAGTCCTGTTTTTGCTCGGGGTCTTGCGGGGAAAAAATGCCTTTGGGGGGGGATATGGGGGAGGGGGGCAGGAGGCATGGTGATCAGTTACTGAGGGGTGGGGGCTTTATGGGCGAGTCCGTCCCTGAAACAGGATTTTTGGAGGGGGGTGTACAGGGTTTTTTAGCAGGCCTCAAAGAGCTGGTGGGCAGGTTTGAGCCTACACCTGCGCAACAGGGGCCGGCAGGGGCATGGGTTTCTGCAGGGAGGGTGTTGACTGAGGGGGGGCAGGGGGGAGGGGAGGACGGAATGACGGTACAAGCTGAGAGAATGGTGTTGGCGAGTCCGCCCGCGTTTTCGCTTGTGGGGAGGGATGCAGGTATCGTGGAAGCGGCAGAGCCGTCTCATGTCACGCCAGGAGAGGGGGAAACGGGGGGTGACAGAACCAAGAAACAGGACATAGTGCGTTTAGCTGATTCAGCACGTTGCGAGGTTTATGTCTGTTTTGAAGGGCCATTGGGGGCCCATTTGAAACAGGAGGTGAGAGAGAAAATTTGGAGAGGGGAGTACGTGGAGATATTTTCTCTCCTTCCCCTTGAGAAATTTAACTTGGATAGGGTGAAACCCGAGGATAGTAAAAAAGAAGAGGAGGAGAAGAGAAGGTACAGACTAATACCCCGGACATTCCAGAATTGGCTGCAAGCGTTTGGGGTATTGGCAAGCGTGATAGGCGAAAAGGAGCCAGAACATTGCTCGGCCCTGTTCTGTTATTTGGATGCTATTGGCGAGGCTCACCGGACTTACGGGGGTCTAGCATGGCTGCGATACGACGAACAGTTCCGCCAGAGAAGGGCAGTGAGACCGGCTTTAAGGTGGGATCACAAAGACATCAGTCTTTGGATGCGCCTGATGTCTTCAGCCAAGCCTGTGAGTCAGTTTTTTCAGGGGGGGGCCGGGGGATCAGGGACTTCGGGTCAATCGGCCACAAGGAAAAAAGGAGTATGCTGGCAGTACAACGAGGGAAGTTGTAAATTTGGACATGGATGCAAGTATAAACACGAGTGTTCAGGGTGCGGGGGATCACATCCCTCATCAAGGTGTTTTAAGCAGGGGAAGGGAAAGGCCAGCGATTTTGCGGGTAAGGGGGAGGACGCCAGTGAGGGTGGAAAAAATGCGGCCTTTTCTAGATAGATATCCAGATAAGGCAATGGCTCATCTACTTTTGTTGGGATTTTCTGAAGGTTTCATGATTCCTGCCGTTTTGAACTTAACTCCTCCCATTCCGGAAAATTTGCGGTCCGCTTTAAAACATCATGATGTAGTGTCCGAAAAACTGAATAAAGAGGTAGCTTTGGGGAGGATGGCGGGCCCCTTCGCCATAAAACCCATGCAGGACCTGGTAATTTCTCCTTTGGGGGTGGTTCCCAAAAAGGAGCACAACAAATTTCGCCTCATTCACCACTTGTCTTACCCACAAGGAGAGTCGGTGAACGACGCTATTGATCCTGAAATTTGCACTGTATCATATACATCCTTTGATGCAGCAGTACGTTGGGTAAGGAAGTATGGTAGGGGCGCCCTGATGGCAAAGACAGACATTGAAGCGGCTTTTCGTTTGCTGCCTGTTCATCCCGATAGCTTTCATTTATTGGGTTGCAAGTGGCAAGAGGAATATTACGTGGATATGTGTCTGCCAATGGGTTGTTCTATATCGTGCGCATTCTTTGAGTGTTTCAGCACATTTGTGGAATGGGTAGTGAGGGACGTGTCAGGTTTGAATTCGGTGATCCATTATTTGGACGATTTTCTTTGTATAGGGCCGCCCGCATCTAACGTTTGCGCGATGCTCTTAACAACCGTTGAAAGGATTTCAGGGGAATTCGGCATTCCGCTTGCGCCTGACAAGACGGAAGGGCCCACAACAGTGATCAGTTTTCTCGGGATTGTAATCGATTCCATGGCCATGGAATGCAGGTTACCTGAGACAAAATTGGTGGCATTACAGGAGGAGGTGAAGGGGATGGTGGGCCGGCGCAAGGTTCAATTGAGGGCATTGCAATCGGTGCTTGGCAAGCTCAATTTTGCGTGCAGGATCATTCCGATGGGCAGGGTTTTTGGGAGAAGATTAGCGGCGAGTACGGGTGGCATTGAGTCGCCCAGACATTATGTGACACTATCACGGGAACATAAGGATGACCTGAGAATGTGGCACATGTTTCTGGACAATTTTAATGGTAGAGCATTGTGGATGATTGGCCCGGTGAATAATTTTGACCTTGAATTGTTTACAGATGCAGCGGGGTCAGCGGGATATGGGGCATTTTTCCAGGGGCATTGGAGTGCCGGCCCTTGGCCGGACAGCTGGAACAAAGCAGGGATGCTCAAGAATATGTTGTTGCTTGAGTTATTTCCAGTGGTATTGGCGGTAGAATTGTGGGGCGAATTCTTCCGGGATCGGAAGGTGCGCTTCCACATCGACAATTTGGGGGTGGTACAGGTGATTAATAAGGTATCTGCGGCGTCACCGCCGGTGATACGTTTGTTGAGACACTTGGTGCTTCGGTGTATGCAGATGAACATTTTCATTCAGGCAGTACACTTACCAGGAGTGGACAATGTGATTGCTGACGCTCTTTCTCGGTTTCAGTGGGAGAAATTTCGGGAGCTGGTACCAGGGGCAGAGCGTCACGGCGTCCCGTGTCCTTTGGAACTATGGAAGATTGCCCTGGAAGGATAGGTGAGTGGATCAGGCGGTCATTGAGCGAGGGAACATGGAAAACATACAAAAAAGTATGGGACGAATGGTTTGCTTTCCATGAACGGGCAGCGGTGGCGGTTAAAGGAGAGACTAGATTGCGATTTATATATTTTGTCGCCAGACACATGGAACAGGGAGTTTCCGTGTCGAGGCTAGGGAAGGTTATGGCGGCCATGGCATTTTTGTTCAAGCTTGAAGGGGGGAGAGATTGGACAAAAGAGTTTTGGGCACGTCAGGCATTGAAGGGTTATCGCCGGGGGAAGAGGGTCCGGGATGAGAGGCGACCAGTTACGTTCGCACTGTTGGGTAGAATGGTGGACATTTTGCCTATAGTTTGTAGATCCGTATATGAGGTGGGGCTTTTCTGCACAGCTTTTGTGTTGGCCTTTTTCTGCGTTTTTCGAATAGGGGAGCTGGTGAGTTCCTCCAAGAAAACAAGGGATGGATTAGCGGTGGGGGACGTTCGGTACATGGAAGATAGACTTGTGATGCGTTTGCGTAGATCTAAAACGGATCAGGAGGGCCGAGGCAAGGATGTGGTGGTGTTCGCTATTCCTGACGCCAAACTCTGCCCCGTTTTAGTTACAAAGGTTTATTTGACACAGAGGCCAGCGGGGATGGCCCTCTTTTAGTACATCAGGATGGGGTGGCGCTGTCGCGTTTCCAATTTATTTCTATCTTTCGAAAATCCTTAGTCATCCTGGGTCTGGGGGATCAGAAATTTTCCACGCATTCATTTAGAATTGGTGCGGCAACGGAAGCAGTTAGGTGGGGCCTAACGGAAGAAGCTGTAAAACGGATTGGAAGATGGGAATCGAGGCGATTCCGGTCTTATGTCAGACTTGATTTAGTTATTTGACATTTTATTGAGTGGTGTGCGTTATGTGCCGGCATGGTTTCGTGTGGTACATTGTGATGAGTTTTCACCGGAATTTTTCTTATTGCTTTCTTTTCAGATACCTCGCCGAGTCTTGTGTGGATCATGGGACATTCCTATGTTTGCTGGGGTGCTAGGAGGGGGGATGCCAGGCCAGACGGGAGACAGCTGGGTTTTTCCAGGGGGGAGGCTTACATTAAATGGTTGGGGTTCCCCGGGATGCTTTGGAGCCGTCTGGTCCCGGAGGCGCACAAATTTGCACAACGGGACAGGCCGCCTGAGGTCTTGGTGATTCATGTGGGGGGGAATGATTTGGGTTTGAGGACAAAATTAGACATCACCAGGGACATCAGGCCGCCTGAGGTCTTGGTGATTCATGTGGGGGGGAACTGATTAACAGGGCCAGAAGTAAGATTAATCAGGAGGTGAGCAGGTTTTTCATTAAAACGGTGGCTTAGCGATCAGACACAGAGAGCTAGAGACCGAGACGTGGCGATATTTGAGGGCTGACGGGGTTCATTTGAACCCAGTGGGCATTGATATGTGGACCATGGGTATACAAGACGGAATTGAAAGAGCACTTAGGGTGTGGAGGCGCGCTCAAGGTTAAGGTTTTAACCTTGTTTGCGGTGGCGGATGTTGGCTGACGTAGGTATAGAGAAGAAACCCCCTCCCCACAGAGAAGTTGATGCGGGACCCATTGGAGATATGGGCCCGTTTGTTAATATTCCTTATAACTGATGTAAGGAATATGGTGGATGACTGCACTGCGGGAATATTGTTGTCTCTGAGCTAGCATGACAGCTTGAGGCCTAGTTATATTTTATATGACCGCAGTGCACGAGTTTTGATTACGCTAAAACGGGTGGGGGGGGGTAAAGTCCTACAGTCCTACGTCAGAGTTTTCTTCATTGGTATACAGTTATTGGTTATTTATTGGTTATTTATTTGTTTATAAAAAAGTTCAGTTATATTTTGATATTTAATAAAGGGGCTGCTACGGCCTAATTTACACTCCAGTTATGTGTGGTTTCCGTTAATGGGAATGGTAAGGGTGGGAGTGTACATATGGGTAGCACAAAATGAGTTATGTTGTACTTAGTCAAGAACAGCCCGCAGCAGAGAACAGAGGAATATAGGCGCAGGGCTGGCATGAGTAGAGTTAACATGCCATTTAGGTATGCCCCTTTAAGAGTTAGGATAGGAGGGGGTGGGGTGGAGCTGGCAACAAGAGGAGGGGCAACGGCCAGGGAAGGAGCCATTCCAGCTAGGAAAAAGTTCCCGCCCTCCCTCCCTATTCTCTGTGCACAACCATTACATAGAGAAGGTAAGTATGACATGTTTGTCATTTTAAAAAAAAAGGTAAGTATGACATGTTTGTCATTTTAAAAAAAAAAGGCTTTTAACTGTACAATCACTTGAAGGCTCCATTCACAGAGCCAAAGTAAACAAGGTGTAGCAAGTATACATGGATATCTGTGGCCAAGAGCCCAGGTGTTTGCAGACAGCCTGCCCAAGTCTATGACAGGCTGATAAGATCTGTGGTTTCAGCACATTGCGCAGAAGTACATATGGTACTGGACACATGATTATCCTTGGTCATCGAAGAGGTGAGGGATTAGAACCATTGTCAGATTTTTATTCCTGCGTCCCCATTAGGAAAATTTGAAATAGTTATCAGTGTCACCGGAAATTAAAGTGAGTGCAAATCCATCATTTTATCAGAACAGGAATAGAGGGGAAATCTTTCAATTAGGACACTTGTTCTTTTGACAACAGTCACTTCCTGCTTAGTATCTCTAGGCTAGTAAGGGGAATCTCACTAATGAGACACTGAGACAAGAAAAAACTTTGTATATTGTATGTCCAGCTGTGATTGCCGCAGGTGATCGCTGGCTTCGGGAACAGACAAATAGCTGAAGATGCTGACAGCCCGTCATTTCAGTGTGAGGGCTCGATAGCCACTGCTATGCACATGCATCTGTCAATCCCCACAGCAGGAATCATTCAATTCCTGAAACTGGGATTCGCAGCTTAGCAAAATGCCCATATGAATGGTGCCTAAAGGATAGGAGGGTGTTAGTTCCACCTTTGGGGCCAGTTCACACCACATGCATAAAAAATGCATGGAAAGTGGCAGTGGCGGCTGGTGCTCAAAATATTTGGGGGGCCGCAAACAAACTGAAAAATGCTTAAATCCCCTCATAAATTGCATCCTCACTGTGCCCATCAAATGCAGCCATTGTGCCCATCAAACGCAGCCACTGTTCCCATCATATGCAGCCACTGTGCCCATCATATGCAGCCATTGTGCCCATCATATGCAAACACGTGTGTCCATCATATGCAGCCACTTGTGCCCATCATATGCAACCACTTGTGCCCATCAAATGCAGCCACTGTGCCCATTAAACGCAGCCACGGTGCCCATCAAATGCAGCCACCTGTGCCCATCATATGCAGCCACTTGTGCCCATCAAATGCAGCCACTTGTGCCCATCAAATGCAGCCACTATGCCCATCAAACGCAGCCACTGTGCCCATCAAATGCAGCCACCTGTGCCCATCATGCGCAGCCACTTGTGCCCATCAAATGCAGCCACTTGTGCCCATCAAATGCAGCCACTGTGCCCATCAAGAGCAGCCACTGTGCCCATCAAATGCAGCCACCTGTGCCAATCATACGCAGCCACTTGTGCCCATCAAATGCAGCCACTTGTGTCCATCATATGCAGCCACTTATGCCCATCATATGCAATTTTCACTAGTTTCACACTAACTTTCCTCCCCGCCAATCAGAAGGCAGGGCATCAGACATGTTTCCTAATTACCAAAGGAAGAGGAGTGGAGGAGACACACGCTGGAGCCAGGGGGTCTATCAGAGCTGCACACAGGGGGGGGGGGGGTTGGGGGTGCTGCCAAAGCCCACTGGGCTGCATGTCCTAACCTGTGTCCCGACCACTGCTCAAAACTATTGGTTGCCCGCCTTAGCATCCTAGCAACCAATAAGGTGCACGGAGGCCCCAGAATTCACAGGAGGATGTAACTTCCTCCTCCAGCTGCTCTGCCTTGTAGTGCTGCCTTCCTATCTCAGCTTCCGTTCTGACTGCTGAGAAGAGTAGAGTACTGGCAACAAGCACGTTCCCTTCATGCACTCTCTGAGTGAACTTGGTGTTGAGTTATTCACTTTACGGTCAACACAGAGGACAAGGGGGCACTGTTTACGTCTGGAGGAAAAGAGATTTCATCTCCAAATACGGAAAGGTTTCTTTACAGTAAAAGCTGTGAAAATGTGGAATAGACTTCCTCCAGAGGTGGTTCTGGCTAACTCAGTAGAGAGTAGAGTGCTTTAAGAAAGGCCTGGATACTTTCCTAAATGTACATAATATAACTGGGTACTAACATTTATAGGTAAAGTTGATCCAGGGAAAATCCGATTGCCTCTTGGGGGATCAGGAAGGGATTTTTTTCCCCTGCTGTAGCAGATTGGAGCATGCTCTGCTGGGGTTTTTTTTTTTTGCCTTCCTCTGGATCAACTGTGGGTATAGAATTGGGTATATTGGATTGTACGATATTTTTTATTTTTATTTATTATTTATTTTTTTATGGTTGAACTGGATGGACTTGTGTCTTTTTTCAGCCTAGCTAACTATGTAACTATGTAACCATGAGTACAGTGTATGGTGAAATATCTGCACTGCCCCGGATCTTAAAAAAAGGAAATTAATATATAAAAATAGTGAAGAAAAATTAAAAATAATAGAAAAATTTTTGAAATGTAAATGCAAATGTGACTGTGTGCTAAGTGCTGCAACTCAAATAGCCTGAATATTCAGCTCATAAACTTGTGGATAAAGTAAAATTGCGCAACCAAATACAATAGTATATCTGAAAAAAATACAATTTAACTGACGTGTGTATTCAAGTCCATGCTGTGGCCAATAAATAAACCGTGATGTTGAATACTCAACCTGGCGCGTTTCCCCATACAAGACATCGACTGGGAACTGAGGCTCCCTGAGTAGGTGACCTCCCCTCACTGACAGAAGCCCCTCCCTGTGCCATTGTGTATTTCCATTTGCTCATGCAGGCGCATGCCCCTGATTACTCAATGGGTGCGATCTCCCTGTACCGTGAGGGTTTTTGCATCTGGGCTCTACTGAACCATTGCTATTTTTTCTTTTGCAGTAATGTTATAGTTTTGCAGGACTGTCTGCATGTCTAGCCCAGAGATTCAAGTGTCAAAAGGTACTCTTTTCCCCACATTGTATGCTGACCTATATACACCGATCTTTAATGCTGAGCTATATACCCTATCTGGAATGCGACCTATATACCCTATCTGTAATGTTACCTATATACCCTGATCTGTGATGCTGAGCTGTATACTCTGTCCTGTGATGCTGAGCTGTATACTCTGTCCTGTGATGCTGAGCTGTATTCTCCTGACACTATGGGTGGAAGCAAGTGAAATACAGGGGACGGAGTGGGTGGATTCTATAAGGGGTGTGGCTTAAGAGGGAGGGGTCAAAAAGGAAGGGAGGGGTCAAAAGGAAGGGCGGGTCTGCCCCCCCATCCTAAAACTTCACCAGCCGCCACTGGCCTTGGTTGTACCATCTTTCACTTCTGCTTGACGCAACCCAGTGATAATGTCATTGGTATGTCCTTTTTGATCTTTTCATCCTACAGATTTCTATTTTTGGTTAACATACAGTAGACCTCAGAACACAACATGCAGAAACACAGATTGTATCCTCCTTCAGTGACCATCACTGTTGCTCTGAGTGATTGCTGTAAATTCTTCCACACTTCTCTGCATTGTAATAGATAAGCATGTTTCTGAAATCATTAGCTTTATGTATATTTAGGCCAATTGTGTTACCTGGAGCTCTTGCACAGTAGCACGGACTTTACAAGCTAAATGCCCACCACTGATCCCCTCTGACACTGTCCTTTCTGGCAAAAGAGCTGTTATTTAACCCCTTGATGCCAGCCGCATGCATATATGCAGTTGCTCGGTGAGTGGGCCTTAATGCTAAACGGTCGCATATATGTGGCCCTGTTAAAACAAGCCGGTACCGGAAAGCTCCCGATGCATACCAGCGTTAGGGAGCTTTCTGATCATGTGACCGCTGTGACAGCCAATCACATCGATCACATAATCAGAAACCCCACCTTCTGGCATCTGAAACACCTTAAAGGGCCAGGAGGCACCAACCCCAAGGGATTAAGCAAAAAGATGAAATGCATAGTAACAGTGTAACCTGTAGCATCCAATAAGATTCAAGCTTTCAGTTAACTTAAAATTACTGAAAAATGAAGGCAGGAATCTGATTTTACCATAGATGAGACCGCTCTTCTATTTTTTAATAATAATAAATAACACCATGTTTTTTTTTTCTGTTTCAATATTTTTATTAAGTTTCAAGAGAGTATGACAAGCCATGGTTTTCCCACGCAGGGGCAATATTGAACAGGCACATACAAAAGAAACAGCGTATGTACGTAGAATGATTAACATAACTGTAAACTGTTGCCAGGACCCAAAAGGGTCAGGGTAGGGGTAAGGCAAATAGCACAAGTTATACTTTATTGTCCCCTAAGGGAAATCAGTCTCCATATAATAGCTGTCATATCAAGAATGAAGAGGAAAAGAAAGACAGAGGAGGAATAAAAAGGGAAAAGAAGAAAAAGAAAGAGAGAGAAAGGCCCCGGGAGAGGGCGAGTACCACGGACGCGGGACCTGTACAAGCAAAGTTTACAGTCGCCCATAGCTAGCCGGGGGCAGGGAGGAGTACGTCATACAAGCATATTTTATTTTTAAGTATAAGTTTAAACATGATACAAACATTAAATTGATGTAAGAGTCCTGAGTGTGCTTTCCCAGATGTAAACAGTTGATTTGCAAAGTGTGCTCCAACAGAGGGTAGGAAAACATCAAAGGCAGTTGAGAGTGAGAACTACATGTAATAAACCAGCCATTAGTCAGAATCCACCGATTTCAACTATTGGGTATAATGGACTATTTCAGTAGTATGCAAAATGTGCAGGCAAGCTGCTGAAATGATCTGGTCACACACTGTGTCAATAAATAAAGCTATTATATACACTGAGACTTTGTAGTTGACAATAAATAAACGCGTGTCGTCACTGAAGTCAGCTTTTCTGCGTTGACTATGATGACTATCGTGATGATATATGTTCAGGTCTCATGGTGTAGTGTTTCATTTGTGTGTTATTGTCAAGCAGAAGGTGTGTCCTCTAGGACTCCACAATCAGCGATCACAATCTTCTTGCTGGTCTTCCCACTGTTGGAGCCATAACTTTCCATCTTCTTCACGACTTCCATTCCTTCCACTACAATACCAAACACCACGTGTTTCCCATTCAGCCTTTGATTTAATGATAGCAACAGAGAAGAACAAAATATATGAGTATATTGCAAGTTTAATTTGTTGGTGTCAATCAATTAAACAGAACTCTAGTTTTTGTCAACCCTGAAGACTGATTTCATCTCGTGGCAGAATGCTGTCTGAAGCAAAAGATTTTTTTTTTTTTTTTGGAGTTCTGCTTTAAGGATCATTATTAGGTAGAACACCCAAAAAAGGTTTCTATATCAGTTTCATAGATTTCAGGGCTGTATTTATGGAAAGACATTAATAGCTAGCACCAACAACAACATTCTAAGTATGTAATTACCTTTCTTCAATGTTTGTTTCTTTATTCAACCAAACTGACCAGGTGGACATTGATAGGTGGGGGGTTGACGTTTGGGGTTGGAAGGAGGCAGATGTATCCATTCTTTCTATTCCAAATTCCTGATTGTCTCTAACAGGCCCAGACTGGCCATAGGGCAGATCGGGCATTTGCCCGGTGGGCCGGGACCATGTTGGCCAGGGCCGCCCACTCCATGGCCTGTAGATGTCCAGGCCATACAGCGGGAGGTAAGTGGCGACCGCAGCATGGACAGGGTTAACACAGGCCGCGGCCGCCGCAGCATGGACAGGGTTAACACCGGCCGCAGCATGGACAGGGTTAACACAGGCCGGGGCCGCCGCTCACCTAACGCTACGCGGCCACGTCTGTGTCTTCTCTGGTGGAACTACAAAGGACGTTAGTGGCTGCGTGGGCTGAGCTGTGTGTCTATCTCACACACAGCTCAGCCTCAGAGCCAACGCTGACAGTTCCGCTCGGACGGAATGCTCCTCCTCCACCCGCCCATCTATTTCTGTGTCTGCCCCGCCCACACACTCGGGGAGATGTGAAGGAAGTTTTAACGAATGCTACAGACAGCCTGTCATGAGCCTCCATCCTGGGGTGAGTAAGATCACCCTCTCTCCTGCCTCCAGTGTGTAAAATGAATTTAAGGGGTGCTCTGTGGACTCTAATGCAAGAGGGGGGCTTTGGTGACAAGAGACCCCCTTACATAAGAGTTCCCCTTTGCACCAGAGTCCGCAGCATTCCCCCTTAAATCAGGGTTTTCAGAACACCACTTTACATGAGATCCCCCTAAATAAGGGTTCCCCTTTACATTAGAGTCCACAGAGCTCCCCCTTACAGTAAGTGGAAATTCTGCAGACTCTAAGGGGGGTCTGTGCAGACTCTGATGTAAGGGGGCATTGTATGGACTCTGATGTCAGGGGACCTCTGTGCGGACTCGTATGTAAGGGGACCTCTGTGCGGACTCGGATGTAAGGGGACCTCTGTGCGGACTCGGATGTAAGAGGGACCTCTGTGCGGACTCGGATGTAAGGGGACCTCTGTGCGGACTTGGATGTAAGGGGACCTCTGTGCGGACAGTGAGCAGAGAGTAAAAGGGGGCACTGTGATTACAGAGAAAAGGGGGGATAATTGCAGGGGCACTGTAATATAAAGGGGCCTGCCTGTAAAGGGACACTGTAATCATTACAGTGCCACTTTACAGTGCTGTCCCCATTATATCACAGTGTCCCCTGCACATTACAATGTGGAGGACACCAACACCAGCTACCCCCACAAATGCCAACCCCCTGGTTCCTAGAAAAATTGGCTTCTCAGTCTTAAATGCCCGGGCCTATTTTTTGTCCCAGTCCGGACCTGGTCTCTAACAATGCGTGCTAGTTTTATATTTTAGAAGCAATTTATAATTACGTGGCATAATGCCCCATGTATCAAGATACCTAAGAACTTGGGATTAATGAAACCTATAGTTAGTGCCTTGTTATCCTTATGTACCTAAGAAGATCCTCTCAGAGATACTAAATGTTAGATGATCGTATGGTATCTTGTACATGAAACCTTGTCTCATCTTGCTATATTAACCACTTCAGCTCCTGAAGATTTACCCCCCTTGCTGACCAGGTCATTTTTTGCATTACGGCACTGCGTTATTTTAACTGACAATTGTGCGGTTGTGGGACGCTGTGCCCAAATAACATTTTTGTCCTTTTTTTCCCACTAATAGAGCTTTCTTTTGGTGGTAAGTTATAGCATCTACAAACTATGGGATTTATTTATGGAATTTTTACTTAGTTATTTATTTTTACTAGTAATGGCAGCGATCAGTGACTTATAGTGGGACTGCAAAATTGCAGCAGACAAATTGGACACTAACTGATACTTTTGTGGGGACCAGTGACACTAATATAGTGATCAGTGCTAAAAATATGCACTTTCACTATACTAATGACATTAGCTAGGAAGGGGTTAACATCAGGGGTGATCAAAGAGTTTACAGTGTGCCTAGCTGGTGTTTTCTTACTGTGGGGGAGGTGCGTTTACTAGGGGAAAGCATGGATCCATGTACTTGCTTTGCAGGAACACAGGATCCATGCCTTCCTTACTGACAGAATGGCAATCTGCCTTGTTTACATAGGCAGACTGCCGTTCTGCCTGTGTACTGAACGATCAGCGGGTGCTGGTGGACATTAGGTCCGTGGGACCAGCTGATTGGCTCCCGCTGTGTAGAATCACAGCGGGAACGAGCCACCAGCGGTTCGCTCCTGCGCCCACTACCCGGAAATGCAGGAAAACGTACAGTGGGTATAAAAAGTCTACACACCCCTGTTAAAATGTCAGGTTTCTGTGATGTAACTTTTTTCACCTTTAATGCGACCTATAAACTGTACAACTCAATTGAACAACAAACTGAAATCTTTTAGGTGGAGGGAAGTAAAAATAAAAAAATAAAATAACATGCTTGCATAAGTGTGCACACCCTTAAACTAATACTTTGTTGAAGCACCTTTTGATTTTATTACAGCACTCAGTCTTTTTGGGTATGAGTCTATCAGCATGGCACATCTTGACTTGGCATTATTTGTCCACACTTCTTTGCAAAAACACTCCAAATCTGTCAGATTGCGAGGGCATCTGCTGTGCACAACCCTCTTCAGATCACCCCACAGATTTTCCATCGGATTCCGGTCTGTGCTCTGGCTGGGCCATTCCAAAACGTTCATCTTTTTCTGGTGAGGCCATTCCTTTGTTGATTCGGATGTATGCTTTGGGTCGCTTTCATGCTGAAAGATGAAGTTCCTGTTCATGTTCAGCTTTCTAGCAGAAGCCTGAAGTTTTTGTGCCAATATTGACTGGTATTTGGAACTGTTCATAATTCCCTCTACCTTGACTAAGGCCCCTGTTCCAGCTGAAGAAAAACAGCCCCAAAGCATCATGCTGCCACCACCATGCTTCACTGTGGGTATGGTGTTCTTTTGGTGATGTGCAGTGTTGTTTTTGCACCAAACATATCTTTTGGAATTATGGCCAAAAAGTTCAACCTTGGTTTCATCAGACCAGAACACATCAGATGTGTTTTTGCAAAATTTAGCCGGACTTGGATATTTTCTTAGTAAGAAAAAGCTTCCGTCTTGCCACTCTACCCCATAGCCCAGACATATGAAGAATACTGGAAATTGTTGTCACATGTACCACACAGCCAGTAAATGCCAGATATTCCTGCAGCTCCTTTAATGTTGCTGTAGGCCTCTTAGCAGCCTCCCTGATCTGTTTTCTTCTGTTCTTTTCATACATTTTGGAGAGACGTCCAGTTCTTGGTAATGTCACTCTTGTGCCATATTTTCTCCACTTGATGATGACTGTCTTCACTGTGTTCCATGCTATATCTAATGCCTGGGAAATTCTTTTGAACTCTTCTCCTGACTGACACCTTTTAACAATGAGATCCCTCTGATGTTTTGGAAGCTCTCTGCGGACCATGGCTTTTGCTGTAGGATGCGATTAAGAAAATGTCTGGAAAGACCTACTAGAACAGCTGAAGTTTGAATGTGATTGCCTAATTCTGAACACAGCTACATCCCCAGTTATAAGAGTGTGTGCACACTTATGCAACCACATTATTTAATTTTTTTATTTTTACTTCCCTCCACCTGAAAGATTTCAGTTTGTTTTCAAATTGAGTTGTACGGTTTATAGGTCACATTAAAGGTGGAAAAAGTTCTGAAATGATTTATCTTTGTCTCATTTTTTTACATCACAGAAACCTGACATTTTAACAGGGGTGTGTAGACTTTTTATATCCACTGTGTATATATACGTGATCCTGCGCAGCTATAAAACTGCTATAGGGCGGTCGGAAACTGGTTAAAGTATAACTAAAAGCAAAACTTTTTTTTTTTAGCTTTGGATAGAGATGGGTTAGAACTGTTAGCCTGTTAGTTTTTATTGCTGTCTGTGCCCCCCCCCCCCCCGGTAAACAGGTTCACCCACTTTATTTGTCTTGTTTACCATTATCATTGAAAGTGAAAGTAAAAGAAAACCCACATTTTGGGTTGTCCCCAGAAAAGTAGTAGAGGGGAAATCTTCCAATGGGGATACTATTTCTGGTGACCTGGAGGTCCCCAAGGAATTTCCTCCATTTTTAGGGATTTCCTCTCACTTCCTGTTTGGCTATGGGACAGGAAGTGAAGGGAAATATCCACAATAGGACACAGATGGTGAAAAAAAATTCTAACAGGGGTTATAACCATCCCTTGCGCTATCAAAAATGAAAACAAAGGTTTTGCCTATAGTTCTACATTAAAAATCACCCTTTAAGATGTTTTAAAAGAAAGGTCTGCTTAGCAGTGCCAGCCAAATAATGTGAGTTGTGAGGCTTGAATGTGCAGTCCCACCAACTTGTACCTTGTCATCCCCCAAGACTGTGCCTGGATGTTCCAGATTCCCCAAAGACTTCTGTAGTCTATAATATACAAGTCTGTAGTCTAATGGGGTTAACCTCCAAGCTGCTCTGCTGCTCCCTGCCATGACATAGGAATGCCACAACATATAAGAACAGAGATATCAAGTTAAAGCGGCTCTTCAGTAATTTTTTCATCTTTCCATCTATTAAAGCTTCTGCCCTTGTTGTTTTAACTTTGGATAGTAAAAATTTTTTTTCTGCCAGTAAATACCTTATGCAGCCAAATTCCTGTTTCTTGTCTGGTAAAAAGCCTAGGCTTATGACATCAAGCTCTGTCTCTCACCCTTGTGAGAGTTTGCCAGGAAGGGAGGGGGGGTGAGTCATAAGAGGGCCAATGAGGCCTGCAGAGCTGGAGCTGTGCCTCTGTGTGTAAATACAGGAAGTGAACAGGCAGCACCTTCAGCTGCCCACAGTTAAAATGGTTGCAGCCAGACTCCGTGGAGGGAGAGTCTGGAAGCATAATTGGCAAGTACAGAATGACAGTATATATAAAATAATATGCAAAGTGGTTGGAGGGAAGCTTCAGAATGGCAAAGATGTTTTTATTACAAATTATGTGAGCAGACTGCAGTTCCTCTTTAAGGAAAAGCCTCTATAAATAATCCATTGCATACTGTATAGCCTTACTGAACGCAAAGCCCCACAAACAGTCAAAGTCTCTTGCTTTCAAAAATTGTTTTAAAATAAGAATTTTTTTAATTCTGCAAACCTAGTTACAGCATGCTTATAGATAAAAATTTTAAAAATATAGTTTGGATAGAAAATGGAATAGTGGAACCCCCTGTAATGTTTTTTTTTTTTTTTTTACTATGTCCTATAAGGAAGATAACCTCTTACTCCCTGTCTATAAAGTGGAACTAAACGTTCTTATTTTTCAGAGATAAAGATGGCACCATCTTAGCTGCTATTTAGACCTGCAGTTGCAATGGTGCTGTATATGTGACTAGCTACAGTATCTCACAAAAGTGAGTACACCCCTCACATTTTTGTAAATATTTTTATTATACCTTTTCATGTGACAACACTGAAGAAATGACACTTTTGCTACAATGTAAAGTAGTGAGTGTACAGCTTGTATAACAGTGTAAATTTGCTGTCCCTTTAAAATAACTCAACACACAGCCATTAATGTCTAAACCACTGGCAACAAAAGTGAGTACACCCCTAAGTGAAAATGTCCAAATTGGGCCCAATTAGCCATTTGCCTCCCCGGTGTCATGTGACTTGTTAATGTTAAAAGGTCTCATGTGTGAATGGGGAGCAGGTGTGTTAAATTTGTTGTTATGGCTCTCACTATCTCATACTGCTCACTGGAAGTTCAACATGGCACCTCATGGCAAAGAACTCTCTGAGGATCTGAAAAAAAGAATTGTTGCTCTACATAAAGATGGCCTAGGCCAGTCATGTCCAAAGTCCGGCCCGCATTCCGGGTTTAATATGCCCCCCCTGGTGATTTGGATATATATATATTTTTGTGGCCCCCAGGGCCACAAAAGGTATCGTATTTATCGGCGCTGCCTCAGAGGAGGCGGGACGAGCGCTGTCAGAGTACATACAGGAAAATCTCCTATTTACTCTGCGGCGTCTGTAATAGGAAGTCCCATCTTCTGGGCTGCCATTGGATGACTGCTTTGTCTATAATAGGAGGCAGGACTTAGGAATATTGACCAGGCTCTTTAATACAATCGCACACGTTTCTGCAGCGATTACCAGTTGGGTCCTGGAAACATCAAGCAAGTGTATATATTCTTCAGCACACCATGGATCGATAACTTCCATCCAAATGTTTCTTAATAAAAGAGATCACATCACAGGGATAAGTGCTATGTTTCGGAGCCGCGAAGCGCCCCTTCGTCAGGCATGTGATGAAGTGGCCCTGCACAGCCCCGAAAAGTTGCACTTATCCCTTTGATATGATCTCTTTCATTAAAAAAACCTTTGGATGGAAGTTGTCGATCCATGGTATGCTGGCGAATATGGACACTTGTTTGTATTAAAGAGGCCGCTGAGTAAACAGGAGATTCTCCTATATGAGATCTGTTGCCGTTCATCTTGCCCCCTCCCTGTCCTCTCTGAGGCTGCAGATGGGCATCGATCAGGCTGCACCGATGGCAATGGTGAGGCTGCATTCATGGCAAAGGTAAGGCTGCATTCATGGCAATATTAAGGCTGCATTCATGCCAATGGTGAGGCTGCAGATGTAGCAATGGTAAGGCTGCATTCATGGCAATGGTGAGGCTGCATTGATTGCAATGGTAAGGCTGCATTCATGGCAATGGGGAGGCTGCATTCATGGCAATGGTGAGGCTGCATTCATGGCAATGCTGAGGCTGCAGATGGGCACTGATTAGGTTGCATTGATGGGCACTGACCCTTATTTTGCTTTACAGTTCTTTATTTAAAATTGTATTTATTTCCAGAAACGTTCCTCTTAAAGTGAAGGTGCGTGTTATAAGCCAATAAATACGGTATATCCAAATAACACACCCAAGCTCATCCTTAGTCCTGAGCGACGCTCTGGGATTTGTTGGTGGCCACAAAAGATATATATCCAAATAACACGCCGGAGCTCATCACTTCACCTCACACAGCCACAAAGGCAAGAGAATTCTCATTGAGCAGTGTATTAGTGCTCGGACGAACACACTTATTAAAAGATGGAGACTTTGGAGACTGGCCGCAGGGCAGTATTCCAACATGATAAAGACCCCAAACACAACTCCAAGATGACCACTGCCTTGCTAAAGAAGCTGGGGGAAATGGTGATGGACTGGCCAAGCACGTCTCCAGACATAAATTCTATTGAGCATCTGTGGGGCATCCTCAAATGGAAGGTGGAGGAGCGCAAGGTCTCTAACATCCACCAGCTCTGTGATGTCGTCATGAATGAGTGGAAGAGGACTCCAGTGGCAACCTGTAAAGCTCTAGTGAACTCAATGCCCAAGGCAGTGCCCAAGGCAGTGCTGGAAAATAATAGTGGCCACACAAAATATTAACATGGGCCCAATTTGGACATTTTTACTTAGGGATGTACTCACTTTTGTTGCCAGCAGCTGAGACATTAATGGCTGTGTGTTGAGTTAATTTGAGAGGACAGCAAATTTACACTGTAATACAAGCTGTACACTCACTACTTTACATTGTAGCAAAGTGTAATTTCTTCAGCGTTGTCACATGAAAAGAAATAAAATATTTACAAAAACGTGAGGGTTGTACTCACTTTTGTGAGATATTGTATGGCACTAGCCATACAAGGGCTTGAATCTTTGTTTGAGAGATGACAGAAGCACAATGGCAACTGTGAGAATTATCATGAGGGTCATACTGTAAGAAACAGAAAATCAAGTATTTAAAATGTTTATATGAAGTGTTTTCCTTTAAACAAACTATTTGTATGCCTATTTAAAGTGTTTTTGAACTTGCTAGAAAATGTGACTACTCCAGGAAGAGTCAGTTCCCCAGCACAGCCCCTTCCTTCCTTGCACGTCATAGCCCTCTCCTCTTCAGGAAGTCTAATTACTGTCTGGCTGTCCAGACAGTTTTCCATTCTATCGAGAACAAAAAAAGGTCTTGGCTATAGATGCACTCTAAACATCATATTCTTTCATTGAAAATCTTTTGCCCCGTACACACGATCAGGTTTTCCAACAACAAAACCGTGGATTTTTTTCCGAAGGATGTTGGCTCAAACTTGTCTTGGATACACACGGTCACACAAATGCAACATTTGTTGTCGGAAAATCCGATCGTGTGTACGGGGCATTTGAATTATCTCATTAGCTATGCTATCAATGATCTTACCAATCGGCCTTGATAGTTGATATAAAGAACTGAGAGCCATTGCTGTTGGGCCCCGCATTGGCCATGGCGAGGACACCTGGGGTACTGTGCTTCAAAATGAAATTTTCATCTTCAAACTTACCACCGTATATTGATTTACCTCCAGTGCCATTGTGATTGGTGAAGTCACCACCCTGGAATTAAGATGGAAAGTGGAAAAAGAGTTGAGAATAATATGTATATTAGATGACATTGATCAGAGATAAAATCATAGATTTGCTTGTGGGTCACATTTTAAACCTTTTACATTCACCTCAATTTTTGCTCACACAGGAGTCACCAAATCACTAATATTCTCTTGTTGATACTTCTGATGTGCAGAGAATCACACACATCTGCATGAACATATTTAGATGATTTTAAAAAGTTGGCAATTTACCTTTTGTGCAGCTCCTGTTATATTTTCATCATCCATCCTCTGGCTTTCACTGTTTACTGCTGATGCTTTTAAATATTCATTTTAACCATTCACTGTTTACTGCTGATGCTTTTAAATATTCACCTTGGAGGACCTGCGGAAGCAGTGGACTGAGTCTGGAGTAGAAACATCCAGAGCCACCGTGAACAGGCGTGTGCAGGAAATGGGCTACAGGTGCCGCATTCCCCAGGTCAAGACACTTTTGAACCAGAAACAGCGGCAGAAGCGCCTGACCTGGGCTACAGAGAAGCAGCACTGGACTGTTGCTCAGTGGTCCAAAGTACTTTTTTCGGATGAAAGCTAATTTTGCATGTCATTCGGAAATCAAGGTGCCAGAGTCTGGAGGAAGACTGGGGAGAGGGACATGCCAAAATGCCTGAAGTCCAGTGTCAAGTACCCACAGTCAGTGATGGTCTGGGGTGCCATGTCAGCTGCTGGTGTTGGTCCACTGTGTTTTATCAAGGGCAGGGTCAATGCAGCTAGCTATCAGGAGATTTTGGAGCACTTCATGCTTCCATCTGCTGAACAGCTTTATGGAGATGAAGATTTCATTTTTCAGCACGACCTGGCACCTGCTCACAGTGCCAAAACCACTGGTAAATGGTTTACTGACCATGGTATTACTGTGCTCAATTGGCCTGCCAACTCTCCTGACCTGAACCCCATAGAGAATCTGTGGGATATTGGAAAGAGACAGTTGAGAGACGCAAGACCCAACACTCTGGATGAGCTTAAGGCCGCTATCGAAGCATCCTGGGCCTCCATAACACCTCAGCAGTGCCACAGGCTGATTGCCTCCATGCCACGCCGCATTGAAGCAGTCATTTCTGCAAAAGGATTCCCGACCAAGTATTGAGTGCATAACTGAACATAATTATTTGAAGGTTGACTTTTTTTTGTATTAAAAACACTTTTCTTTTATTGGTCGGATGAAATATGCTAATTTTTTGAGATAGGAATTTTGGGTTTTCATGAGCTGTATGCCAAAATCATCAATATTAAAACAAGAAAAGGCTTGAACTACTTCAGTTGTGTGTAATGAATCTAAAATATATGAAAGTCTAATGTTTATCAGTACATTATACACTCACCGGCCACCTTTTTAGGTACACCTCGCTAGTACTGGGTTGGCCCCCGTTTTGCCTTTAGACCTGCCTTAATTCTTCGTGGCATAGATTCAACAAGGTGTTGGAAACATTCCTCAGAGATTTTGGTCCATATTGACATGATAGCATCACGCAGTTGCTGCAGATTTGTCGGCTGTACATCCATGATACTAGTCTCTCGTTCAACCACATCCCAAAGGCACTCTGTTGGAT
Source organism: Lithobates sylvaticus (assembly GCA_028564925.1). Classification (NCBI taxonomy): domain Eukaryota; kingdom Metazoa; phylum Chordata; class Amphibia; order Anura; family Ranidae; genus Lithobates; species Lithobates sylvaticus. The sequence continues at coordinate 115,569,239 of CM053029.1, read as the reverse complement.
TGAGATCTGGTGAGTGGAGGCCATTGGAGTACAGGGACCTCATTGTCATGTTCAAGAAACCAGTGGTGAGATGATTAGAGTTTTGTGACATGGTGCATTATCCTTCTGGAAGGAGCCATCAGAAGATGGGTACACTGTAGTCATAAAGGGATGGACATGGTCAGCAACAATACTCAGGTAGGCCATGGCGTTTAAACAATGCTCAATTGGTACTAAGGGGCCCAAAGTGTGCCAAGAAAATATCCCCCACACCATTACACCACCAGCCTGAACTGTTGATACAAGACAGGATGGAGCCATGCTTTAGTGTTGTTTTATGCCAAATTCTGACCCTACCATCTGAATGTTGCAGCTGAAATAATGACGCATCAGACCAGGCAATGTTTTTCCAATCGTCCAATTTTGGTGAGCCTTTGCAAATTGTAGCCTCAGTTTCCTGTTCTTATCTGACAGGAGTGGCACCCGGTGTGGTCTTCTGCTGCTGTAGCCCTTCTGCTTCAAGGTTCGATGTGTTTTGCATTCAAAGATGGTATTCTGCATACCTTGGTTGTAACGAGTGGTTATTTAAGTTACTGTTGCCTTTCTATCATCTCAAATTGACCATTCTCCTCTGACCTCTGACATCAACAAGGCATCTTAGTCCACACAGCTGCCGCTCACTGGATATTTTCTCTTTTTCGGACCATTCTCTGTAAAACCCTAGAGATGATTGAACGTAGAAATCCCAGTAGATTAGCAGTTTTTGAAATACTCAGACCAGCCCATCTGGCACCAACAACCATGCCACGTTCAAAGTCACTTAAATCCACTTTCTTCACCATTCTGATGATTAGTTTGAACTTCAGCAAGTTGTCTTCACCACAACTAAATGCCTAAATGCATTGAGTTGCTGCCATGTGATTGGCTGATTAGCAGTTTGTGTTACCAAGCAATTGAACAGGTGTGTCTAATAAACAAGTTTATTTACTAAAGCTAGAGAGGGCAAAATTTGTCACAATTCTGCAGAGAAACCAATCAGCTTCCAGGTTTTATTGCTAACGCTTAATTAAACAAGCTGAGGTTAGAAGCTGATTTGTGACTAATTTAGCCCTCTCTAGCTTTTGTAAATAAATCCCAAAGTGGCTGGTGAGTGTATATATTAAGTATTTATTCAAGTGTCTCATCAGTTCATAACTAATGAATTAACAAACACTGCCCAGGCCCATCTCGCAATAAATTTAGATCAGACACAGCCAGGGAGTACAGGGTACAAGTACTATTTATGCACAAGTACCAAGCAGATAGTCTCAAGCAGAAACAAGAAACAAATATTATCTAGAAACTGTGCTCCAGTCCAGACAGACTGTAATTGAACTTGCATTTTCTTATACAAATCTTTCTTTCTTTGTATGATTCCTACTATCTCCACCCTGTAAAATGCTCCCTCTACCTTTCCTTCTCACAATAGTATCATCTCTTCTCAAAATCTCATTACTCATTACTATCAACCTCGCTCATACCCTCTCTCTATTACTGCACTCACCACATCCTGATAATACTGAACCCTCATGTTGACATAAACTCCCAGATAGTGGGGTATGTGCACTCATATAAATCTCACTTCCATCTTACGCCCCTCAACCTTCTGCTTCCCCTGGATGCGTGATGAAGGGGTCCTCTGTGGCTCCGAAACATCAGTATCCTTTGCTGTGATATGATCGTTCAATAAAGCGTTGGACCCTCTTATGGGGTTTTCTGGTGTGCTGGTGAAAAATTCCTGGTTCCAGTTGGTGGTCACTGCAGAACCCACCTACTTTTCAACCCTTTTCAGGAACATGTGCATTGGAAATATTGCTCAGAACTCTCTGCTCCTACTTCCCCAAATGCCTGAGGGTATTTTCCCTGGTATCCTGATGAACTGACAACACCATAAGTTGCAAAAGACATAACTGAGCTGAGTAAAACTCAAACCCTCCAAGACTTCACCCTGTATAAATCTGCCCTCCTAAAATATAATGCCTCTCTTTGTGCTGCCAAACAGATCTAGTTCACCACTCTCTGTAGCACTCTCTCATCCAGTCCTCATTGACTCTTTTCAACCTTTAATTCTCTGATCAATTCATTTAATGCTTATGACATTGGCAAACATAAACCAAAATATACTTTGTAACATTTTAATTGTCCAGCTATCTCCTACACTTAACCTACCCTGTCTACCACTAGAGATGGGTCGAACACCCCTCGGTTCAGTTCGCACCAGATAAGGGTCTGTTATGAATTTTTTTGGGGGGGGGGGGGGCACGCAGTTTTTTTTAGCGTGGGGTTCTCCTTAAAATCCATACCATACCAAATCCAGCCCCCCCCCCCCTCCGGAACCATACCAGGCTACATGCCCTCAACTTGGGGGGGGGGTGCCCAAAGCACCTTGTCCCTATGATGATGGGGCGCTATAGTTAATTAATAAATTAATTATATGTGATCCTGGTTTTCTCAAACAAGACAAAAGGAGAGAAATTTATATATACAATATAACATACAATATCAGTGATAACACATCATGATAACCCCCACTATTTACATAGCATATGTGCATCTGCCAAAAGAATAACACTCAGTGATCATATGTGTACAGTGTAATTGGAATTGTTGAAATCCCACAATAATATGGCGTATCACAAAAGAAAAGTCCCATTCATGTGACAATAGAAAAATAAAAATAAGAAAATATATATTGCAAAGTCCACCAGCACAAAAAACTTCCAAAGTGTGGCAAAATCTTCTGAATACGTTGAGTGAACCTTCACCAAAGATTTCAACAAACGACACCCAATAGTGATTGAATATGCAGTCTGCTTACCAGATCCGTTTGACTACTTTAATTAGAAAGATAGTCAAACAGAGCTTGTACAGGTTTGTGCCTGCTCACATGGAAAATGGCATGGAGATATAGGGAGAACTTCCTCCTCACAGGCTCAGGCAGGGTATATAGAAAGAGCAATAGACGTCCATAGTATAATACTGTTTATTTAAAAAGTGTTTAAAATATAGCCAAATGGCTCCTTACATTGTGGTGTGTCCAACCCGGCACTGGGGCTGCTCGCTTATCGGATAGGATTCGCCGATATCACTGTTGCGACGTGCGTTCCGGTCTTCTGGTTGTCGGTTAGACGGTGTGGAACAACAGGAACTTTCCGCTTTATATTTGCAGTGTTGACCATTCTTTTTCGAGACCTCTGCCATTCGTCCCCTGGCAAGCTGTCAATCAACTTCTGGGCCACATCCTGACTAATGGCAGCCCATTCTTGCATAATCAATGATTGGAGTTTGTCAAAGTGTGTGGGGTTTTTTTTGTTCCTCACTTGAGGATTGACCACAAGTTTTTAATGGGATTAAGGTCTGGGGAGTTTCCTGGCCTTGTTCCCCAAGCCTCTTAGTTATAACTTTTGTCTTATGGCAAGGTGCTCCATCATGCTGGAAAATGCATTGTTCCTCACCAAACTGTTCTTGGATGGTTGGGAGAAGTTGCTCTCGGAGGATGTTTTGTACTATTCTTTATTCATGGCTGTGTTCTTAGGCAAAATTGTGAGTGAGCCCACTCCCTTGGCTGAGAAGCAACCCCACACATGAATGGTCTCAGGATCAGTGGTGGCTGGTGCTCAAAATTTTGGGGGGGTGGCACCCCGGACGGCAGCCATAACCCCCACCCCCCCAAGACATTTCAATCACCTAGAACCCCCCCCCCCCCCCCAGCATGGGAGACGGACGACGGATACCTTACCTTAGGAGGCAGGGGGATGGAAGATCCGGGGGCCGTTCTGACCAATTTTGCCAGGGAGCACACATAGAGACATTCTCCTCCCAGCGGCACAGGAACAAGAAGTGTGTCCTGAGACACAATTAGCCAGGGAGTCCTAAGACCTAAGACTCATTGGCCAATAGGGGCCTCCTGATCCAGGAGAATGAGGGAGACAGTAGCGAATATTGATTCACTAATGTCACACAAGTGAGTGTGCTCGAGCCCATCCTTTTTTGTAGCCTATTAGAGCCATTGGAATCCATGCGTCCGGTGCCCCGCGTGTAGATTGAGGGGCCGAACGCATGGATGGGGGGTGGAGCCCCTGTGCCCCTAATGGATGGGCCACTGCTCAGGATGCTTTACTATTGGCATGACATAGGACTGATGGTAGCGCTCACCTTTTTTTCTCCGGACAAGGATTTTTTCTGGATGCCGCAAACAATCGGAAAGGGGATTCATCAGAGAAAATTACGTTACCCCTGTCCTCAGCAGTCCAATCCCTGTACCTTTTGCAGAATATCAGTCTGTCCCTAAAGTTTTTCCTTGATAGAAGTGGCTTCTTTTCTGCCATTCTTGACACAAGGCCATCCTTCAAAAGTCTTTGCCTCACTGTGCATGCAGATTTATTGTAGGAGACACTCCTTCAGGTGCTTGCAGGACTTTTTTGGGTGCCCTAAAGCCTTCTTCAAAAATTTTGTGGAAATGTTTTTGTTTTTTTATGAGATTAAGTTTATTTTCATGGCAAAGAGGGACTTTGCAATTAATTGTAATTCATCACTCTTCATAACATTCTGCAGTATATGCAAATTGCCATCATAAAAACCAAGGCAGCAGACTTTGTCTCAAAACTTTTGGCCACGGCTGTACTTCCCACTGTTTTTCTTGCTGGAGGGACTGACAAAGAGACACAGGGGTTGATTTACTAAAGGCAAATAGACTGTGCACTTTGCAAGTGCAGTTGCTCCAGAGCTTAATAAATGAGGTAAACCTTCACTTTGCAAAGAATACCCAATCACATGCAAGGAAAATAAAAAAAAACAGGATTATTGCTTGCACATGATTGGATGATGGTTTTGATGGTTCAAGACCCTTTCAGCAAATGATGCATAAATTTGAATGTGATAATATTAAAAAAAGATATATGGACTCACCTGGCACATAAAGCTTGGGATGATACGGTGGAAAGTGCAGCCCTTGTAGCCATACCCGACTTCCCCAGTACATAGCTTCAGAAAGTTCTCTACAGAAGTGAAAATTGATAATGTAATGGAAAATAAAAGAACTGAGCTGCAAAGAACTAAGCTGAGAAATATAAAGGCACAGTAAACATAGGGAAAACAAGGTTACTTTGAAGGTTAGTCCACCCAAAGCTCATATCTTAGTTTTGTAGGGTCACTGTTAGGTTAAATCTCCTACTGGCTTCCTATATCACTTGTGGACTCTGAAAGCAAGATTTTCCTGCTTCTACTTTCTCCATAATGATTATAAAGGGCTGATATAGTTGGGAACTCAGGTGCAGAAATCTGCAAAATCTGGTAGTTGATTCTAACCATCATCATCCATTCAAAACTGAAAATGAGTCTTGCGTGGACTAACCCTTTAATAATACAAAAGAGACATACGGTTTGGATAAGAGTTAGTGCTCAGATGTTAGATGTAAATTCAAAACCTCTCTTTGTAAAGAATGGCATCAGCATGCTCTTTATATACGCCACACTGTGTATCATCATATTGGTGGGTAATTAGATTGTTTAACATTGTGTGAATCCTGCAGTCTTTTGCACTGACTGTGTTAGTCACACACAAAGAGAAATGTATTCATATCACCGTGACCTGAATAAGTGCCCTACCTGCAGTCTTGGGCACTACATCAAACCGGAGCTAAGAAAGGATAGGAGAGGTCAGCCAGGTGCACTTCATTGCTCACATAAAGATCTACACTTAGAATATTGCTGCTACTGCAGCTGCTGTCCATCTCAGTGAAGTGATCGAAAATCACAGTGTTAAAATGCTTCCATTTAGGCAAATAGAAAAAAAACAAGCAAAGTGTATGGGTCTATTTATGAAAAATTTGGCCATAGCTATCAATTCAGCAAAACTGCATGTACATTTGTTCTGTGTGGACTAACCATCTGTTGTGAGAATGAGGAAAAATGAAACGTTCTTAAGCCATTTTCTCTACTTCTCAAATGTTTTTCAAATATTATAGTCAGTAGTAAAGATAGGTTCATTCATCATAAAATAGAGTAAATTGGGGAAATACTGTATTATGGCCACTAGATGGAGCTGGGGATCATAAGAAGTAAATATATCTTAGGTCAGTATGGATTTTAAGGGGGACGCCTACGCTGAAAATACTGCGTGGGGGTCCCCCCAAAAATCCATACCAGAGCCTTATCCGAGCACACAGCCCGACAGGTCAGGAAAGGGGGTGGGGACGAGCAAGTGCCCCCCTCTTCTGAACTGTACCAGGCTGTATGCCCTCAACATGGGGGGGTGGGTGCTTTGGGGCAGGGGGGGCCCTGTGCCCCCCCCCCACCCCAAAGCACCTTGTCGATGTTGATGAGGACAAGGGCCTCTTCTCGACAACCCTGTCTGTTGGTTGTTGGGGTCTGTGGGTGGGGGGCTTATCAGAATCTGTAAGCCCCCCGGCCCCCTTTTATATGTAAATGAGTATCGGTTACATTGTACCCCTACCCATTCACCTAAAAAGAGTGTCAAAAATAAAACACAGTACACAGGTTTTTAAAGTAATTTATTAAGGCAGCTCCGGCATCTCTTCCGATCTCTTCTCCCCTCTCCAGCTCTTCAGCCTCCTCCGTTGATGTCTTCTAGCCCTCTCCGGTCCCTCTGTCAACTGTCTTCTGTCTCCGCTGGGTCTTCTCCGCTAACTTCTCGCTCGTTTGCCAGGTCTTCTCCCTCTGTTCTTCTTCCGATGTTGTCTCAACACTCTCTCCCACTCTAATGCTGGGTGCGCAGTGTGTCACTACTTATATTGGCATGGGGAAGGGGTCACGGGTGATGTCATCTGGAGTCCCTGCCCCCTTATGACGTCATGATGGGGCCTCTGGATGACATCACCCGGTGACCCCGCCTAATGCCAATATAAGTAGTGGCACACCATGCACCTAGCATTAGAGTGGGAGAGAGCGTTGAGTCAACATCGGAAGAAGAACAGAGGGAGAAGACAGTGGAGAAAACCCGGGCAAAAGAGCAAGAAGATAGCGGAGAGGACCCAGCAGAAGCAGAAGATGTCGCTCGCTCGTCCCTGCCCCTTTCCTAACTTGCCAGGCTGCGTGCTTGCATACAGGTCTGGTAGGGATTTTGCGGGGACCCACAGTTTTTTCCGTGTGGAGTACCCCTTAAAATCCATATCAGACCGAAGGGTCTGGTATTCTCTTGGAGGGGGAACCCATGCCGTTTTTTTTTTTTTTTTTCAAATTTGGCGTGGAGTTTCCCCTAAAGATTCATACCAGACACAAAGTTCCTGCATTGTCGGGGATCAAAGTCGGATCCCCATTCATTGAAGTCGGACGCATGTTGGACTTCAAGTCACAGGCAAAGTCGGATCCACAGTCGTATAACTGTCATGTCCTACCAGTGTGAAAGGGGTCTTAGTAAGAAAAGATACAACATTACAATTTCTTTGAACACTGGAGGGATTTAGCAAATAAATGGGCATTCTCTAGTAGCAATGATTACATTATTTGCGAATTCCCTCCAGCATTCCCTAGAATGGGTAAAATGTATCTTCTCTGCCCCGTACACACGATCGGAAATCCCGCCAGCAAAAGTCTGATGAGAGCTTTTGGTCGGAAATTGCGACCGTGTGTATGCTCCATCAGACTTTTGCTGGGGGAATTCCCGCCAGCAAAAGATTGAGAGCAGGTTCTCTATTTTTCGGTCCGAAAAATTCCGATCGTCTGTGGAAATTCCGACACACAAAATTCCTACGCATGCTCGGAAACAATTTGACGCATGCTCGGAAGCATTGAACTTAATTTTCTCGGCTCGTCGTAGTGTTGTACGTCACCGCGTTCTTGGCGGTCGAAAGTTCAGAGAACTTTTGTGTGACCGTGTGTATGCAAGCCAAGCTTGAGCGGAATTCCGACGGAAAAACCATCCAAGATTTTTCGGACGGAAATTCCGCTTGTGTGTACGGGGCATAAGACAGTGTTTCTCAACCTTTTTTCAGTCAAGGCATCCTTTAAAAATGATGGACAATCTCAAGGCACCCTTTAAAAATTATGGACAGTCTTGAGGCACCCCATTCTAAGATGTAAAAACGACTAAAAGTTTTACATAATGCAGCAACATCTGCAAGTCCAAGTAGGACACCCAACGTTAGAGGTGTTTTTTTCCTCGAAAGCAAATACACTTTTGCAAACTGGTACTGACTAGTATTCCAATATTTCTCCATCACTCAGCTAATGTGACCCCAACGCTGATGAAGAGGGGCAAGAGAGGGTCAAACAAGGATGTTATGCAGGCAATTGACATCCTTCTTATCAACTGATGATGCCATTGGTCAGGGGCGTCGCCAGGGGGTGGCTAGGGGGGGCTGGAGCCCCGAATTTGTCCCTGCAAAGCCCCGAGTCTCGGAATGCCCGCATTCCATTGTTAGCCCCGAGTGCCGTCGGCTAATTTCGGCTGCACTCGCTAACAGATCGGTTCCCAGCAGCCGAAATTAGCCGAGTGCCATAGCGGCCGAAAGCGGCCGAAATTAGACGAAAGTGGCCGAGTGGCGAGTGCCGCTGGTCCCGCCTTCTGGAGCGGGACGTGTGACGTGACGTCCATCTTAGCCTGCAGGCTCCAGAAGGCGGGAACGCTACATCCCCGCTCGGGCGGGCGGCTCTCCTCTCCTCCTTGGCTCCTCTCCCCAGTGCCTGCCTGCTTGCTGTGACTGCACATCACGACTGAGGTAGGTCAGACACAGAGACTACCAGTGTATGTATGTCATTGTCAGGCAGGTCAGTGTGTGTAGGTCAATGGCCAGTATGTGTAGGTCAGTGGTCAGTGTGTGTAGGTCAGTGGTCAGTGTGTGTAGGTCAGGCACTCAGGCAGGTCAGTGTATGTAGGTCAGTGGTGAGTGTATGTAGGTCAGTGTGTGTAGGTCAGTGTATGTAGGTCAGTGGTCAGTGTGTGTAGGTCAGTGGTCAGTGCATGTAGGTCAGTGTGTGTAGGTCAGTGGTCAGTGTATGTAGGTCAGTGTGTGTAGGTCAGTGGTCAGTGCATGTAGGTCAGTGTGTGTAGGTCAGTGGTCAGTGTGTGTAGGTCAGTGGTCAGTGCATGTAGGTCAGTGTGTGTCGGTCAGTGGTCAGTGTGTGTAGGTCAGTGGTCAGTATGTGTAGGTTAGGCACTCAGGCAGGTCAGTGTATGTAGGTCAGGCAGGTCAGTGTGTGTAGGTCAGGCAGGTCAGTGTGTGTAGGTCAGGCAGGTGAGTGAGGTGAGTGTGTGTAGGTCAGGCAGGTCAGTGTGTGTAGTAGGTCAGGCAGGTCAGTGTGTGTAGTAGGTTAGGCAGGTCAGTGTGTGTAGGTCAGGCAGGTCAGTGTGTGTAGGTCAGGCAGGTCAGTGTGTGTAGGTCAGGCAGGTGAGTGAGGTGAGTGTGTGTAGGTCAGGCAGGTCAGTGTGTGTAGGTCAGGCAGGTCAGTGTGTGTAGGTCAGGCAGGTGAGTGAGGTGAGTGTGTGTAGGTCAGGCAGGTCAGTGTGTGTAGGTCAGGCAGGTCAGTGTGTGTATAGTAGGTCAGGCAGGTCAGTGTGTGTGTAGGTCAGGCAGGTGAGTGAGGTGAGTGTGTGTAGGTCAGGCAGGTCAGTGTGTGTAGTAGGTCAGTGTGTGTAGGTCAGGCAGGTCAGTGTGTGTAGTAGGTCAGGCAGGTCAGTGTGTGTAGGTCAGGCAGGTGAGTGAGGTGAGTGTGTGTAGGTCAGGCAGGTCAGTGTGTGAAATTCTTTTTATGGTCAGTGTGTGTAGGTCAGGCAGGTCAGTGTGTGTAGGTCAGGCAGGTCAGTGTGTGTATAGTAGGTCAGGCAGGTCAGTGTGTGTATAGTAGGTCAGGCAGGTCAGTGTGTGTATAGTAGGTCAGGCAGGTCAGTGTGTGTATAGTAGGTCAGGCAGGTCAGTGTGTGTAGGTCAGGCAGGTGAGTGAGGTGAGTGTATGTAGGTCAGGCAGGTCAGTGGTCATTGTATGTAGGTCAGTGTATGTAAGCCACACATCCCCACCACCCAGGCCAAAAAAAATGCAGCAAAACGCCCGCAACCCGCCCCCCCCCCCGGTTCTTCGACCTTGGGCTGAAGCCCCTGGTCTTTTTGACACCTAGCAACGCCCCTGCCATTGGTCATTAGGATGCCGGCAACTAGAAGGTTGTAATGCTGCACAATGAAAACCTGTGATTTGTGTAACTAAAAGTCAGCCTTCATTCACACGACGGGTTGTATACAGGTTTTGGGCAATTTTTAGGTATTTTGCCAATGCACCCCTGAAGAAACCTCAAGGCACCCCAGGGTTAAAAAAGGCTGTTCTAAGATATATACAATATATTTCCTATCATCCACAGATTCATTCAGTGACAATAATGGGGTATTAACTCCAGTGGCAGCTGGTGATCAAAATGTTTGGGGCGGGCGCAAACAAACTGAAAAATTCTAGAAAAAAACATCAATTGCAGCCTCACTGTGCCCATTAAACGCAGCCACTGTACCATCAAATGCAGCCACTGTGCCATCAAATGCAGCCACTGTGCCATCAAATGCAGCCACTGTGTCCATCAAACGCAGCCACTATGCCCATCAATTGCAGCTACTGTGCCCATCAAAGGCAGCCACTGTGCCCATCAAACGCAGCCACTGTGCTCATCACACGCAGCCACTGTGCCCATCAACTGCAGCCACTGTGCCATCAAACGCAGGCACTGTGCCCATCAAAGGCTGCCACTGTGCCCCATCAAATGCTGCCACTGTGCCCCATCAAATGCTGTCACTGTGCCCATCAAATGCCCATTAAAAAAATGCCACATCAAATGCTGTCACTGTGCCCATCAAATAGTGCCACATCAAATGCTGTTACTGTGCCCATCAAATAGTGCCACATCTGTCACTGTGCCAATCAAATAGTGCCACTGTGACCCACCCACCCCCTCACCGTCTTCCTGGCACTTACCCTGTCTTCGTGGCAGCGAGGGGTGATGATGGCAAACGGTGGGACCTTGCAGTGGGTCAGAGAGCGGCTCCTGTGTCCTCCGTGTGTCTCCTCCCGATAGGCATCCAATTATAGCGCCTGTCATTTCAGCCAATCAGGTGACGGGTAACAGTTCCACGCACTTGATTGGCTGAGAGGCAGTTCAGTGTTAGGAAAGCGAATATTCATTCGCTTTTCTAACACACCTGGTTGAACTGCGTGCGCAATGTTTTGCGCTTGCAGGTCACCTTTTTTGAAGCCTATTAGAGCCTATGGCTCTAATCAGGTGCTTCAAAAACACTCCCCGCTGCTGTAATTCAGCAGCCGGATGCCGGACGCCTGAATAGGGGTTGGCTACAGCAACCATGAATAGATTCATGCAATGCATGAATCTATCCATTATACACAGAGGGGGTTGGCTGGAGAGAGGGGGCGGCTCCCGTGCGCCCGTAATGGACGCACTGCCACTGATTCACGCTATGTTCGTTGAATGATTGAACCTGCCTTTGCTACTGCGCTTCATATATGAAAAACATTCATTCAGAAGAGAAAAGCCTTGGAACATTACATGTTTCCCCATTCTCACAACAACTGGTTAGTTTATACAGAACAAATGTACATGCAGTTTCGATGGATAAATAGTTATGTAAATGGTTATAAATATACCCCACTGTGTCTTTGTATATCATTTATTTATTTCATATGTTTAGAAAAATAGAATACAGTTTAAAAATATAATTTCCATTTTTAGTTATATAAGTATATTTCATGCTTATCATATGCAAACAGGAAGTGAAGCTCTATGCTACTGGTGCCTTTTGTTTCACTATAAATTCACTATATAATGAATAGCCTGTTTTTTTTTTTTAAATAGAGCTCAATAACAAGAATTAATATTATACACTACAGATTATTCCCTCGGAGGAGGGATGCAACACTCTATCTCTGCTTTGTATTTTGAAACATCAGTTTGACTAAAACAGAAACTAAACAGCTAGTGCTGGGCAGTGTTGCCAACCTACCAGACTGAAATTTACTGACACAACACCCAAAATTTACTGGCATAACCAAATGTTTACTGGCATTTCCAAAAGTTACAAAATTACAGTTTTAAGTGCAAATTTGAGTTTTTAGGCTACAAACAAATGCAATATGCAATTAGCAATATGATTTAGTGAAGATAATAAGGCAAAAAACATATCTTATTTTATTTTCAATATAGTAAGTAAGTAGTTCAGGGACAGGACTCTGGAGGGAAAGAAATTAGAATGGATGGCACACACACATAAAATTGACTCTCACAGTGACACTGACAGCAGTGTGCAGCAGAACAGATGCTGGTGAAACCTCACTGAAACAACACGTCCCCTCCTGAGTCACAGTGATAGTCTCTCTCCAAGCCAAGTGGTCCCTCCAGTTCACTCCAGTCTAAACAGCACTGACGGTCCTGGTCCCAGCCTGCCTTGCTCCTGTACCCCAGACCCGCACACAAGAGGCTCTGGCTGCCTCCATTGCACTATGACATCACACGACATGCTCGGGCACTGCCTCCGCCAGAGCCGCTGATCACACTGTAGCAGGAACTCGGATGGTCTCCGGACCAAGCTAAGCATCACAGCCATATTTTTTAATAGCAACCCTTTACTTTTACTGGCAGGAGAAAATTACCTGTTTCTTACTGGCTGCCAGTAAAAATACTGATGGTTGGCAACACTGGCCTACTGGCAGGCAAGAGCTGGAAAGGTGCTCTAGTCTCTAGTAATAATATGACTCAATGGTAGACAGGAGGTAAAAACTGTCTCAAGATCGGTGGAGATGGGGAGCTGTTCAAGAAGATGAAGTACACCGCCATGAAACAAAAAAGTGATGAATTCTGCAGGAAGCTCTGGCCTAGCAGTTTTACTTTACATTGCCAGATGATATATTCATTTCTAGTTCTTACTTGCAGTAGCAATAGCTAGGCCATAGCCATCAATTATGGAACCTTGGCTATCATACAGCATACAGTATTCTGTTTCATAACATTATTATTTGGGAGAATGACAGCAAGCAGCAATAGCATGCCCTTTTCTTCATTCTCATCGTCATGGATTTGGCTGCCAGTCAAAATCTCAAACTAGATTATCATCTGCTGCTGATGTTGCCGTTTGTGTCCAGTCATTTTCTGTCTAAGATTGTCTATTGCACTGTTGATAAAGAGGGAAGAAGGAGAGAAATGAAAAAAGTTACATGGTCAAATCCCCCAGCAGTCATAAGGGTTTCCTCCTCATCTCATGATGATACTCATCCATCATAGAATGCCTGATCCAACCTGCTTATGAAGTTTTTTTGGAGTATAAGACACATATGCAGATGTGATACACATACATTTCCCCTACTTCCCCATACTCTCTAAGTGGTTATAAACCTCTGACGTGAAATATGAACAAAGCATATCCCTCTTTAGTGTGTACTTGTCTCTATCCAGAACACTCTCATTCTGTCTGCTGCTTCATTCCTCTGCTATCTGCATAAGTTGCTTCTGGCAAGTTTTCCAGACACCAAAAGAAAAAAGGTGACAGGGGATGGACCTCAAGCTGACTGATAAACCCCAGTTCTGTTCCTGTGTGCTGTGTGAAGGGGGGTGTCCCTCAATGAACTCTGTAGAGTGTAACTTTAGCTCTCAACTTCCTTTTTTCTAACAGCTCAGACAAGCCTTATAAATTATGGACTTTGAATGGATGTAAAGAAGAGAAGACTGCAGATAAACAGCTACAAATTACGTAGGAGGATTTGTTTTATCTGTGCATCACCTGAGGCCAGTCACTTCATTGGGTATATGTAAGGGTTTTAAGACCCACCCTAATATGCTACACAATATATATATATATATATATATATATATATATATATATATTGGAACCTGTAATTCCTCAAAGGCTTAGTTATATATAGGCACAAGAAACTATACGTTTCAGGGGTATATGGGCACAAAAATTATAGCCTCTAGGAGTATGGACACAAAAAAAATTGTAAAAAAGTGTATGCCAGAGGTACAGTATATCAGCTTGACAAATTTGCTTGGAATCTAGGAGCCAGCTAAAAAAGTTAGGAGCCAGGTTTTTTTTTAAGGACAACAACGACTGACAGGTGGCACTGGGCACCGTAGGACGTCCTCCCAGCACCTTGCTCCTACGCGCCCCCTGGGGCGCGCACTCGGGAACATCCGCGAGCGCCAGGTCCCGAGGACCCGGCGCATCACGGTAAACGGCCGCCGTGATCACTCCGTCAAATGACGGGGCGATCACATGTACACAAACAGGCGTCATGACGCCGGTTCCTCCCTCCCCTCTCTGTATCGATCGGTACAGTGAGAGGGGAGAAGCGGAGAGGGGGAGAGATGGGACCAGTGCTGTGGGCTGGATTTGTAGTGCCCACAGCGCTGGTCAGTGACAGCTACTCTGCCAGCACTCTGCAATACTCTGCCAACACTGTGCAATACACCGAAATACTCGCCAATACTCTGCCAATAAATTTAAATAGAAACAAAGAATTTTATTTTTAATTTTTTTTACAGAGTTTTCAGTATTTTTTGATTTATAGCGCAAAAAATATAAAACCCAGCGGTGATTACATACCACCAAAAGAAAGCTCTATTTGTGTGAAAAAAAGGACAAAAAATGTATTTGGGTACAGGAGACTGGATACCGCAGCGGTGTCGCCCCAGGCGCCAGGACCCCAATTCTAGTGCTAATGCGACCTGGCGACCGGGGTTTGTCGAGCCCTGCAGTATATAGATAAAGGATATGCTAAATACATGGAGAATGGGCACAGCATTTACAGTATACCAAGGATGTACAGGCACAAAAAGAACATCAAACACCACGGAAGGGTTGTTCACAAAAGCTAATGGACACCAGAGATTATCCAGCCACAAGTCCCTGAGAATGGGGGTATAACAAGAATAATCTAAAGTGTATACCGATTTTTTTTTTAACCCAGTAAAAAAAAATTACATTTTGATCTTTAGCTTTCGTAAGTGACATATGATGACATATCCTGTGTAATTGTTAGGAAGAGTGTGCCAGTCTGCACAATCGGTTACTGGCACAAGCTCCTACACATATGTGTGCACACATAAATGGTTCTACTGTTACACATGTAATTGTGCACAGTCCTGTGCCTCTGCACAAACAGGCTAAAGCTGAGCCCCACCAGGCCTCAGTCTTTAGTAGTTTACCCTTGATTTGTTATCCTGCAACTTCATTCTTTTCTTACCGCTGCTACTGAGCCGACTTGTCTTTTTAGCCGTCTGCTCACATCTGCTCTTGTATCAATTCTGACTTATGATTCTGCTGACTGTCCTGTACCCTATTGACCTCAAGTTGCTGACCTAACGTGTCCCTGTTACCAGTTTTGTACCCCCTTCTCTCCTGACTCTGACTTGTTTTCCTACCTCATTTCAATCAGAGGCCCACACTAACCTGATACCCCAGTCTTCTTGGAATCACAATTCTTGAATTCCAGTGCCAGTCTTATCACAGTATCAGTAGTGGTGCCACAACTTCATCCCTATACTCTGGGTCCTCCAACCAAGGGGTTTTGGACTGGAGCAGAAAGAGAGGCCATTCTTGTCATCTCAAGCTCCGCATTATAGTTACGGTACATAGTTTGTAAGGTTGAATAAAGACACCAGGACCAGTTCAACCTGTCAATACCATTTCCCATATGCTCCTATACTGTGTTCACTAAGATGCCCATCCAGGTACGCGGCAGTAAACTTGCATATTTGTTGATGTTGTACGTAACTCAGGCCTTCAAATTTGTTACCAAATCAAACAGTGCTTGATGCAATGGGTTGTGAATCTTTACTTAGTGGCAATAACTGAATTAATAGTATAATTTTTTTTTCCATCTTGGGATAAATGTAATTTTCAGAAGGAGCCAAGGAGGTTACCAATGATAGCTCAAATATTTCACGTGTCCTTTAGCTTTCACTTGCATCTAAAACTATGGTGTCACTGAAAATACATTATTCTTACCTTTTTATTTAATCAGTTCTATGTGACCTACAGTGGTGTGAAAAAGTGTTTGCCCCCCTTCCTCATTTCCTGTTCCTTTGCATGTTTGTCACACTTAAGTGTTTCGGAACTGCAAACCAATTTAAACAATAGTCAAGGACAACACAAGTAAACACAAAATGCAATTTGTAAATGAAGGTGTTTATTATTAAAGGTGAAAAAAAATCCAAACCATCATGGCCCTGTGTGAAAAAGTGATTGCCCCCTAAACCTAATAACTGGTTGGGCCACCCTTAGCAGCAACAACTGCAACCAAGCGTTTGCGATAACGTGCAATGAGGCTTTTACAGCGTCCTGGAGGAATTTTGGCCCACTCATCTTTGCAGAATTGTCCTAATTCAGTTACATTTAGAGGGTTTTCGAGCATGAACGGCCTTTTTAAGGTCATACCACAACATTTCAATAGGATTCAGGTCAGGACTTTGGCTAGGCCACTCCAAAGTCTTCATTTTGTTTTTTCTTCAGCCATTCGGTGGTGGACTTGCTGGTGTGTTTAGGATCATTGTCCTGCTGCAGAACCCAAGTTCGTTTCAGCTTGAGTACACGAACAGATGGTCGGACATTCTCCTTCAGGATCTCTTGGTAGACAGCAGAATTCATAGTTCCTTTTATCACGGCAAGTCTTCCAGGTCCTGAAGCAGCAAAACAGCCCCAGACCATCACACTACCACCACCATATTTTACTGTTGGTATAATGTTCTTTTTCTGAAATGCAGTGTTCCTTCTACGCCAGATATACTTAGACACACACCTTCCAAAGAGTTCCACTTTTGTCTCATCGGTCCACAGAATGTTGTCCCAAAAGTCTTGGGGATCATCAAGATGTGTTGTGGAGAAATTGAGACGAGCTTTGATGTTCTTTTTGCTCAGCAGTGGTTTTCTCCTTGGAACTCTGCCATGCAGGCCATTTTTGCCCAGTCTTTTCCTGATGGTGGAGGCATGAACGCTGACCTTAACTGAGGCAAGTGAGGCCTGCAGTTCCTTGGAAGTTGTTGTGGGGTCTTTTGTGACCTCTTGGATGAGTCGTCGCTGCGCTCTTGGTGTAATTTTGGGCAGCGGCCACTCCTGGGAAGGTTCACCACTGTTCCATGTCTTCGCCATTTGTGGATAATGGCTCTCACTGTGGTTCGCTGGATTCCCAAAGCTTTGGAAATGGCTTTATAACCCTTTCCAGACTGATAGATCTCAATTACTTTCTTTCTCAATTGTTCCTGAATTTCTTTGGGTCTCGGCATGATGTGTAGCTTTTAAGGATCTTCTGGTGGACCTTACTGTGTCAAGCAGCTCCTATTTAAGTGATGCCTTGATTGTGAACAGGTGTGGCAATAATCAGGCCTGGGTGTGGCTAGAGAAATTGAACTCAGGTGTGGACAACCACAGTTATAGTATGTTTTAACAAGGGGGGCAATCACTTTTTCACACAGGGCCATGATGGTTTGGATTTTTTTTCACCTTTAATAATAAACACCTTCATTTACAAATTGCATTTTGTGTTTACTTGTGTTGTCCTTGACTATTGTTTAAATTGGTTTGATGTTCCGAAACACTTAAGTGTGACAAACATGCAAAGGAACAGGAAATGAGGAAGGGGGCAAACACTTTTTCACACCACTGTATATGTATATTATTTGTAGAAGAACGTGGTGCACCTACATTCAGTATGTAAGAAAAGCTGGATATATACTCAGTAATGAATTAATTGTGTCTTTCTTTGCTTGAGTCACTTTGCTAGAAATGGTGTTGCTGTTCTATATTTTGCACCCACGCACTATGATGACATCATCAGCCATCTTCCCTGGGGTGACAGACATTGCAGTGCGTCCAACTGCTGCAGAAAAATAGCGAGAGCAGCTGAGGTAGCACAGATATACATTTCATTCTGAGACTTTATACCTCTGACACAGATCTTGTTAAGCTATATAAAACTGGATGCGTTGTAAAATGTACACAGCTGTACAGGGAAGCTGCCATTTAACCCCGTAACTGCTGCCACATAAATCCAGCATCAATAATGAGTTCCTGACAGGCATGCCAACAGTGGAGGGAGCGGCTCCAGGAAGGCTGGTTGAGGATTAATCAGTAATTCCTTTGTCCCTCTTTATAATCAGTTGACATCTGTTCCTATATTGTGACGTGCCACCATCCCATAACAACTTCATCATTTCCCCCTGGTGCCCCAGAAGTATGCCACATACAGTATCTCACAAAAGTGAGTACACCCCTCACATTTTTGTAAATATTTTATTATATCTTTTCATGTGACAACACTGAGAAAATTATACTTTGCTACAATGTAAAGTAGTGAGTGTACAGCTTATATAACAGTGTAAATTTGCTGCCCCCTCAAAATAACTCAACATACAGCAATTCATGTCTAAACTGCTGGCAACAAAAGTGAGTACACCCCCAAGTGAAAATGTCCAAATTGGGCCCAAAGTGTCAATATTTTGTGTGGCCTCCATTATTTTCCAGCACTGCCTTAACCCTCTTGGGCATAAAGTTCACCAGAGCTTCACAGGTTGCCACTGGAGTCCTCTTCCACTCCTCCATGATGACATCACAATGCTGGTGGATGTTAGTGACCTTGCGCTCCTCCACCTTCCGTTTGAGGATGCCCCACAGATGCTCAATAGGGTTTAGGTTTGTAGACATGCTTGGCCAGTCCATCACCTTTACCCTCAGCTTGTTTAGCAAGGCAGTGGTTGTCTTGGAGGGGTGTTTGGGGTTGTTAACATGTTGGAATACTGCCCTGCGGCCCAGTCTCTGAAGGGAGGGGATCATGCTCTGCTTCAGTATGTCACAGTACATATTGGCATTCATGGTTCCCTCAATGAACTGTAGCTCCCCAGCGACGGCAGCACCCATGCAGCCCCAGACCATGACACTCCCACCACCATGCTTGACTGTAGGGAAGACACACTTGTCTTTGTACTCCTCACCTGATTGCCACCACACACGCTTGGCATCATCTGAACCAAATAAGTTTATCTTGGTCTCATCAGACCACAGGACATGGTTCCAGTAATCCATGTCCTTAGTCTGCTTGTCTTCAGTAAACGGTTTGTGGGCTTTCTTGTGCATCATCTTTAGAAGAGGCTTCCTTCTGGGAAAATAGCTATGCAGACCAATTTGATGCAGTGTGAGGCGTATGGTCTGAGCACTGACAGGCTGACCCCCCCACCCCTTCAAACTCTGCAGCAATGCTGGCAGCACTCATACATCTATTTCCCAAAGACAACCTCTGCATATGATGCTGAGCACGTGCACTCAACTTCTTTGGTGGACAATGGCGAGGCCTGTACTGAGTGGAACCTGTGCTGTTAAACCGCTGCATGGTCTTGGTCACTGTGCTGCAGCTCCATTTCAGGGTCTTGGCAATCTTCTTATAGCCTAGGCCATCTTAATGTAGAGCAACAATTATTTTTTTCAGATCCTCAGAGAGTTCTTTGCCATGAGATGCCATGTTGAACTTCCAGTGACCAGTATGAGAGAGTGATAGCGATAACACCAAATTTACCACACCTCCTCCCCATTCACATCTGAGACCTTGTAACACTAACGAGTCATGTGACAACGGGGAGGGAAAATGGCTAATTCGGCCCAATTTGGACATTTTCACTTAGGGGTGTACTCACTTTTGTTGCCAGCGGTTTAGACATCAATGGCTGTGCGTTGAGTTATTTTGAGGGGACAGCAAATTTACACTTTTATACAAGATGTAAAATTACTACTTTACATTGTAGCAAAGTGTCATTTCTTCAGTGTTGTCACATAAAAAGATATGATAAAATATTTACAAAAATGTGAGGGGTGTACTCACTTTTGTGAGATACTGTATAAAATCTTGTGCAAAGTGCTGATAATCTATAGTAATCCATTCACAGTCTTTGTGTTTATTCTGAGCATTGTAACTGACTGAAATGGGAAATATGATTGATTGCTATAGGTGATTGCTATTTGCACCATTTAATTAAAGCTGAAGTTTATTCTGCTTATAGTTTGCCTTCCCCGATTCCTCCTTTCCACCAACATACAAATTAATTTTTTTAATAAAACATTTCTATTTTCATTATGTTCCTAATTTTGGACTCTGTGACATCATCCCTGTGTCTCGGTGCTTCTCTATGCAATGCAGGCAGATCATGGCTGGTAGGAGGGCCCAGCTAGGTGCGGTACATAGGATCCTGAAAACAAAAGCCCCCTATTTCGGTAATCCTTCCAAGAGCCCTTCACCCTGATACAAGCAGTAGGCTGGCTTTTGGGAGGAGTTATGCAAATAGCTTGTTGGGTGAGTATCTGGAGGAGTGAGCGTTCATAAGCAGGCTGTATTTGCATTCTGACTATCCCTAGGTAATACCCACAAGTGATGCTGAAATACTTGAAATCTAATGAATGAAAGGGGTGGGCCAGAAAAAAAAATCTGTCTTTTAATGTACACTTTGAGATGCTGACAGTGTGCAGTAATATCAGAATTAGCAATTCAATTTTGGGGGCCCCTCAACACAGAAATGTAATTATATGACAAATAAAAAGTCACATATCACAGTAATGCCTCAAACTACATTATTTACAAAAAGTCTTCCTTCCTGCACTTAGCATCTGCAAAATGTTTACCTTAGGCAGGCCATACACGGTGCAAATTTTCATGGTTGCAGGAAAGAAATTCGCACAATCAACACAGACAGCGCTGACAGTGAAATCAGGAATTGTCTTATCCCTGCAGGGAAATATCACTAGAAGCTGCTATAAGATCCAGAGAGGATCCGGCAGGCTGGTTGTACCCAAGTTGATTGATCGATCAACTTGCTACATTCAGCCTGCCCATTAACGATTCGAATCTTGGGTGTATTCAAACCATGTATGACCGGCTTAACGCATCAAACTGTATCTTCTTGAGGACACTGCTCTTAACAGCAGTGGCGTCGATATGGGGGTGACAGCCACCAGAGGGGTGACACCTCTCCTCTCCGGTGTCCGCTCCAGCCCCAGGAAGGCCAGGATCCCTGGCCAGGAGGAGCGACCATGTTTCCAGAGTCCAATCCCCATTTACCCCTATAGGGGGAGCCGCAAAGATGGTGACGCCCATAAAGCGGGGACAGGAGGCGGAGACTTGGGGTCAGAGGGTTTGTGAAGAGGAAGGGATGAAGATTTCCGCTACTTGTGTGCTGGAGATCAGAGCGAAGACCAGAGGGAGAGAGAGAGACAGCATGTCAGTGTCAGTGCTAACCATCACCCCCCAAATATTAACAATCCATTCATCAACTTCCCTAGATACTGACATGGTATATTTCATCCATCGTCCCCCACACACTAACATGGCATATTCCATGCCAAGCAGGGGGGTGACACCGTGTTTTACTGCACCAGGTGACACCAACCCTAGTGATGCCAGTGCCTGTAAAGCGCCTGAAAAACGCCTGCAAGCAGCATCTTTGGGGCGGTGGAGGACCTGCCCATTGAAATGAATGCTGCCGAAGCGCCTGCAAAGCACTTCGACAGCGGCGCTACACAAGCGCATTGAACCCTTTATTCGGCCGCTAGCGGGGTAAAGCGACGGTAAAGCCCGCTAAAACAACGGTAAAGCGCCGCTAAAACTAGTATGAAAGCAGCCTAATGCCGCGTACACACGATCGGAAATTCGGCCAGCAAAAGACTGATGAGAGCTTTTGGTCGGAAAATGCGACTGTGTGTATGCTCCATCAGATATTTGCTGGCAGAATTCCAGCCAGCAAAAGATTGAGAGTATGTTCTCAATTTTTCGGTCGGAAAAAGTTCTGATCGGAAATTCCGATCGTCTGTACCAATTCCGACGCGTAAAATTCCTACGCATGCTTGGAAACAATTCGACGCATGCTCAGAAGCATTGAACTTAATTTTCTCGGCTCGTTGTAGTGTTGTACGTCACCGCGTTCTTGACGGTCGAAAGTTCAGAAAACTTTTGTGTGACCGTGTGTATGCAAGCCAAGCTTGAGCAGAATTCCGGTTTTGTTGTCGGAAAGTCTGATCGCGTGTGGGGGGACTTAGAATATATTTGAGCATGATGGCCACTAGCTGTTTAGGAGAAAGGTAATTCAGCAAATTGGCACTGATAAAGAATTATCTGAGAACCATAATGACCCATGAAAGACTAATACCACGTACACACGAGCGGAATTTCCATTGGAAAATTCTTGGATGGTTTTTCCGACGGAAATTCCCCTCGTGTTGGCTCCAACTTGTCTTGCATATACACGGTCACACAAATGTGGGCCAACAATTATGAACGTAGTGACGTACAAGACATACGTGATACCTCCATTACGAGCGCTAGTTATATCTCCGGCTCATACTTGATTCAGAGCATGCGTGGACTTTTGTCCGACGGACTTGTGTACACACGATCGGAAAGTCCGACAACTAACATTTGTTGGCTGAAAATATGAGAACGTGCTAGCCAACATTTGTTGGCGAAAAGTCCGACAACAAATGTTCGATGGAGCATACACAGGTCGGACTTTCCGCCAACAACTCTCATCCAACATTTGTTGTCGGAAAATGCGATCGTGTGTACGGGGCATTAGAGCTACATTAAAACCTGGAAAGGTATTAGCAAGCCTTTCATCATGTAATAAGACATGAGACATGACCGGAGCTTGGCAAAGGCTGCAAACTGGACAATTTCCTTAACAAATACACTACTTGAGGGAAGATAAGTTACATCTTTTCATAAAGGAAGTCTGGGACCCCCTCTGGCAGGGGGGCCTGGGGAAAATGCCCCTTTTGCCCCCTTATAAATCCGACACTGTCTGTACAGCTGTGGAAGACAAAAGGTAAGGCTGGTAAGTTTGGCCATAGCTACCCACCAGAGTAAAGTATCATCTTCATGTGCAGAAAATGGAGCGTGGAATCTGGTTCCTGTAACACATTAACTTTTTTAAATACGCGGCCAAGCCAGCATCTTTTGATCATTTTGTTGGCACTGTGAAGGCAATGCTATTGCCCCAAAGAACAATAGAAGCCATCGAGGCAGTGCAGAAGGTCCGGCTTTAAAGAAGGATCACTCAGGAGCAGAAAGAGCTAAACTGGGTTGTTTATTTGTTTAGTGAGATGGTGAGGTGCAATAACAGGGCTGAGTCTCAAGATGGTGATATAAGCAAGGGCACATTTGCTGACTGTGATGTGTTACATGGTATAATATGGCATGCAGTGGGAAGAATTGCAAAAAAGCATGCTCTGATGACAACAGTGACAGGTACTGATTGATATTCAGATATGATTTTTTGCCCATGGGCCCTCAGTAGTCTGCCACTGATCGAGAGGGAGGGTAATTGGTTGCTGTGGGAAATACACTCAATACATCTTTTCTTTACTCTTGTATATGGGACTTCTACCCTTTTAATTTATATTAGTGTTCTTGTTCTCAAGCATGCTAGTTATGTGATCAGACAGTACCGGTGCATTCCACATCATAATGATATAAATATATATATATATATATATATATATATATATATATATATATATATATATATATATATATATAGTGTACAGACACATTACTATAACTTCATAGCCTTTTATACTGGGAAGGATGCAATACCTATGCTAATGCTAGATAAAACAAAAGGGGATAAGCAATCTGTCCCTGGGAGCTTACAATTTATTAGCAAAGTGTAACTGATACAAGAAGTGAAGGTATAATAACAGCCCATCCTGTCATCTCTTTGATCCTTTGTAGAGAAGGTATTTCCATTATTTCAAGGATTAAGAGGCCTCTGGGGCTTCCCTGATGAAGGTTAGTTGAGCTGACAGGATAGAATCTATTTTTTTCCTTGTATTAAAGGCATTAATGTGCTGGGCATTTTCTGCATTGCAGATTTGGGATTGAGCTTGTGAGGCTTTGACGTTATACCAGGTCCTACTGCTATTAATCAATGCACCAGTCAGAGAAGCTATTAATAGGTGCCTCTGTGTTCAGTTATGTGTAATTCAGTTCTAGTGCAATTTACACAGCTTCTCTCTATATGGCTGTTTTCTATAGATCGTACATTCTTTTTTAGATGGCTCTTTTTCTAATCCTCAGTCATGTTTGTTCCTGTTAGACATAAGTATGTGTGATTTGTAATGTGATACTGAATGTGTCACGTAGTGTGTATAAGTGCACAGGGCTATAGAATAGTGCTGGATCCTTTGCTTTGGGTGCAGGTATTTATTGGCAAAGGACTACCAGCTTTGGGCATCAACACCATTTTACTTCTTCTTTCCCCAGCAGCACCTACTTACCTTCCCTAAGTTCCCTTACTCTCATGCTACTCTGTTCAGCCACTGGGAGTGAGAAGAGAAGGCCTTCTATAAGCTTCAAGTTGCAATTTGGAATTTAAACTGGGCTAAAAACTAGCAAAAAAAACAAAACTTTCCTTTTGACAAGGAAAACCTTTCTTATATGATTAAAGTTGTTGTAAACCCACATGAAAAAAAAAGACCTGCAAGACAAAGGCATATTGAGCTAGTATGCATAGCATACTAGCTCATTTTGTAATACTCACCTGAGATCGAAGCCCCCGCTGCGGTGTCCGTACACCGCAAGGGCTGGAAACATTTCTCCCCGGAGTTACTTCTGGGTATTGTGGCTCCTGCGCTGTGATTGGCCGGAGTCGCAATGACGTCACTCCCGCGCATGCTCTCGGGAGCCGCCGGTAATGGCACACTCACTGAAGCAAATGGCACGTACTTGCCATTGCTTCAGTGCGCATGTGCCGATGACATCAGCACATGCAGATACAGGGGATATCTCCCAAACCGTCCAGGTTTAGGAGATATCTGGGGTAGCTACAGGTAAGCCTTATTATAGGCTTATCTGTAGCAAAAAGTGGATTGTAATGCCGCATACACACAATTGGAAATTTGGCCATCAAAAGACCGATGAGAGCTTTTGGTCGGAAAATGCGTGTGTATGCTCCATCGGACTTTTGCTGGCCGAATTCCCGCCATCAAAAGATTGAGAGCAGGTTTTCAACTTTTCGGTCGGAAATTCCGATCGTCTGTACCAATTCCGACAGGCAGAATTCCTACGCATGCTCGGAAACAATTCGACGCATGCTCAGAAGCATTGAACTTAATTTTCTCAGCTTGTCGTAGTGTTGTACGTCACCGCGTTCTTGACGGTCGAAAAGTTCAGCGAACTTTTGTGTTGCCGTGTGTATGCAAACCACGCTTGGGAGGAATTCAGTCAGAAAAACCATCCAAGATTTTTCCGACTGAAAATCCGCTCATGTGTACACGGCATAAGGGTTTACAACCACTTTAAGCCCCAATAAGTAGCATATAGTATATTCCCAGTGTCAACAGATATTTTGAGTTATTATACTCAGGGATGCTGATAAGGCAGTATAGTTGGCCCTCCTGTACCAGGCCTGGGTCCCATCAATTTAAAAGGTGGGTCCAGGCACTTGCCGAGCAGGAGGGCAGGCTGCATTACCTTATTAAAGAAACCAAACCTTGGTTCTAATATTTGTGCCCCCACCCCGCTGCTGTCCGGGCCCCCCCTCTCCTGCAGCACTGCCAGCTTTCCTCCTCTCCCACCAGCAGCTGCTGCAGGCATGCAGGGGGATCAGTTTCAGGATGAGTAGAGGGGGGAGCCCTCTCAGGTACTGCAAAGGGCCACATGATTTCTAACAGCAGTAATAATTCTAAAACATCACAGCAATGACTCTAAAGTTTGTCAAGATTCGGGTGCAGTTGAAAGTTATAGGTAAAAGCTGTCAGTACTACTTTTGTAACTTTTGAAGATTCATTTCTCTACAATACCTATAGCTACAGAGAGGAATGAGAGCTAGTTTGAAGGCCAACTCTGGAAAATGTAAAAATAATCCCTTGCAGCGGTGCTATATCTGCAAACGTTAACTGCTTGTTTAGTCTAGGAAGGAGTTTTTGCATTTACCTGGTCCTCCGCTCCCCTGGCAGATGACACTCCCCCACACTCTGGCGGTGGACTGTCCCTCTGTGTCATTAAATCCAATGTAGGGCTATATATTGGTCTTGATGATGTCAAGACCCTAGACCGCTGGAGTATGGCAGAGAAGACGCTACGGGGACCAGTCTAGCATCATGGAGGATTGGAAAAGTAGATCATTTTTTTTGTGTCCCCTAGAGCTAAACAAGCAGGTGACCCTTGTAGTATGGGCCCAGTCCCACGGCAAGGGAAACTTTTTATGTTTCATGGCTTATTCACATGAGGCCAGATAGCTGTATATAGTGAAAACTGAGCATCTCTGCATCAGGAAGTGACAGTGTTTATGTACCTACGTATTCGCCAGCACACCAAGGATCCACAAATGTCATCCAAAGATTTTTATTGCAGAGGGGTCACATAGCAAGAGAGAGTGCAACGTTTCGGAGCCTCGCAGGACCACTTCGTCAGGCATGTAAAGTGGTCCTGCGAGGCTCCCAAATGTTGCACTCTCTCTTGTGATGTGACCACTCTGCAATAAAAATCTTTGGACGACATTTGAGGATCCTTGGTGTGCTGGCGAATATGTGCGTTTATTTGTGATTTTCCAGTAACCAGCTGGTAGTCGCTGCAGCACCCACTACAGATGAGCTTTGTTTCCAGGAACGTGTGAGGGGAATATAGACAAGAGTGCTTATGTACCTGCCCGTTCAAACCAAAAACAGGATGCAGCTATACTCTGGTAACTGCACATCTGAGCTTTAACTTGCATACAGGGATGGATGTGTGCCCCTGGATGCCCCTTTTAACCACAACTGTTTGTATACATTTTACCCCCAGTGGATTATGCATTTAAAGCAGACCTTCACTCTAAACCTAATCTCATCTTTCCCTGCCTCCTTCCCCCTCACTCACTTCCAATTTTTTTGCACTTTTTTATATATCTGCCTGGAGTTCTGCTTTCATTTTTTATTATTACATCTACAGTATCTCACAAAAGTGAGTACACCCCTCACATTTTTGTAAATATTTTATTATATCTTTTCATGTGACAACACTGAAGAAATTACACTTTGCTACATTGTAAAGTAGTGAGTGTACAGCTTGTATAACAGTGTAAATTTGCTGTCACATCAAAATAACTCAACACACCGCCATTAATGTCTAAACCACTGGCAACAAGAGTGAGTACACCTCTAAGTGAAAATGTCCAAATTGGGCCCAAAGCGTCAATATTTTGTGTGGCCACCATTATTTTCCAGCACTGCCTTAATCCTCTTGGGCATGGAGTTCACCAGAGCTTCACAGGTTGCCACTGGAGTTCTCTTCCACTCCTCCACGACGACATCACAGAGCTGGTGGATGTTAGAGACCTTGTGCTCCTCCACCTTCTGTTTGAGGATTCCCCACAGATGCTCAATAGGGTTTGGGTCTGGAGACATGCTTGGCCAGTCCATCATCTTTACCCTCATCTTCTTTAGCAAGGCAGTGGTCGTCTTGGAGGTGTGTTTGGGTCGTTATGTTGGAATACTGCCCTGCGGGGCCCAGTCTCTGAAGGGAGGGGATCATGCTCGGCTTCAGTATGTCACAGTACATGATTTTTCATGATTTTCTCAATGAACTGTAGCTCCCCAGTGCCGGCAGCAGTCATGCAGCCCCAGACCATGACACTCCCACCACTATGCTTGACTGTAGGCAAGACATACTTGTCTTTGTACTCCTCACCTGGTTGCTGCCACACATGCTTGATACTATCTGAACCAAATACGTTTATCTTGGTCTCATCAGACCACAGGACAGGGTTCCAGTAATCCATGTCCTTAGTCTGCTTGTCTTCAGCAAACTGTTTGCAGGCTTTCTTGTGCATCATCTTTAGAAGAGGCTTCCTTCTGGGATGACAGCCATGCAAACCAATTTGATGTAGTGTGCGGCGTATGGTCTGAGCACTGACAGGCTGTCCCCCCACTCCTTCAACCTCTGCCCGCAATGCTGGCAGCACTCATACGTCTATTTCCCAAAGACAACCTCTGGATATGCTGCTGAGCATGTACACCCAACTTCTTTGGTCGACCACGGCGAGGCCTATTCTGAGTGGAACCAGTCTTGTTAAACCGCTATGTGGTCTTGGCCACCGTGCTACAGCTCAGTTTCAGGGTCTTGGCAATCTTCTTATAGCCTAGGCCATCTTTATGTAGAGCAACACTTTTTTTTTCAGATGTTCAGAGAGTTCTTTGCCATGTTGTACATACAGTGACCAGTATGATAGAGTGAGAGCGATAACACCGAATTTAACACACCTGGGACCTTGTAACACTAATGAATCAAATGACACCGGGGAGGGAAAATTGCTAATTGGGCCCAACTTGGACATTTTCACTCAGGGGTGTACTCACTTTTGTTGCCAGCGGTTTAGACATTAATGGCTGTGTGTTGAGTTATTTTGAGGGGGACAGCAAATGTACACTGTTATACAAGCTGTACACGCACTACTTTACATTGTAGCAAAGTGTAATTTCTTCAGTGTTGTCACATGAAAAGATAAAATAAAATATTTACAAAAATGTGAGGGGTGTACTCACTTTTGTGAGATACTGTAAACAGTGTTGGTCATCTTACTTTAAAAAAGTAATTAGTTACATTCAGGGGCGGACTGAGCATTCGGTGACTCGGTGGCCTCCCGAGGGCCCCGTGCAGGGGGGGGCCCGGGCCGGCTCAGTCCGCCCCTGGAGGTGCCAGTCCCGCTTTACTCTCACTCTCAGACTGTCTGTGAGTATGGGCAGCAGTGGCCGCCGCGGCCGCACTTTGCAATGTATCAGCGTCGGCGTGCGCGCCCACTGATATGCTGCCTGTGCAGCCGCCTGAGTGAGGGGGGAGGAGCATTCGGCCCGTGCGGCGCCAGCACCGCTGATTCCTCCTTCCGTTCGGGGCCCGCCCACTAGTCTGCACGAGGAGAAGTCACAGTGGACGGCCGCCGATGGTGTATGAGAAGAATTAAGGTCGGTGTCGGTCAGTGTCCCTGTCCCTCTCCCTCCCTCTCTCTCCCTCTTCTCTGTCTCTCTTCCTACTCCCTCCCTCTCCCTCTCCCTCTCCCTCTCTCTCTCTCTCTCTCTCTCTCTCTCTCTCTCTCTCTCTCTCTCTCTCTCTCTCTCTCTCTCAAAAAAAAAGCATTTTTTGAATTTTTTTTTTTTTTTGCCTGTAGAGCTTTGCAGGGTTTTTTTTTTGGGGGGGGGGGCGTAAACTGGAAAAAAGACAATGCCACAATTGCCACCATTGTGCCCCTCAAACGCAGCCACTGTGCCCATAGATTGCCCCCATAAATTGCCACCACAGTGGCCAGCCACTGTACCCATAAATTGCCACCACAGTGCCCATTAAATGCAGCCAATGTGCCCATAAATTGCAGCCACTGTGCCCATAAATTGCAGCCACTGTGCCCATAAATTGCAGCCACTGTGCCCATCAAACGCAGCCACTGTACCCATAAATTGCCACCGCTGTGCCCATCAAACGCAGCCACTGTGCCCCTCAAACGCAGCCACTGTACCCATAAATTGCCACCACTGTGCCCATCAAACACAGCCACTGTGCCCAGCCACTGTACCCATAAATTGCCACCACTGTGCCCATCAAACGCAGCCACTGTGCCCTCAAACACAGCCACTGTGCCCATAAATTGCCACCACGGTGCCCTCAAACGCAGCCACTGTGCCATAAAACACAGCCACGGTGCCCAGCCACTGTACCCATAAATTGCCACCACTGTGCCATCAAATGCAGCCATCATATCCATAAATTGCCACCACTGTGCCCATCAAACGCAGCCACTGTGCCCATAAATTGCCACCACTGTGCCCATCAAATGTAGCCATTGTGCCCATCAAACGCAGCCACTGTACCATCAAACAAAGCCACTGTACCCATAAATTGCCATCAAACGCAGCCACCGTATCCATAAATTGCCACCACTGTGCCCATCAAACGCAGCCACTGTGCCCATAAATTGCCACCACTGTGCCCATCAAAGGCAGCCATTGTGCCCATCAAACGCAGCCACTGTACCATCAAACAAAGCCACCGTATCTATAAATTGCCACCACTGTGCCCATCAAATGCAGCCACTGTGCCCCCTTAATAAACATTTATTTTGAACATAGTATAGAGAAATTCTTTGAACGCATACAATGTGGGCAGTGCAATATGTAGGTGGGACTTTGTGTGGATGCAGCTTGAATGTGGGCGGGGACACATGGGCGAGGACACATGGGCGGAGACACAGGGGGCCCCATGATCTCCTTTTTCCCGGGGGCCCCATGAGCTGTCAGTCCGCCCCTGGTTACATTACAAATTACTTCTCCCAAAAAAGTAATTAAGTTAGTAACTCAGTTACTACATTGGAAAAGTAATTAGTTACTCAGAAAAGTAACTGTGATTTTTTTTTTTTTTTATATATTCTTAGGGGCGGGTCTAGTATTACTGTAAGCAAGTGGTGCGTTCCCCCCTGCACGTCTATTTCCCCTCTGTACCCCCCCCTGCACGTCTGTTCCCCCCCAACACATATATCTGTTTCCCCTCTGTACCCCACTACACATCTGTCCCCCCCACACACGTATATCTGTTCCCCCTCTGTACCCCACTACACGTCTGTCCCCCCCCCCCACACACATATATCTGTTCCCCCTCTGTACATCTGTCCCCCCCCAAACTCACGGATCGGATCGTTGCTTGCATCAGAGTCACGGATCGGATCATTTTTTCGGATCAGCAAATAATAATTGAATTTGCAAAAACCTGTAAAAAGTCCACCACCATAAAGCCCCCACTGTAATATCCATAATCTCACCCACTGTAATATCCACGTCATCTCCTCAACTGTAATATTGGCTGAGTATGGCTGGGTACGGCTGGGTATTGCCGAGTATGGCTGGGTATTACCGAGTATTGCAGAGTATGGCTGGGTATGGCAGAGTATTGGCAGGGTGTTGCAGAGTATTGGCAGGGTGTTGCAGAGTATTGGCAGGGTGTTGCAGAGTATTGGCAGGGTGTTGCAGGGTATTGGCAGGGTGTTGCAGAGTATTGGCTGGGTATCGCAGAGTATTGGCTGGGTATTACCGAGTATTGCAGAGTATGGCTGGGTATTACCGAGTATTGCAGAGTATGGCTGGGTATTACAGAGTATTGCAGAGTATGGCTGGGTATTACGGGGTATTGCAGAGTATGGCTGGGTATGGCAGAGTATAGCTAGGTATTACGGGGTATTGCAGAGTATGGCTGGGTATGGCAGAGTATGGATGGGTATTACGGGGTATTGCAGAGTATGGCAGAGTATGGCAGAGTATGGCTGGGTATGGCTGGGTATGGCAGGGTGTTGCAGAGTATTGGCAGAGTATTGGCAGAGTATTGGCAGAGTATTGGCAGGGTATTGGCAGAGTATTACCTGGGTATTGGCAGGGTGTTGCAGAGTATTGGCAGGGTGTTGCAGAGTATTGGCTGGGTATCGCAGAGTATTGGCAGGGTGTTGCAGAGTATTGGCAGGGTGTGTATTGGCAGGGTGTCGCAGAGTATTGGCAGGGTGTCGCAGAGTATGGCTGGGTATTACCGAGTATTGCAGAGTATGGCTGGGTATTACCGAGTATTGCAGAGTATGGCTGGGTATTGCAGAGTATGGCTGGGTATTACCGAGTATTGCAGAGTATGGCTGGGTATTACCGAGTATTGCAGAGTATTGCAGAGTATGGCTGGGTATTACCGAGTATTGCAGAGTATTGCAGAGTATGGCTGGGTATTATGGGGTATTGCAGAGTATGGCTGGGTATGGCAGAGTATTGCAGAGTATAGCCAGGTATTACGGGGTATTGCAGAGTATGGCTGGGTATGGCAGAGTATGAATGGGTATTACGGGGTATTGCAGAGTATGGCAGGGTGTTGGCAGAGTATTGGCAGAGTATTACCTGGGTATTGTCAGGGTATTGGCTGGTATTGCAGAGTATTCGCAGGGTATGTGCTGGCATCCGATCTCTCCCCTCCACTGTACAGATCTGTACACAGAGGGGAGAGAGGAACCGGCGTCATCTTGACGCCGGTTTGTTTACAAGTGATCGCTCCGTCATTTGACGGAGCAATCACATTGTAAAAGGCCGACGGGTGCACCAAGATGGCCGCCGCTCCGGAGCTAGGCCGGAGCCGCGGCCATCTTGGTACACCAAGATGGCCGCCGCTCCGGAGCTAGGCCGAAGCTGCGGCCTTTCCTAAGGCCGAGGCCGCGGACGGCTCCGTGGATCGCGGCGAGTAATTGCGGTAACGCCGCCCCAGTAATGGGAACGGCGTTACCGCGAGGGGAAGAGTAATCAGTTAGATTACTCGTTACCCTTTAAAGTAACGGCGTTACGTAACGCCGTTTACTTTAATCGCGTTAGTTACAACACTGACTGTAAATCTAAAAATGGAGTTTGGCAGACTGATTCACCATAAAACTGAACCAACAATAGTTTATCCATAGAAGGATTGATTTAACACCTTCTAGTAGATCCTGGGGCAGGTATCAATAAAAACAACTTAAAGTGGTTGTAACCCTAAAAAAAAAAAATAAGATCCTGTTCCTTTAACCACCTGATTACTGTGCACTTAAACCCCCCTCGTGACCAGACCAATTTTCAGCTTTTGGCGCTGACGTACTTTGAATGACAATTGCGCGGTTATACAACACTGTACCCAAATTACATTTTTATAATTTTTTTCCCACAAATAGAGCTTTCTTTTGGTGGTATTTAATCACAGCTGGAGTTTTTATTTTTTGCTAAACAAACAAAAAAAGATGGAAAAAAAAAAAAAAAATCATGTTTAATAGTTTGTTATAAAATTTTGCAAACAGGTAATTTTTCTGCTTCATTGATATGCGCTGATGAGGCGGCACAGGTGGGCACTGATAGGCTGCACTGGTTGGAACTGATAGGCTACACTGGTGGGCACTGATAGACTGCACTGGTGGGCACTGATAGGCTGCACTGGTGGGCACTGATAGGCTGCACTGGTGGGGACAGATAAGTCGGTACTGATGGGGACAGCAAAGATGGCACTGATGGGCACGGATGGGTGGCACGGATGGGTGGCACTGATGGATGACACTAATGGGCACTGATGGGTGGCACTGGTGGATGGCACTGATGGGCACTGATAGGTGGCACTGATGGCACTGGTAGGGGACACTGATGAGCACTGGTAGGTGACACTGATGTGCAGCACTGGCACTGTGGGCACTGACAGATGGTACTGTGGGCACTGACAGATGGCACTGTGGGCACTGACAGATGGCACTGTGGGCACTGACCAATGGCACTGTGGGCACTGACAGATGGCACTGTGGGCACTGGTAGGCGGCACTTTAATTAGGCAATAGTGGGCACCATGTATTGGGCACATTGCAGTGAGAGGGACTGATGTCCCTCTCACTGCCGCCGGTGATCGGCTTTTTTTTTTCTCCTCGCGCTGTCAGCACGAGGAGGAAAAAAAAGGCGATTACCGGCTCTGTTATTGTCACATGATCAGCTGTCATTGGCTGACAGCTGATCACGTGGTAAGGGGTCGGGATCGACCCCTTACTCGGATCTGTGATCCAGCGAGTCTCACAGACTCGCTGATCACAGAGCGTGCCGCGCGCGCCCTTCAGGGGGCACGCAGGCAGCTCGTGGCCGGGACGACGTCAATAGACGTCGTCCCGGCATCTTAGATCTACGCTGTAGCCGTCATTCGGCTATAGCGTGGATCTCAGGTAGTTAAGGCATGCTCTATATCTCTAGATCTCCTTTCATGTAATATACCTGGTTGATCCTGCCAGTTCCTGTGTCCCCCTGTCTGTGCTGACCACAGTAATCATGACTGCTGATCCATGATTATCGTGGTCAGTTTACATGCCTGCTGCTCTGCTGTGACAGTCTCTTCCCCTCCCTCCCTGTCAGCGTGATAGCGGCTCTCCTCCCCTCCCCTCCTGCCACTATTCAGCTGCAATATGCAGCAAATATACATGTACCCCCTCCGGTTTATGCTGCCATTAACAAAAGTGTGTATGTTCTTTTTAAATTAAAAGGCTAATTACCTTTTCCCACACCGCCACTGTGCAGTCACGTGATCCCCCTGTGGCGGCCGGCTGACATCACAGGGGAACCTCGGCTCCTCCTGCTTTAATTCATAGATCTGTAAAGACGAGTGGAGGGCTAACACATGACCGAATAGCTGCGGTGTGAGAAAAGGTATTTAGCCTTTTCATTTAAAAAAAAAAAAAAAAACACTTAAGCCGTACACACGATCGGATTTTCCAACAGCAAATGTTGGATGTCAGGCTGTTGGTGGAAAATCCGACCGTGTGTATGTTCATTTGGACAATTGTTGTCGGACTTTCCGCCAACAAATGTGTGTTTTCGGATTTTCCGATCGCGTGTACACAAGTCCATCGGACAAAAGTACAAACACACATGCTCGGAAGCAGAATCGGTCGGTCTTGTAAACTAGCGTTTGTAATGGAGAATTAACATTCGTGACGTGGCAAATTATGAAATCTCCAAATGCAGAGCACAAGTCTCTTCTTCTTTATTTAATGGGATAATAATGAAGCTGCTTTGCTGGTGATACTGATGGAGTTATTGCAAACAAATTTTCAAAGGCTTATTTTTTCTAGTGATATCAAGAATAATATTATTATGTTTTTTTTTTTTGTGCAAGTTACCACAACACCATTATCCCATAGTTTTTAAGATCAAAGAGACAACTATGTTGGTGTCTCTTGTCAATTTTACATTGTATTTTTTGAAACTGCCTACTCCAAAACTGTCGTTTGAAGCAAAGCACATAGCCAAGTATTATTCTCCACATTTTTATTATTGTGCATTAAAAAAAAAAAAAAAATAGACATGCTATCTGCCAATAGAACTTAACCAAAATGTGCATTCTATGCATCCAAAAATATAGAAAATATACCAAATCAAATCATTATTCAACCAAAAAAATAATGTCAAAGCAATAACTCCAAGGCCAATAATAAATAACACGTTATCTCCTCCAATTCTGCAACATGTCTGGTTGACGAACGGCCCTTCAGAAACTAACTGAAAATCACGATCAACGCTCACCAATCTTCTACTAACAAGAAATTAGCAGAAGGAGCCCAAAGGTGGCGCTAAAGAGCTGAAAAACTACGTAGTACGTGTAGTACGTCACTATGTTCGTAATTGTTGGCCAACATTTGTGTGACCGTGTGTATGCAAGACAAGTTTGTGCCAAACACCCTTCGGACAAAATTCCACGGTTTTGTTGTTGGAAAGTCTGATAGCTTTACACTATCGTTAATGGCAGCATACTCCAGAGTGGATACTTGAATTTGAGTGTTCGGGCATGTTGGAAATTTTTAGAAAAACAAACAATTTTCTAATCAGCGATGGGAAAATTGTGCGAGAAATATAATTGAAAAAGAAATGCGCAAGAAAAAAAAATTCCAGGAAAGACATGAGGTGAAATTGAAGGCTTGGTTGGTCGAATTTCAAAATCAATGGTGGCACCATTGGATCACTAAACGCACATAATTTCTGATTTTGGAAAGACAATTCATTCGGAATTTGACCATGTATGGCCTGCATAAGTTACACTAGTGATTTTTATTTGTTGTCACAATTAGTTACCAGATGATGAGGCAATAAGCTCCATATATTGAAAGGTACGTGACTGCATGTAGCCAATATTAACGACACATGAAATAGGATATTTTACCCCATTCTTTAAATGGAGAGTTATTTTAAGGCAACTTCATTGCTGTTTCCAACTCCATGCCTGATCAGTTTTCTTCATTTTCATTACCATACTTTGTCCTATCAGTGCTATTGCTGTTTAGCAAAATTTTTATCTCTCCATTAAAAGTCTGACTGGCTGACTGCTTCATGAAGTATTAATGTATAATTTTTTTTAGACATGGCTGGTCATCTGTACAAAAATGCATCTGTTCTTATGCCTCACTTATCCATTTCCTATAGATTGTGTCTGTCTTGTGTACAGAGCCCTCCACGGTACATCTTATGCCGCATACACACGGTCGGACTTTCCGGCAGAAAAAGTCAGACGGAATCTTTTCATTGGATATTCCGATCGTGTGTGGGCCTCATCAGACTTTTTTTTCCCGAAAATTCTGAAGGACCTAGAAATAGAACATGTTCTAAATATTTCCGACGGAATCAGATCCTATCGGGAAAACCACTCGTCTGTATGCTGTTCCGACAGACCAAAACGACGCATGCTCTGAAGCAAGTACGAGACGGCAGCTATTGGCTACTGGCTATTGAACTTCCTTTTTCTAGTCACGTCGTACGTGTTGTACATAACCAAGTTCTAGACGGTCGGACTTTGGCGTGATCGTGTGTAGGCAAGACTGTTTCAGCGGAACTCCATCGGTAAAACCTTCGGAGTTTATTCCGATGGGAAAACCGGTCGTGTGTATGTGTGTACACGACATTACTGCTTGCGACAATATGTAATTTCTTACATTTTCTGATTTCTATACATTGTAAAGTTCTAAAAAGCATTAGAGATGCGCAGTGTACATGTACATGTCATAAACAGAGACCTGGCGCAAATCTGAAATGGGCCACCAACTATCTCACACGTGATCTTAGTGATCTGGTTACCCTCAGAATCATGCATAGGTTTATAATTTAAAAGGATAGCAAAACATTTAAGAAAAAAAACTATATTTTATATTCACACTTGTTATAGGAATGAATACATTTCGTAAAATCTATGTAATAGAAACAAATAAGAGATAACATAATTAAAAGAAGGAAGCAATTAAAAAAGATTCTTTGTGTACTTTGGGCACACTGTTAAAGTATCAGTTTTTCTTGGACCCCACAATCTCATGAGCTGAATTACAACTACTCCCACTTAATCATCTGGTTCAGAGGTTCTTTTAAGCCCCATACACACGGTCGGATTTTCCGATGGATTCTGTCCTATCAGACAATGTTGTCGGAAATTCCGACCGTGTGTAGGCACCATCGGACAGTTTCCATCGGATTGTCTGACGGACAAAGTCCTATCTCCTGCTGGATAGATTTTTTGACAACAAAGTCCGATCACACCAAATCCGATCATGTGTAGCGAATTCCAGTGGACAAAGTGCTATGCATGCTCAGATCACATTACAAGACCCAAGCTATATGCTACTAGCCTCTACGTAGTCCCGTCGTAGGCAACAAACGTCACCACGTTCAGAATGATTGGATTTTCCGACAACTTTGTCCGATCGTGTGTACGCAAAACCAACATCGGACAAAGTACGACGGACATGATCCGACGGACCTGGTCCTCGGATAATCCGCGCGTGTGTATGGGGCTTTAGACATTAGATTACATTTTGTGGCAATCAGATGACAATCCTATGTCAGTGGGGCAGCCTATAGTGTCACACAACTGTTCTCAGGGAGATAAACTTATCAGACAGGTCCACTTGAGATTCCCTTTACCAGAGATGAGCCAATGTCAGGACTGAAGAACTCCAGAGAGTGGAGCTGTGCCTTCCTGAGCCTAAACAGGAATGCTAGTGAAAACCAAGCAGCCCCCTTTAGAGCTTAAGCTGGCACAGGCGGCATCACGTGATGATTAGTGCTGTGCATCCAACTGTTTTGTGATGTCTATGGCCAGTTTTATGTCCTAGATATATTACATTTAAAAATCCCAATATCTATAGTATGACATTTATTATTAAAATAAAAGAGATCAAATAAACAGTGGACATGACTAATTTATCAGACTGTACCTCCATCACTATACGGCCAAGGGGAATCCCATCTGCTGTGATGTCAAAGAACACCCTTTTGTTTTCCATGATGAAGGTGGTCACGTTGCAGAAGCCTCTGAGATGCTGTACAGGGAGCTTTGCGTCCACTGCCTTATATACCTAGCTTACCAGTAGTGTGTCAGTCTCACACAATAACGGATAATACCTCCCTCCCCTTTCCCGTAACAATGAACCCAAGAATATTTGATACTAGCTTAGGATATTTCCTCACTAATCCTGTCAGATATATTGTGGGTAGCACCAAATGCTGTGTGATTAGGGAGGGAGAGCAGGGGCAGAGAAGACAAAGCTATTTTGGTAACGT
The DNA here is from genome assembly GCA_028564925.1 of Lithobates sylvaticus. Classification (NCBI taxonomy): domain Eukaryota; kingdom Metazoa; phylum Chordata; class Amphibia; order Anura; family Ranidae; genus Lithobates; species Lithobates sylvaticus. The sequence goes on along the minus strand of CM053029.1, from coordinate 115,531,167 downwards.
CAGAACCATCTGATGACTAAACTTGTATTATTCTGGCACATGCCCCTGAAGTGTCTACCTTGTACTGGGACATTCCCGGATCTGAACCAAATCCATTGTCGCTATCATATCCTTTGCTGATCCTTTGTGGGGGCTTTTTGTATTTACAAAAAAATGGCAGCGTTGAAAATCTGCTTTACCCCCACAGTCATACAAAATATCACTATAAATATTTTTTGCATGTGATTTAATACTATGTGAAGTTTTTGGCTATGCAGAAGATGGTATGTATTCAGATAACTGCCAAGGTATTTGTCTGTTTCTATATATAAATCGGGTGTCCCACTGGGGTTTGAGTAGGACAGAGTTCTTTCAAAAGTAAAAATAAGAGTTGTGTCAGATTTATTACGTTTTTTTTAAAGTTTATGTTTTGAAACAAATGTTTTAGATCTGATTCTCTCTTTATAAAAAGTGTACTTTACAAAAAAGCATTTAGGGCCCTTTTATACCTATTCATGTGCATTGCCAGGGGTCATAAGTACCCTGCCACAAACAGCGCAGTCCAGTGGCAGAGACATGTTTTCCTTCATGTGAAGGAAGAGAGCAGGGATGACCTTCTGGGAAAAGTAATGGCAGCTGGTAACTGCCACCCAGAGACAGCTCAGACCATGACCTGGCACCTGTTTGTATAAGAACAGTTATAGTGCCAGCAATGCTAAGCTGCCATTGAGACACTAGGTGCTACTTTTTTGGCAACAGGAATTGAGGGAGGGAAACCTAATGAGTCCCCACCTTGTCTTGGTCAGGTGCGTGCTCCTACCACCCTGCAGAGAAAGCTAAACTGGCCTTAGGAGCAGTAGTTCTGAGGGGGAAGATTGATGGAACCTGAATCTACAGATTGATAATCATTTTATGTTCCATTTAGTGGCACCCTTGTGTTGGTATTTTCCCCATAGAGCATATGATTTGCAAATAGGTAGTTTTCACACACCAATGGGTCAAAATGGCCCCCTGGGTGTGAAGGAATCTTTTGAATAGAAAAAAAGACGCAATTGTCTAGGGTCTTTTTTAGGATGTAAGGCAAAATATCAAGAGACACTGCATTTTTATAATCATTTGTCCACATTCCTTCTATGTTCCCAAAAATGCACCCATAGGGGTCTGACGGTTCTACCCATAAAGGAGAACTCTGCCCCCATGGCTTCTTTTATGTGGGCAGAGCCATCAGACCCCTATGGGTGCATTTTGGGGAACATAGAAGGAACTTGAAGAAAGGATTGTCAAGAATTCAGTGTCTCTTGACATTTTGCTTAACATCATAATAAAGACCCCAGCAAATTAGATCTTTTTGATATTCAAAAAGTGATCCCTTCATACCTTCCAGATGGTGACAGACTCAAAATGCTGTGTGCTGAGGAGATATATTGGATTTTCCAGCTAAACGGCTTGCACCCTAAAGCTGGCCATAAACGGAGCATTTTTCTTTCCTGCGATGTACTGACATTCTTGCCAGTTAATGGCTCTTCTTTCTTCGCAGAATGGGAGGAAAGGACTGCCGATAATCGACAAGTTTGTTTACATGTGATCAGCTGAGGGAGGCACGGTTCAGGTAGAATGTCCATGTCCCAAAACTGGAAGCCTGGGGCTCGGATGGAAGGGGGGGGAGCCTTTATGGTTTCTTGTACCGCGGCCCTGAAGGTTCTAGTTACGTCTCTGACTATGATCTTCAAAACCAAATCTGATGTTTGACCTGTGTTTGTTCAGTCTTATGCCACATACACATGATCAGAATTTCAGCCAGCAAAAGACCGATGAGAACCTTTCATTGGAAAATGCGACTGTGTGTAGGCTCCATCGGAATGGCGGAATTTTGGCCAGCAAAAGATTGAGAGCATGTTCTCAATTTTTCCGACGGAAAAAGTTTCTATCGAAAATTCCATTCATGTGTATGCAATTCCGACGTGCAAAATTCTGACGCATGCTCGGAAACAATTTGACGCATGCTCGGAAGCTTTTACCTTCCCTTTTATAGTGCCGTCATACGTGTTGCACGTTACCGCGTTATTGACCGTCGGAATTTGGCGTGATCGTGTGTATGCAAGACAGTTTGAGCTGAATTCCGTCGGAATTCCGTTGAAAAAACCTTCGGACTTAATTCCGATGGCAAAACCGGTCGTGTGTACGCGGCATTAGGATAAAAGTTTGGAAAGCCCTTCACACATACTTGAACCTACAAGGGCATCGCAAGACATAGATCATAAATTGAAAAGAACAGGTCAAGAATGACCTGATGGACCATTCCATGCCTGTATTTGTCAAAGCAATATATTGGTTCCTCATTGGAAGAGATTGCACTTTTTGGCCCTGTTCCCAGCTCAGAGTTGCCATTTCCACTGTAACTCCTGTCACATTTATTGGCTTTTCCAGCACACACCCCTGGTGCAGGTCCTGCCTCATCTCACGTATTAAACCCCCCCCCCCCAAAAAAAAAAACCTGCAAGACAACAGCATAATGTGCTAGCACATTATGAAATATTCACCTTAGAACGAGGCCCTCGCATCGCGCCTGGTCACCACTGAGGGAGCTGACATGTTCCCTCTGCGTTTCTTCCGGGTTCGCTGGCTGCAGTGCTGTGAGTTGCCGGAGCTGCGATGACGTCCTCTGTTCCGACGAGGAGCTCTGAATTTCCAGCTAGTTCCGCCAGACCTTCAGAGCGCATGCGCCGCTGACGTCAGCATGCAGGGTGAATATCTCTTAAACTGTGCAGGTTTAGGCGATATTAATTTTACCTACAGGTAAGCCTTAATATAGGCTTACCTGTAGGTAAAAATTACCAAGCGGGGGATACGACTGATTTAACTAGATCCTTCCCATCCAATTTCCACCTATCCTCCTACCTCCTCCCAGTTCTCTCCAGGAGAAGAAGACTGGCACCCTTTAAGTTTTTTAAACAGCACATCAGAGGCTGAATATTACTGTGCTGTATTGTATACCCATGTTTCTGTCACTATAGATTCCATTCCACTACTCCCTTTACAGCATGTTCAATGTTCTTACCATAGCCTCGTTTCACCTTCAGATATACCATTTTTTTCTTGATTCCTAGAACACTCAGTAAAACTGCATTTATTTCTCACATTCATGTATTTCCTCAGCATGTAATTCTCTATTTTCCACCCAATTTTTAAAAATACCCAAAATATATAATACAACCAAAAATGTAAATGTATTTTATTGGGTTTTTATGTGATAGACCAACACAAAGTGGCACATAAATGTGATGTGGAAGGAAAATGATAAATGGTTTTCAAATTTTTTTTACAAATAAATATGTGAAAAGTGTGGGGTACATTTGTATTCAGCCCCCCGGAGTCAATACTTCGTAGAACCACCTTTCGCTGAAATTACAGCTGCAAGTCTTTTTGGGTATGTCTCTACCAGCTTTGCACATCTAGAGAGTGAAATTTTTGCCCATTCTTTGCAAAATAGCTCAAGCTCTGTCAGATTGGATGGAGAGCATCTGTGAACAGCAATTTTCAAGTCTGGCCACAGATTCTCAATTGGATTTAGGTCTGGACTCTGACTGAGCCATTCTAACATATGAATATGCTTTGATCTAAACCATTCCATTGTAGCTCTGACTGTATGTTTAGGGTCATTGTCTTGCTGGAAGGTGAACCTCTGCCCCAGTCGTACACACGGCCGGACTTTTCGACAGCAAAGGTCAGACGGAACGAATCCGTCGGACAATTCGAGCGTGTGCGGGCTTCATCGGATTTGCTGTCGAAAAATCAGATGGACTTTAGATTTAGAACATTTTTAAAATTTTTCCGACGGACTCAACTCCGGTCGAAAAATCTGTTCGTCTGTATGCTAGTCCGACGGACGAAAACCGACGCTAGGGCAGCTTTTGGCTACTGGCTATGAACTTCCTTATTCTAGTCCTGTCATACGTCATCACGGTCGAATCCGTCGGACTTTGGTGTGATTGTGTGTAGACAATCCGATTCAACAGAAGTCCGTTGAAAAGTCAGATAGAATTCAGTCCGTCGAAAAGTCCGGTCGTGTGTACACGGCATAACAGGTTTTCTTGTAAGATTGCCCTGTATTTGGCTCCATCCATCTTTCCATCAACTCTGACCAGCTTCCCTGCCCCTGCTGAAGAAAAGCATCCCCACCACATGATACTGTCACCACCATGTTTCACAGTGGGGATTGTGTGTTCAGGGTGATCTGCAGTATTAGTTTTCCAGCACACATAGCGTTTTGCTTTTAGTCCAAAAAGTTCAATTCAAAGTTCATCTGACCAGAGTACCTTCTTCCACGTTTGCTGTGTCCCCCCACATGGCTTCTCACAGATTGCAAAGGGGACTTCATATGGCTTCCTTTCAGCAATGGCTTTCTTCTTGCTACTCTTCCATAAAGGCCATATTTGTAGAGTGCACAACTAATAGTTGTCCTGTGGACAAATTCTCCCATCTGAGCTGTGGATCTCTGCAGCTCCTCCAGAGTTACCATGGGCCTCTTGGCTGCTTGTCTGATCAATGCTCTCCTTGCCCGGCCTGCCAGTTTAGGTAGATGGCCGTGTTTTGGCAGGTTTGCAGATGTGCCATACTCTTTCCATTTTTGGATGATAGATTATACAGTGCTCCATGTTCAAAGCTTGGGATATGTTTTTATAACCTAACCCTGCTTTAAACATCTCCACAACTTTATCCCTGACCTGTCTTGTGTGTTCCTTGGCCTTCATGATGCTGTTTGTTCACTAAGGTTCTCTAACAAACCTCTGAGGGCGTCACAGAACAGCTGTATTTATGATGAGATTAAATTACACACAGGTGGACTATATTAACGAAATAGGTGACTTCTGAAGGCAATTGGTTCCACTAGATTTTACTTAGGGGTATCAGAGTAAAGGCAGCTGAATACAAAGGCATGTCACACTTTTCACATATTTATTTGTGGAAAAAAATTATAATTTTCCTTCCACTTCACAATTATGTGCCACTTTGTGTTGGTCTATCACATAAAATCCCAATAAAATACATTTACATTTTAGATTGTAACAAATGTGCAGAATTTCAAGGGGTATGACTACTTTTCATGGCACCGTGAGAGATACACACATTGGAAAGGCTTGGGAAGAAGGGGCTTCTCTTTGGAAAGTGAAATTCCGCCTGAAAAAAGGTGAACTTAGCTTTAAAAGCCCTCCAATGTGGAGTCCAGTGTGCTTTGTAATCTGCATCAAAAACACATGGACATTGTTTTCCATATATTCCAATGACCCTAGTTACCACCCAAAAGTGGAACTTTCACTTGTTGTACTCCTTCCTCCCTCAGATGCCACATTTGGCCCCTTTCGGGGGGAGGGGGGACAGGATACCTGTCTTTCACAGGTATCCTGTTCCCACTTCCGGGAGCCTCAGCCGCAGGTATTGACATCACCACCCTGGCTCCTTCCCCGGCCGCCAGGCCAGTAGGAGAGAGGAGCGGAGCCTCGCGCATAAGGAATGTAAGGCTTCACTGCCAGGTTCCCTTACTCGCAATGGAGGCAACATGCACTCGACAGCTGATGGAAACATCAGCTGCGGTGCCGACATCGCTGGACTCCAGGACAAGTAAGTGTCCGATTATTAAAAGTCAGCAGCTTCAGCATGTGCAGCTGCTGGCTTTTACATTTTTGCAGCGGTGGGCGGACCTCCGCTTTAACACGAGTGCAGTCAACAAAAGTAGAACATATGCACCAGAACGCATAAGTCCTGAATTGAGATGAAGAAAGAAAGAAGGGAAAAGCCGAACCAGAATCCATTAAAAACACACATGCAGGAACAAATCCAGAATGCAAAAATCTTGGTGTGAACCATCCCCTACAGAGTATGCAGCTTCTTTTACTTTTAGGCCCCTTTCACACTGGGGCGGGGAGCCGCGGTGACGGTAAAGCAGCGCTATATTTAGCGCTGCTTTACCGTCGTTTTAGCCGCGGTTTTCGGCCGCTCGCGGTGCGGTTTTTACCCCCCGCGAGCGGCCGAAAAAGGGTTTAAGACCCCCCCGCAGAGCGCCGCCGTAGCGGTGCTTTGCGGCGGTATTGCCGCGGTATCACAGCGGTGTCCCATTCTAATCAATGGGAAGGAGCGGTATAGGAGCGGTGAATACACCGCTCCTATACCGCTCCAAAGATGCTGCTAGCAGGACTTTTTTGACCGTCCTGCTAGCGCACCGCTCCAGTGTGAAAGCCCGCCGGCTTTCACACTGGAGTGAATAGGGCCGGATTTTTTCAGGCGGTATACAGGCGCTATTTTTAGCGCTGTGCCGCATGAAAAACGCCCCAGTGTGCAAGGGGCCTTATTCCTTGCCTATGTTTCTGTTTAAGCTGGTGCCATGCCTGCTATCCCAGGTCTTCTGTTTCAGAGTGTCTCCTTTCTCTTGCAGCATCCTATGGAGCTACCCTTGCTTGCAGGGACTAGAGATGTCTCCCTATATTGTGTGCATCAATAGAAACGCACAGACCTGTAGCCTAGTATAGCAAGGCACTCATCAGCTCCTTCCTTTTTCAAGCTAGGAGGTTGGCTTGAGACTGCATTGTTCACCGCTGACTCTTTCCTGTGAAGACTGGAAGTTCAGAGGAGTAAGGCCTCATGCACACGAGACGCTGTTAAACGCGCGTTCAGAGGCAGTTGGACACTTTTTTCAACTGCACCTGAACGCATGCAATGTTATCCTATGTGTCCATGTACACAGTCTAGTTTTTTCCCGTTTTTATGCAGTTGCGTTTAACCTCGTTTTTCCAGAAGCAAAAAAATGCGTTCAGACACTTTGCTTTTCTGCTTTTCAGATGCAAAACGCAGCTAAACGCGGCTAAACGCAGGCACCTGCGTTTAGCCGCGTTTGCGTTTATAAGCCTTTTTAAAGGAACCCAATTTTTTTGAGCAGAAAACTCAGAAATATGATGGTAAACCATAAAAAATACTAGAAAAAATTGTTTAAAATGTCGTAATTAGTTTAGATAGTTCATAGAGCATATATACTCACTGATGCATACATGTTTGTGAAATGCATACATGTTTGTGAAATATCCAACGGACATTCGCTGTGCCATCAACGGATGGGTCCAATATCGACGAGCTCTGATTCTGGTCATCTCATGCAAATTTGCGACGACATTGCTGCCACATCAAGAGCAACATCAGGAGCATTTCCTGACATATATTCAATATGGGATCCATTTAAAAAAAAAAAAAAAACACAGAAAGAGAGGCAAATGCAAGTGTACAACTGCTCTCTCTGCTGCTCACTCTGATCAAATTGGCAGAAATAGTTAATAATACATGCTTTCTGAGCTTGGGGAGGGTCTATATGATGTTATCTTTACAAATGCTTATAGACGCAAACGCGTCTAAACGTGTCTAAACGCGTCTAAGCGCGGCATGAAAACACAGCAAAACGCGCGTTTTTAAACGCAGGTTTCTGCTTTTTAAAACGCGCGTTCAGCAGAGTTTGCATCTGCGTCTCGTGTGCATGGGGCCTTACACTGAGAACAGGAGCCAGCAGCATTTAAAATTGTAAGCTGCAGGTGCTCAGGTAAAAATGTACTACTTTTAAGAAGATGCATCAAAAGAAAATACAATTATTTTCCTAAATAGGCAGGAGACACAAATGAAACAAAATAAAAAAATAAAATCAAGGACCACAATTCATTAACAGACTCTGACTGACAACTGCCAGCTATATAACAAACACAGAGGAAGCTCTAAATTGTTTCCCAAAGATATTATGAACAGGGAAATAAATATGGGAGAATGTCAGCCAAGACTAAAAAAAGATCAAATCCAGATATAGTTGGTTTTGTGCCCACAAACTTTCCACTTTTTTCGACTGACATTTTTTGTAGCACCACCAATCTCCCTACCCAATATCATGACTCATAAGAGAGTTGGAACATTCCAATAATTATTTAACTTTAGAATAAAGCAGCCGATGGTCTGTAGTAGGATGACAGAAGTGCTCCTGGCGCATCACACTGTACTTTGTTTTTGTTAATTATTACATTTTATTAAAAGGGAAGTTCGGGTTTAAAAAAAAAAATATATATATACTCACCTAGGTGGATGCAGCATCAATCCAATGCTGTTTCTGTCCCCCGCCAGCTACTGCAGTGAGAACTGAGTGTTCATACGCCACTGATCACTCAGTTCTCCCCCTCCGCTCTGAGCAGAGAGCTGTGACTGTCAGTCAGTGGCTCTCTGCTCTCCCCTGCTGTGGAGGGGGCAGGAGAGAGGCTGAGCAAGGTGCCGTTCCAGGCTTTTGGGCGGATCCCGAGCCTGGCCCAGCTGAGTGATGTCAGCCGAAAGTGTGCATTAGCTCGCTATCGGCTGAAAACGGGCCACAGGAGTGCAGAACAAACTGCATTCCTGTAATCCATAGAAGTATGGCCAAAAAAGCTCTGGCCATGCTTCTCCATTGAGTTCTGTTGAGTGCTGAGTGGAGTGCTGGATTGTGTTGCACCGAGTTGGAAAAGTACAGCATGCCGTACTTTTTCCCAGTGCACACCACTGCAACAGGATGGTGGGACTGTGCCATTAATAGCATCAGTACACTAATGCCGCGTACACACGATCGGACTTTTCGAAGGACTAGGTCCGACAGTCTTTCCGACGGACTTTGCAGCGGAGGTTCGCCGGACTTTCAAACGAACGAACTTGCCCACACACGATCACTCCAAAAGTCAGATGGATTCGAACGTGATGACGTCCGACCGGACTAGAATAAGGAAGTTCATAGCCAGTAGCCAATAGCTGCCCTAGCATCGGTCTTTGTCTGTCGGACTAGCACACAGATGACCGGATTTTTCGACCGGACTCAAGTCCATCGGAAAGATTTGAAACATGTTTTATTTCTAGGTCCGTCTGACATTTGGGAAAGAAAAGTCCGCTTGAGCCCACACACGATCGAATTTCTATATGCTCTAGCAGTGACTTTCTTTTATTCAGTAATAAAATGCAGGTTATTGTGTGAATGAGCACTAAAGTTGATATTAGAAATCAGAGGATTTGGCTATGTATCTGTAATGTGCATATCACAGCAGATATATTTGTGACCCAATGCACAATGTTTAACCGCTTCAGCCCTGGAAGATTTTACCCCCTTCCTGACCAGAGAACTTTTTGCGATTCGTTACTGCGTCGCTTTAACTAACAATTGTGCGGCCGTGCAACGTTACACCAAAAGAAAATTGATGTCCTTTTTTTTCCCACAAATAGAGCTTTCTTTTGGTGGTATTTGATCACCTTTTTGGAAAAAAAGCAATATTTTTTACTTTTTGCTATAATAAATATCCCCAAAAATCTATAAAAATTAATTTTTTTACCTCAGTTTAGGCCGATATATATTCTTCTACATATTTTTGTTAAAAAAAAAATCGCAATAAATGTATATTGATTGGCTTGCGCAAAAGATAGATTTATGGCATTTTTATTTTTTTTTTTATTATTAGTAATGGTGGCGATCTGCGACATTATGGCGGACACAACGGACACTTTTGACACTATTTTGGGACCATTGTCATTTATACATCAATCAGTGCTATAAAAATGCACTGATTACTGTGTAAATGACACTGGCAGGAAAGGGGTTAAACACTAGGGGGCATCAAGGGGTTAAGTGTGTCCTAGGGAGTGATTCTAACCGTGGGCTGATTAGCTACCACTGACATGACAGCGATCACTGCTCACGATGACAGGGAGCAATAGATCTCTGTCATGTCACTAGGCAGAATGGGAAATGCCTTGTTTACATAGGCATCTCCCCGTTCTGCAGCTCCATGACACGATTGTGGGCCTCCGGCAGACATCGAGTCTGCGGAACCCGCAGGCACGGTCACGCTGTACGCGGCAGGTGCACACCCACTAGCCCCGCCAATTAAAGGGTATGTACAGGTACGCCTATTTGCCCACCGCTGTCATTGTGCCAACATATATCGGCGTGCATTGGTCGGCAAGTGGTTAAAGGCTCATTCAGACAAGCCCACAGAGAAAAAAAATAGATCCGCTTTGGGCTGACTCCATATGATCCATTAAACCCCTTTCACACTGGGGCCACCGCGTTAGTGCTAAAGCGCCGCTCGTTTTATTGGCCCTTTCCTGCTGTTTATGGGGTTAAAACTCCCGTTTTGCGGTGCTTTGAAAGCGCTGCCCATTCATTCCAATGGGCAGGGGCGTTTTAGGATCTGCCACATTGATGCTGCTTGCAGGAGTTTTTTTTTCCCGTCCCGCAAACGCACCGCCCCAGTGTGAAAAGTCACACTAGAATGAATGAGAGGTGCTTAGCAGAGGCTATTTCTAGCGCTAAAGCGCCTGAAAACCACCTTAGTGTGAGGGGTCTAAGGGGTCTTAGACCAGTGTTTCTCAACCTTTTTATCTTTGAGGAACCCCTGGCAAAAAGTCTGAGATCTCGGGGGAATCCCTGAAATAATTTTCATATCTACATCTCACGGAACATTGATGTAATCAGCGAGCTGTAGATATAACAATTATTTTTGGAAATAGCATTAACCAGTTGCCGACCAGCTGCCACAGTTATACTGCGGCAAGTTGGCTCAGCCGCATGAAGCAACGTACTGGTACATCAGTTCGTGCGCTGGCTTTTGAGGGCATACGTTGCGGGAGCGCGCCTGCGAGTCCAGCGGACTCGATATCCGCCAGCCACCCATGAAAAAGAGGCAGAACTGGGATCTACCTTTGTAAACAAGGCAGTTTCCCATTCTGACAGGGGAGGAGAGAGAGATCAGCTGTTCCTAGTGATCAGGAACAGCGATCTCTCTCTACTTTCAGTGAGCCCATCCCACTGACAGTTATAAAACACTTCCCTAGGGAACACTTAACCCTTTGATTACCACTAGTGTTAACCCCTTCCCTGCCAGTGCCATTTATACAGTAATCAGTGCATTTTTATAGCACTGATTGCTGTATTGGTGTCACTTTAACACTGAGGCATTTTTCAGGCGCTAAAGGGCTAAAAATAGCACCTGCAAAGCGCCTCCACAGCCACCCCAATGTGAAAGCCTGAGTGCTTTCACACTGGGGTGCTGCGCGGACAGGACATTAATAAAAGTCCTGCAAGCAGCATCTTTGGAGCGGTGGAGGAACGGTGTACACACCACTCCTCCACCGCCCCTGCCCATTGAAATGAATGGGCACCGCTGCCGAAGCGCCTGCAAAGCGATTCGGCAGCAGCGCTATTAACCCTTTCTTCGGCCGCTAGTGGGGGGTTAAAAGTGCCCGCTAGCGGCCGATTAGCGTTGCTAAAACTGGCGGCGCTTTACCGCTGACGCTGCCCGCAGCTCAGTGTGAAAGGGGGCTCTTAGGGTCAAAAACAATAACAAAGATAAAAAGTCCCTAAATCTTTCCCCTATTTTGTAGACACTATAACTTTTGTGCAAACCAATCAATATAAGCTTATTGTGATTTTTTTTTTTTTACCAAAAATATGTAGCAGAATAAATATTGGCCTAAACTGATGAATACATTTTTTTTTTTTTTTTGGATATGTATTCAACAGAAAGTAAAAAATATTCTGATTTTTTTTCAAAATTGTCAGTAATTTTTTGGTAATTGCACAAAAACTAAAAATTTCAGAGGTGATCAATTATCACCAACAGAAAGCTTTATTTGTGGGGGGAAAACCTTAGTTAGACTTACCGGTAACGGTATTTCTACGAGTCTTTCAGGACAGCACCTGCAGCTCCACCCACTTTTCAGGAAACAGCAGTTATTCCTTTAAAGCCTGGGCACTAACACCATGGCCTCAGTTGCTATCGAGTACCTCTGGCCATGCTGAAAATATAAAAGCAGAAAATAGCAACCACCATACATTAACATTTATACACATTTTATAAACATTTATAACCCAAGGGAGGGTCATTGGCGCTGTCCTGAAAGACTCGTAGAAATACCGTTACCGGTAAGTCTAACTAAGATTTCCTCACCTCGTCTTTCAGGACAGCACCTGGAGATGACAAACGAGTATTTACTCTTAGGGTGGGACCACCGCTTGCAGGACCTTCCTGCCAAACGACTGCTCTGCTGCCGAGAGTAGGTCCATCCTATAATGATGAGTAAAAGTGGATTAACTCGGGTGTGGCTAAGCAGCGAATGTAGACGGTCGCACTTGTCTTTCTCACCGCCGAGAATCCGGGAAATCATCCTGACAAACACCCATCCTTTGCTACAGCGCTCATCTAAGGAGAAGTATAAGGAGGCAGTCCAGAGACTTCTCTTTGGAGGAAAAGCTCCAAAAGACCAGCAGCCTTCCTCATCTGCTCTGGAAGAAGCTATTGGGGGCCAGCCTGATGCAGACGACACAGTCCCGCTGGAGGATGCCGGCAGGTCATCCCCAGATTTGAACACAGTGAGTACACTCAGAGACTTATTCACAGGGCCCCAATCTGTCTCCCTGCCATCAGACAATACAGAACCCACACTCAGAGACATTTTCTCTGCGGTGACAGCATGCAATGTGTCTATCTCTACATTAGCAAATGAAGTAAAAGGGGTTAAGGAGGAAATATTATTTGTGAGGCAAGACATGCAAAAAACTGCGGGAACGCACAAGGGCAGGATAAGTGCTGTTGAGGATGATATAGCCCCCATGCTTTTATTGAAAACTGGCTGATCTCTACTTTTGGCAAGGAAGCCTTCTCCCCACTCTTTGCAGTTGAACGGGCGCACAGGGTCCCATCCCGCCTGCTTGCACCGGGTAATCATCCACGCGCCTTCCTCTTTAAACTACTAAATTACAAGGACGCTATCCTGTCTAAAGCCAGGACCATGAGTGGCGCGATGGCCATTGATAACTCTAAGATCTCCCTATTCCCAGACTTCTCGGCTGAGCTGCAAAAGCAACGAGCAAAGTTCATGGATGTTATGAAAAGATTGCGGGATTTCAACTTGCAATATGCTATGCTGTACCCTGCCCGACCTCAGGTGGTTGCGCTAGGGGAGGTCCACTTCTTTGATCACCCACCTCTGCAGCGCAGTGGTTGGATTGAGAGGACAGAGCACGCAAAGTAGCTAAGGCACACAACAATGCTCCGGCATGAAAGATGGTTACCAGAATGCTGAGAACTGCCCTAGCACATTATTGTTGTTGGTCCACAGGTCTGACCACTTGACCCTCTCCTTACACTTCACTAACAGTTGACACATTTAGTCATCTTTACTTATTGCCAAGGTGGCTGAAGGAGAACATTAGAACTGCCTACATCGTGGGGTGTCCCACACACGCTGCAGGCGTGAAACCCCTTTTTCAATCAACCCCTAGGTTTAACAGGAGTTTCCAAGCCCCCCTCCCCCCCCCATAGCGGATGCATGGAGACAGACCACTCGCAGCCTATTTGGCTGAGAGCCCAGTTGGCTCAACAAGTTACTTTACTTATAAAAACCAAGTGTAGACATAAGATTTTTTTGTCACTGCACAATATATTTTTGTTATGACCCACTAGCACCTCAATACCGACTCCCATAAACATGGACTTTGCATGGATCACCACTTATGTCACTGGTAACGTTGGTATGCAAGATAATGTTTGCTCTCAATATATCACCGTAATACTCTCTAGCACTGTGGCTCCCCAAAAGATGACTGTGCTGTTGTCAACGATGGTAATGTTTAAATATGGCGGTTAATTTAAAAATCCTGTCATGGAATGTTAGAGGCCTGGGCACCCCAGTGAAGAGGAGGGCGGTCCTTAGACACCTTAAATAAATGGGGGCCGGTATTGTGTGCCTGCAGGAGACCCACTTCTCCCCATATCCACCCCCTAGCCTAAGCCCTTGAATGTATGAGGTACAATTCCACTCCACATACTCCAGGGGGGTGAGCATACTAATAAGGCAGGATGTACGGTTTCACTGCTCTAGGAAAATTATAGACCCGGGGAGGGGGTGGAGATACATATTTTTGTTATGTAAAATCCATGGACTATCCTGCATTCTAGCTGGCATATATGTACCACCGCCATACTCGTCTGAGGTCCTAAAGTGTCTGGCGAGGTTTATGGCACAATATCCAGAGGTCCCACTTCTAGCTGTAGGAGACTATAATAACTACCTGAACCAGGGCCGTCTTTAATATTGATTGGACCCTGGGAAAAACTTTTCTCGGCCCCCCCCCCCCCCCCCCCCATGCAGTTTTGCTCTCCACCTGCTCTGAGACTAGACAGTTAGACTCAAAATTAGTTTACTGAATCAGATCAGGCAACATTGTGATTGGTTGCCAGAGGTTACAGTGTATCATTACCGCTCACTGACTGGTTGCTAGAGGTTACAGCACACATTACGGCTCACTGATTAGTTACTAGAGGTTACAGCACATTATTTCTGCTTGTTGATTTGTTGCTAGAGATTACTGTGGATATGACCTCGGGGGGGGGGGGGGAGGGCATGATATACATATCAATGCCGCCGGCCGCTATTTACATACGAATGCTTCTGCTATTTACATATGAATGCTGGTAATTTACATGTATACACAGGGTCTGCAGGTGAGTCATCTGTACACAACAATAGGGCAGAGCTGGGTAGCATTAGTAGTAGCACTTCACACTGAGATATTGGGACACAGCACAGGACTAAAACCTCAAGGGACAAGGGAATTTAAACGAGGATAGTTGGCAAGTATGAGGCAGCTGCTTTGGGCTCCACAACAATGACAGGGACCAGGGCAGCTGCCCCTTTTGCCCTGCCTTAAAAACGGCCCTGACCTGAACCATTTTAAGGATAAACTACCTGTCCCCACTAACATCAAATTAGATGGAGAGGGACATACACCTTTTGCCAGAGTGCTTGGGGATGTGTGGCGTAGTGGGCAACCATAATTAAAAAAGTACTCATGCTACTCAGCCTCACATGGAGGACTATCTAGATATGGGATATATAGATATGGGATCGATAGATATGGGACTAGGCAACGACGCAATGTTGCAGCTGGTTGTAGCCTCAGGATATGCTGATTGACATGTCTCTAACCATTCCTCATTTGGGTGTCCATCTCACTGCCAGACTTGATTAAAAGACCAGTTTGGAGGCTTAACCGATTCCGTCTTTCCCTGTTTCCAGAACCTGACCCAATGTGGAACATGGAAAAGGTTAAAACCGCGCTAGAAATGCACATAAATACAAAACCAATGCAAAAAACAAAAAAACAACAAAACAAAAACAAAAAACAAAAAACAGCAGGCAGCTGCTCAAGGTGGGATACACACACTAAGCATCAGCAAGGAGAAAAAAGGAAGCAGCGCCAGGAAAACAAAAAAACATCAAACAGGGATAAATTCAACAAGATCCCTATGCCCAGTCTGTAATTATGAGTCCAAACATAGCTAAATGCTTATAAACACACAGTTAGTTGTGACTGGGGTAGATGAAGCATAGGCTTAAGAATTGTCCACATCCAAGGTAATCAAATTGCCAGCACCGCAGTGAAGTGATATAATAGGTGATATAGGATCCCTCCACCAATATTACTATGCTCTTACCAGAAGGCAGAGCATATAGGGCTCTGCAATGATAGCTTTGGATATCCAGGCAGTGAAGTCCTGCGATCATCAGGATAATGATATGGATCAACCGTCCCTAGCTCCTCCCGATCCTCAGGTCATAAGCTCAGCAATGAATCGTTGTATAAAAGAAGAGAGGGGGTACCCATAGTGTAAATCGGTATCGAATAGTTTATTAAAAGCAAAGGTAAACTCACATTAAAACTGGAGCATACAACAAGTCCGCCGGCCGGTCGGATCCTGTAGCCCGTCCTCCTGAGCGTGGTGACGTCACTGCGCGCCTTCCCAGACTAGTTTCGGTACAATTACCGTCATCAATGTGGAACACGCTAAAATATTTTTTGCAAGACAATGTAAATACAGCCAAACTTGAAGTTGTGTGGGATACAGCAAAAGCCTTTATGAGAGGGCAATTTATAAAATTAATAAATCATATTAAATGATGATATTTATGATTTATGAATGATATTAAACGGACAAAAAGGTATGGGAAACAACAGTGCAGGGATTGGTTACAGAGACAGAGGACAGATACACCATTAATACTACAGAGGATACAAAAAAGGGCCTGGTTAGGAGCACAGACCATGTCTAGTCAACTGGTGTTGCAGCTGGCTGAGAATAAACCTTTTTTCTACAACAGTCACATTTTGAAGAGGGAGAGGCGACTGGGCACATGCTAGCGATAATGGCGCATGCACAGAGGTCCTCTTCCCTCATCTTGGCCATCTGTGATGCTCAGGGTAATACACGGACACAGACTTCGTAAATTGTGCAGGTCTTTAAAGACTTTTATGCAGATCTGTACACCTCCAAGGTGGGGCCCACTGACATGGAAATAGATGATTTCCTAAATGAATGTGAACTCCCCAGATTGTCAGCAGGGGATGCTGCTATGTTCAATGCACCACTGAAGGAAGAAGAGCTAACCACAGAACAATAAATCACCAGGTATAGATGGGACTTCCTTCTGAAGTTTACAAACGTTACTCAGGCACACTACTCCCTATGTTATTGAAGGTCTACAATGAGGCGTTTAAAGAAGGATCTTTGCCAGACGTCATGCCTATACAGTACCATATCTTGATCTGTAAGTATATGGATGAAACTAGCATTTATTATGTGTAAAGCTTTTACTTTGTGTGAACCTATTTTTCTTTGTGTTAATACTCTGTCATTTGTATTCTCCATTAGAACCACGTTATATGCTATATACCCACCCCTGAAGGAGACTCCTAGTGCTCCGAAACGCGTAGGGTGATCAGCTTTATTGCTAACTGTACCCTATATGGGTGTTAGTCAACTAACTGATTGTATGATGCTTTGTTAACTATGATGTTACCAACCAATACTAGACATGTGCAATTCGTTTCATTTTTTTTCGTTTTTCTTTTTTTTCGTTTTTTTCGTTCGTTCGTTTTTTTCGTACGAATGAACGAATCATTCGAATCGTACGAATCCGAATAATGAATCGTTCGAATCCGATTAACGAATCATTCGAATCGAACGAATCTGAAAAAAAACGGAAATCCGAAAAAAACTAATTAGAAACAACGAATGTACTAATGAAGAAAATCTGAAAAACCAAAACGAACGAAAAAATTCGTACATTCGTAACTTTTTTTTTTGTTGAATTGGTAATTTTCCGTGTCCCTTACAATGGTGCTGCTAAACGTGCTTCGAATGGATTGAACAAAAAAATTCGTACATTCGTAACTTTTTTTTCGATTCGTAACTTTTTTTTTCGATTCGTAACTTTTTTTTTTTTTTTTGATTTGTAATTTTCTGTGTCTCTATTGAACAAAAAAATTTGTACATTCGTAACTTTTTTTCGATTCGTAACTTTTTTTTTTTCGATTCGTAAATTATTAAAATGTAATAATAGCATACACATTACATAAAATTATGAATTATGCTCCGATTACGAATCTACGAATGTTACGAATGTACGAATAAATACGAATGCATCCGAAAATTAAACTAATGAAAAAACGAATCAACGAGAAAATAACTCTTACGAATGTACGAATACGAACACCGACGACTTACGAATGTACGAATCCGAACACCGACGACTTACGAATGTACGAATCGTTACGAATCAACGGAAACGAAAAAAACGAAAAAGGAAAAAAAAAAAAACGATTTTTTTTTTCGGAAACGAAGAAAACGAAAATAAACAAATTTTTTTGTTGTGCACATGTCTAACCAATACAGTTTTTTATGATATCATTTTATCTATTCTATAATTTAATAAATTGTTCTTTCATCCATTCCATTGTTGTACGTGCCTTTAAAAGTCCACCACCAGGGGTCCCCGTTCTTTATCCTTCTGAGTATGGAGATACCACGTGTGAGACTTTTTGGGAGCCTAGCCGCCTACAGGACCCCGAAAACCAAGCACCGCCTTCAGGCTTTCTAAGGGTGTAAATTTTTGACTTCACTCCTCACTGCCTATCACAGTTTCGGAGGCCATGGAATGCCCAGATGGCACAACCCCCCCCCCCCCCCCCCATGACCCCAATTTGGAAAAGTAGACACCCCAAGATATTTGCTGAGAGGTATGTTGAGTATTTTGCAGATCTCGCTTTTTGTCACAAAGTTTTGAAAATTGAAAAAAGAAAAAAAATATAATTTTTTCTTCATTTTCAAAAACAAATGAGAGCTGCAAAATACTCAGATTCCAGAAAATGTACCCTAGTTTGTAGACGCAAGCTATAACTTTTGCGCAAAACAATAAATATACGCTTATTGACATTTTTTTTTACCAAAGACATGTGGCTGAATACATTTTGGCCTAAATGTATGATTAAAATTGAGTTTATTGTATTTTTCTTATAACAAAAATTAGAAAATATAATTTTTTTCCTCAAAATTTTCGGTCTTTTTTCCGTTTATATTGCAAGTGCCAAATTGTTAAAAGTCTGCCGATCATTGAGCTGCCAAATGGTTCGGGGCTGAAGTGGTTAATGTAGAATCCCAAGCCTTTTTCAATAAAGAATCAACTTTTTTTGTCCATGGTGTCCTTTAAGACCCCCATGTCTTCAAAAGCTAAATTGGTGTTACACGACACCTGCGAAAAAGCTGCATCAAGTTTAGGTCTCTTGTTCCAAACTTGTGCGCTATCGTCATCAAAGGGAAATCTCCTTTTGAGAGACCTGGAAAAGAAAGGGGCCCTCTCTGGATCCTTCCATTCCCTCTTTATAGAATCTGTCAGCACTTTATGCACCGGGAACACGCGATTGTTTGACTTCATCCATGCCCTGATACATTTTGTCATGTAGTGACAATTGAGCCTTATCCTCTTTAAAATTCAGGATTGTGTGTATAGTTTTTAGAAGGTCCTCTACCTCTTCCAAAGATAACCTATAACGAGGTAACCTCCTTTTCCTCATCTGATCCTGAAGACTCATCTTTCTCCTCCTCCTCCTCCTCAGACTCACTAACCACTCTCCTGGTTGTAGAGGAGGTGCGAGTGCTAGGTGGAGAACTTTCTGCTGACTGTGCTACCGGACGTTTGTCCAGATAGGAACGGAAGGATTAAAACGTACCTTCCAATTCCTTTTGGAAAAGGGACAGCCAATATTTGAAGGTTGTCACAACCCCGCGCTTGGAGTGAGATAACTATATATTTTGTAAATCCCCAATGTGATGAGAATAATGGTTGCAAAAATCTTGCAACAAATGACAAAAAATTAATTAGTTGATACTAAATACACTAAAGAGCTGCTCCCTATAAAAATCAGCGTGATTTTAAAGATTGGTTATATGGTCTAACAGGGGCGCTGTAGAGTAGGCACACCTGGTTAATTCAGGTATGTATAAACTGAGTAAATCAAATTACCCTTTACTTAAATGCTATGTGCGATCCATCAATCTGTGAACAATAGTGCCTAGAAATAAAGTGGTATATATCTATTCTACCACACATTGCATGATAAACAATAATAGATAACCCCTAAATGTTAGTACATTGTGAAAAACATACATGTGCAAAAATCTTTACAAAGTGACTACTACCTCCATACATTGGTGTGACCAATACAGAGTGTATCTAAAAAATTCTCTAGTACCTTAATGACAATTAATTGCTACAATGTCACTACTGACTGAAAAAAACTGTGTCCCACCTTCCAGTGACTACGGTAATGAATAACCGTGTACAATTACATATATTGTGCATTCAATCCTGCCACATTACTAAACACTCAATTGCATCAAACTAAATAATATTGGTGCGACCAAAAAATATTACAAAAATTCTATAGGTATGTTCATACATGAAAAACTGTGTGGCTGAATAAATAGTCCATACTCAATTCCAAAAAACAAAACAAAAAAACAGAAAACGACTTGAAGTGTTGAAAAGAAAGAAAAAGTTCGTGACAAACAATTCTTGCTGGAAAAAATGTGATAGTTCATTCCTGTTGATATCGCATAAAGACCATCACCACAGATATCCTCTTACACCCAAAGTGATACCAGTAAAATTTGGATGGCCGCTTACCAGATGAAATGGATTGCTTTAATTAAAGAGCAATCAATCGCGCTTATACAGGATTGTGCCTGTTCACATAGAAACACCCGTATTCTAGGTAGCTCTTCTTCCTCTCAGATCAGCTCGCATATGTTAGATACATAGGTGGGAACATAGAAAAAACGCACCTCATAGCGTAAAATTGCTTTATTAAAACTGGATAAAATAATGTACAACAGCCAAATGGCTACTTACATTCTTGGGTGCCTACCCGGCACTGGGGCTGCTTGCTTGTAAAACAAATGTAGGAGAAATTCTTTGATGATCAGGTACCGCCTACCGACGTACGTTTCGTGGAGTCACGTCTTCAGGTTTGACGCCACCCCGAAGACGTGACTCCACGAAACGTACGTCGGTAGGCGGTACCTGATCACTTGACGCAAGTTTCCCTGGATTTCCTGTTTGTTGGCTCAGAGTGAGTGGAACGCACGTCAGAGCTCTACAGGAAACATCTCAAGGGAAAAGAATTTCTCCTACATTTGTTTTACAAGCAAGCAGCCCCAGTGCCGGGTAGGCACCCAAGAATGTAAGTAGCCATTTGGCTGTTGTACATTATTTTATCCAGTTTTAATAAAGCAATTTTACGCTATGAGGTACGTTTTTTCTATGTTCCCACCTATGTATCTAACATATGCGAGCTGATCTGAGAGGAAGAAGAGCTGCCTAGAATACGGGTGTTTCTATGTGAACAGGCACAATCCTGTATAAGCGCGATTGATTGCTCTTTAATTAAAGCAATCCATTTCATCTGGTAAGCGGCCATCCAAATTTTACTGGTATCACTTTGGGTGTAAGAGGATATCTGTGGTGATGGTCTTTATGCGATATCAACAGGAATGAACTATCACATTTTTTCCAGCAAGAATTGTTTGTCACAAACTTTTTCTTTCTTTTCAACACTTCAAGTCGTTTTCTGTTTTTTTGTTTTGTTTTTTGGAATTGAGTATGGACTATTTATTCAGCCACACAGTTTTTCATGTATGAACATACCTATAGAATTTTTGTAATATTTTTTGGTCGCACCAATATCATTTAGTTTGATGCAATTGAGTGTTTAGTAATGTGGCAGGATTGAATGCCCAATATATGTAATTGTACACGGTTATTCATTACCGTAGTCACTGGAAGGTGGGACACAGTTTTTTTCCAGTAGTGGCATTGTAGCAATTAATTGTCATTAAGGTACTAGAGAATTTTTTAGATACACTCTGTATTGGTCACACCAATGTATGGAGGTAGTAGTCACTTTGTAAAGATTTTTGCACATGTATGTTTTTCACAATGTACTAACATTTAGGGGTTATCTATTATTGTTTATCATGCAATGTGTGGTAGAATAGATATATAGCACTTTATTTCTAGGCACTATTGTTCTCAGATTGATGGATCGCACATAGCATTTAAGTAAAGGGTAATTTGATTTACTCAGTTTATACATACCTGAATTAACCAGGTGTGCCTACTCTACAGCGCCCCTGTTAGACCATATAACCAACCTTCCAATTCCTACCTGAAAGTAGTGAGCATCTCACTAGGCTGGACAGAGGGTTCTTTAGTGGAAGTTTCCTCTGACCAGATTTGCTATGCAAGTTTTGCACAGCGGTTTAGTCCACGCCTCACTAAGGGCAGCTTTACATGAAGCACACCGTTTTTTAAGGAGGAGAGGAAAACATGCTTGGATTTTTCTTTAGATTTCGCCTGAAAAACACCAAACCAACATAAACACTTTTAAATAAGCTGTGCATAAAGATCTTCTCGCTAGCAGATATTTTAAAATAAACATAAAAACAGATAGTGGCACAAAGCATACCCCACACATACACCACCGCTGTAAGACAAACACATGCTGCACAGAGAAACCACCTGTGCAGTGTGTAGCAGGCTCCCCCCCCCCCCCCAGAGGAGGAGGGGAGGGAAATAAAACATAGCCCCCGTAAAATAGAGATCCCCCTGCCTCTCCTACCTGGGTCTGGCCTGTGCAAGTGGCTCCTGCCACTACTGCTGGTTGTTCTGGCTCCATCTGTCAGTACACCGCAGCCGTCCAGTAGCCATTTAAGAGATTGCCTCGTTTTATACTTGAATTTTCCCGGTCCTTCGTGGCTGTGAGGACCGGAAATTGCACGGCCAAGGCCGCCTCCCACTTCCGCGTTCCAGCGGCCGGAACCGGAAGCCGCCGCCGGAAGTCCTGCCCCGTCTGGCAGTGACATCGCCCGCCACTCAGAATGGCTGAGTGCAGGCCTCAAGGCTCCGCAGCGGAGACAGTCCGCACCCGCCGTCTATTGGAGTGGGACCCCCAACAGCCTATGCCCTCACCGGGCGTGAAAAGCGGGGGACAGCGCAATACCCCCCTCCCGTCAGGGGGGGGGAGTATTGGGCTGGGCCTAAAGAGAAAAAATTACAACTGACAGGGTATGCCCTTAACTCACCTCCACCTGGAGAGAGCACAGCACACCCCTGGTCCCCTGCAGCGCTTCCACCATGACCATGAGGAAACACTACAACTGAGGCCATTGTAGAAGTGTCCAGGCTTTAAAGGAATGACTGCAGTGTTTCCTGGGAAGTGGGTGGAGCTGCGCTCTCTCCAGGCACTGTCCTGAAAGACGAGGTGAGAAAAAGGAAATCAATTTTGTTTGGATACAGCGTCGCACGACTGCACAATTGTCAATTAAAATAACGCAGTGCCGTAATCGCAATAAAAAGCCTGGTCAGGAATTGGGTAAATCCTTCCGGGGCTGAAGTGGTTAAACAATAGAATAAATATCAAAACGTATCTCCTTAATGTGAAACTTGTGCTAGGGGGACCAGGAGGAAAAAGTAGAGTACAGGGGAGCCAGAAGGGAACAGTATAAAGGAGCGGGGAGGGAACAGCACAGTATGGGGTGGGCCGGAGAGCACAGCACAGTATATGGGAGGGTGCAGGAGAGCACAGTTTAGAGGGGCCAGCAGGGAAACGTGTAGGGGGGCCCAGGAGAGAACAGCATATTACAGGGGGCCCAGGAGAACACAACACAGGGGGGCCAGGAGGAAAAAGTATAGTACAGGGGAGCCAGAAGGGAACAGTATAAAGGAGCGGGGAGGGAACAGCACAGTATGGGGTGGGCCGGAGAGCACAGCACAGTATATGGGGGGGGGTGCAGGAGAGCACAGTTTAGAAGGGCCAGCAGGGAAAAGTGTAGGGGGGCCCAGGAGAGAACAGCATATTACAGGGGGCCAGGAGTAAACAGCACAGTACAGGGGGGCCAGGAGGAAAAAGTATTAGAGGACCAGGAGGGACCGGCCCAGGGGAGCCAGGAGGAAACCGCACAGTACAGGGGCCAGGAGGAAAAAAGTATTGGGGGGCCAAGAGGGCACAGTATTGTTCAGAGGGGCCAGGAGGAAACTGGTGGGCTTGTTACAATACTGGCATCTTTAATTTTCCTCATGGAAAGAAACTCAGGGAAGCTGCTGGCATGTCCAATTCCTGCCCGCTCTCCTCTCCCTCCCAAGCAATGTCACACATTCACATGCAGGTATCTGCTGTGATGTCAGTTGTGTCTGTGCACTGCAGCCTGTCAGCTATGCGGGGATGTCATCCGCCATTCATCTGCTTGTGATGAGCGGCAGATCATGGCAGAACCCCGGTTGAGAAACACTGCATTAGACTCTGAAAGATCTCTGGGTGAAGGGACCAACTCACCTTGATCTGATGACTATGCTAAACCGTTCCAATTTCCCCTTTAGTGCCTGTAGTCAATCTTACCCTCTGATACGTATGAGCAGTTTCTCCAACGTCTTATTAAATTGTCCAGCGATTCAAAGTTCCCTTCCCATACTGTATGTCCAGGAGGAAACCCTGAATAGGTCTGGTAAAAACCTGCCCAAGGAACTAATGGAAAAGTTGCTGTCACTAGGCCCAATCACAGTTCTTATTGAAATTGGCTGAATGCACTGAAGTTGCAAGAAGATAATTGATCTTAGTCTCTTCTCTCAGGAAAAAAAAAAAAATATATATATATATATATATATATATATATATATATATATATATATATATATTCTGGTCCAGAACAAACCCCAAAAAAGGAATCCCCTACTTGAGAAGGCATTGTATTTGATTTGCCCAGGTTTATAAACGAAACCAGCTCGCTCAACGATTGCTGCATATTTTTCCTAGCTGAGCTACCAAGGCAGCAGTCAAGAGATCGTCCGAGACTTTAGTAAACATGGGGAAGGAAATATTATGGGCTCAGTTTTGGATAGATTGAGTTTGAGGCAGAGGTGTGACATCCTGGCTGATATGTCCATTAGTGATGCATGAGGGGGTAGAGATAAATTTGGGTGTCATCTGCATAGAGATGGTATTGGAAGCCATGGGAGGCTATTAACTGACCCAGGTAGGTGTAGCTGGAGAATAGGAGTCATCCAAGTACAGAATCATGGGGAACCCCTGAAAGGAAGTAGCATTGTAAGGCAGTGCTCGACAAATCCCAGTCGCCAGGTCGCATTGGCAACTAGAATTAGCAACCTGGCGCCTAGGGCAGCACAGCTGGGGGTATCCTGTCTGCCATGGCTAACTTTTTTAGCTGGTTCCTAGATTCCAAGCAAATTTGTCAAGCCCTGTTGTAAGGAATGCTAAAGGTGTGGTTGGATAAAGTAGGATGAGAACCAGACATGAGAAGTCATGGAGACCAAAGGCATAGTGTTTGAGGGAGGGATTGGTTCACCTATCAAAGGTAGGAGTACAGAAAAGTGTACATTGTATTTAGCCATTAGCAGATAGTTTGAGGAGAGCAGTTTCAGTTGAGGGCAAAAATCAAGGTTCTCAGTGAGGTGAACTCTCAGTTGTGGACCAGACATTGAAGGCATTTAGATACAAGGGGCGCAAGGAGATGAGGCATTAGGTTAAGATTGCACTAAAAAAGAGAAGTTTTCCCCCCCAAGGAGGGAAGTGGGGTTTTTAGGCAGCACAGTAGATGAAGTGGGATAATTGATACGACATAGGTCAAAGATAAAAGAAAAAAATGTTTTATTTTATTGACACCACTGTGACAATAGGTTTAAAAGACATGAGCCTCATTCCAAGAATGCCATACAACAATCATATAATAAAACATACAGTATTACATGGACAAGCAGTGCTTTTCACAGTGTCATATTTCCTGAAAGCAAAAAACGGAAACAAAAAAGTAGAACCTGACGCGTTTCAACTATTATCTGTGTAAGTCTTCTTCAGAGGAATACTTTTTTTAGAAAAGATGTCTTTATCTGCTGGAATATAAAACATAATGGTATAACATGCTTGTAAGCATGGAATAAGTGCAGTCATCTCTTAGTAACTATACATGATGAGTACTGACATCAATCATTATAATGAAGCTTTATATATTTACCCACGTCTGTGTGATTGATATTATGGGCTTCTTTACTTGAGGGTCTTTCTAAAATGATTCTCCTTCTCCATGCGGCTCCGAGGCGATTCCCCACCGATCGAGGCGAGCCAGGCAGCAAATTTCCGGGTGCAGGGCTTGCAGGGGGTCACACGGGTTTCGACCAGCGGCAGCCGATTGAGCTGGGTGGGGTTCGGGACGGGGGGGAGAGGGATAGAACCCAATTCCTGCATCGATATTCCAAAATAGGGAGAGGGTTGAGAGGATATTGTTCTAGTTCTAATGTATAAATTATTTATCTTCTTTTTGTGCATAATATATGCGTTGTATTAGAATGCCTTATCGAAAGACCTGTCCCTCATATAGGTAATATATAACCTAATTACATATAACCTATTATGACATACGCACTGTGGCCTATCTATCCCATATGCACCACTTTTTCTTCACATGTGTGTACCTTCCCTTTCCTCTTTTGTTGTAAATTCTGTATATTAGGTTTGTAAACAGACCAATGTGAGAAATGGGGAATTCGTGTGAGGGAGGGATGGAAAAAGAAAAAGAAGGGGGGACTGGGGGGGGGGGGGGGAGGGGGGGGGGGGGGGAAAAAAAAAAAAGGGGGGGAGGGGAAGGATGGGAAAAGGAAAAGAAAGAAAGAGGAAAAAGGGAGAGGGAAACCAAAGAAAAGTTGGTACGTGGGACTTGAAGGGATGGGGACGGAAGGGGGAGGGAAAAGGGAGAGGTATAGAAAAGGAATGGGAAAAGGGCAACGGAAGGCGAAAACGAGTGGAAAAGGGAAAGGGGAGAAAGAGAAAACAAAAAAACATGACTGTATGGCGCGCACATACAACCAAAAGAAAAGAAGTGGGAAAAGGGAAGGGGGGATGGGGGGGGGGATGGGGGGGGGGGAAGGACGGGAGGAAGAGGGAAGGGGGGGAAAGAGCTAGGGGGGAAAAAAGGGAAGAAAAAGGACCGGAAGGGGTGATGGGACAGGGATTGTGGGGCAGGGACGGGAGATGTGAAAGAGGGGAGGGGGAAAGTGGGAAGGGGAAAAAAAAAAAAAAAAAAGTGGGGAGTGTGTGAGGGACTTGTTGGTGTGGTGAGGGGGAAGTGTGTGGGTATATAGTGGGAACCTAGTATAATGAACTGTGTGCAGTGCAAAAATGGTGTGCAAATGGGGGTGAACTGTGAAAGAAATGGTGTGCATTAACAATGCCAAATGAACGTAAGTAGAAGTGAATGATCGGTGTGAGGGAATCGTGGACAGGACTGTGTGTTGACAGTGCCGGAAAGGAAAGAGTGACAGGGAAAGGGGGGGGGGAGGGGAAAAGGAAGGTAGGAGGGGAAGAAGGAAGTAGCGTGGTACAAGAGATGAAATTGTGATGGTGTATCTTAGGTATGTTTAACCAAACACATAATACAAGTACTCTGCCAAACACATAATGTGTATTTAAATACGTATGAGACACGACATGGTTAGTATCGATAATTGCCTTGCTGGGTCAAATGCTAAAGGCGCCCCCCTTAGTAGTGTTGCTATTGCACAGATCCTAATCCCCACAATGAGGGGAGCCACAGTACCCTCTTGGGGGACCGTGCAGGAAGAAAAGAGGGGGACTTGTAGGGGTATAAGTCTACAGCATTGGATGTATGTCTGCAGTTTTAAGCCACCTGGTGGGATAAGAAATACGCAGGGTAAGTACTTTAGTCAGTAGTCTAGACAGGATAGTTTTAGGAAGGGAAGGTACACTTACTGGTTCGGTGCTAGTTGAGTGCGTACCCTCACATGGAGATGAAGGCTACTCTCTCCTGTGGGGTATTTATGGGTGTAGGCCACTGCGATGAGATTGGACTTATGGATATCAGGTGTATGGGAGCGGATGGTAGGGGTGGGGAATGGGCGGGAGGAGGGGAAAGGAGGAAAGGGGAGGAAAAAGCAGGAAAGGGGAGGGCCCGATACTTGCCACTCCAACGCTCGGCTGTGGCTGTCATGGCGGTCATTGGACCGCTTCGTGTGGCCTCCTCGGCGTTCCCGAAGGCCACGACGGTCCCGCAATTGCGTTGTCTCCGTCGCAAATGCGTGACGTCACGCGCTGTGCGCACGCACGCGGCCTCGCGCATGCGCACTAGCGCTAGACAGTCTAGCGCTAGTGCGCATGCGCGAGGCCGCGTGCGTGCGCACAGCGCGTGACGTCACGCATTTGCGACGGAGACAACGCAATTGCGGGACCGTCGTGGCCTTCGGGAACGCCGAGGAGGCCACACGAAGCGGTCCAATGACCGCCATGACAGCCACAGCCGAGCGTTGGAGTGGCAAGTATCGGGCCCTCCCCTTTCCTCCTTTCCCCTCCTCCCGCCCATTCCCCACCCCTACCATCCGCACCCATACACCTGATATCCATAAGTCCAATCTCATCGCAGTGGCCTACACCCATAAATACCCCACAGGAGAGAGTAGCCTTCATCTCCATGTGAGGGTACGCACTCAACTAGCACCGAACCAGTAAGTGTACCTTCCCTTCCTAAAACTATCCTGTCTAGACTACTGACTAAAGTACTTACCCTGCGTATTTCTTATCCCACCAGGTGGCTTAAAACTGCAGACATACATCCAATGCTGTAGACTTATACCCCTACAAGTCCCCCTCTTTTCTTCCTGCACGGTCCCCCAAGAGGGTACTGTGGCTCCCCTCATTGTGGGGATTAGGATCTGTGCAATAGCAACACTACTAAGGGGGGCGCCTTTAGCATTTGACCCAGCAAGGCAATTATCGATACTAACCATGTCGTGTCTCATACGTATTTAAATACACATTATGTGTTTGGCAGAGTACTTGTATTATGTGTTTGGTTAAACATACCTAAGATACACCATCACAATTTCATCTCTTGTACCACGCTACTTCCTTCTTCCCCTCCTACCTTCCTTTTCCCCTCCCCCCCCCCCTTTCCCTGTCACTCTTTCCTTTCCGGCACTGTCAACACACAGTCCTGTCCACGATTCCCTCACACCGATCATTCACTTCTACTTACGTTCATTTGGCATTGTTAATGCACACCATTTCTTTCACAGTTCACCCCCATTTGCACACCATTTTTGCACTGCACACAGTTCATTATACTAGGTTCCCACTATATACCCACACACTTCCCCCTCACCACACCAACAAGTCCCTCACACACTCCCCACTTTTTTTTTTTTTTTTCCCCTTCCCACTTTCCCCCTCCCCTCTTTCACATCTCCCGTCCCTGCCCCACAATCCCTGTCCCATCACCCCTTCCGGTCCTTTTTCTTCCCTTTTTTTCCCCCCTAGCTCTTTCCCCCCCTTCCCTCTTCCTCCCGTCCTTCCCCCCCCCCCCCTTCCCCCTTCCCTTTTCCCACTTCTTTTCTTTTGGTTGTATGTGCGCGCCATACAGTCATGTTTTTTTTTGTTTTCTCTTTCTCCCCTTTACCTTTTCCACTCGTTTTCGCCTTCCGTTGCCCTTTTCCCATTCCTTTTCTATACCTCTCCCTTTTCCCTCCCCCTTCCGTCCCCATCCCTTCAAGTCCCACGTACCAACTTTTCTTTGGTTTCCCTCTCCCTTTTTCCTCTTTCTTTCTTTTCCTTTCCTTTTCCCATCCCTTTTCCCATCCTTCCCCTCCCCCCCTTCCCCCCCCCCCCCAGTCCCCCCTTCTTTTTCTTTTTCTTTTTCCATCCCTCCCTCACACGAATTCCCCATTTCTCACATTGGTCTGTTTACAAACCTAATATACAGAATTTACAACAAAAGAGGAAAGGGAAGGTACACACATGTGAAGAAAAAGTGGTGCATATGGGATAGATAGGCCACAGTGCGTATGTCATAATAGGTTATATGTAATTAGGTTATATATTACCTATATGAGGGACAGGTCTTTCGATAAGGCATTCTAATACAACGCATATATTATGCACAAAAAGAAGATAAATAATTTATACATTAGAACTAGAACAATATCCTCTCAACCCTCTCCCTATTTTGGAATATCGATGCAGGAATTGGGTTCTATCCCTCTCCCCCCCGTCCCGAACCCCACCCAGCTCAATCGGCTGCCGCTGGTCGAAACCCGTGTGACCCCCTGCAAGCCCTGCACCCGGAAATTTGCTGCCTGGCTCGCCTCGATCGGTGGGGAATCGCCTCGGAGCCGCATGGAGAAGGAGAATCATTTTAGAAAGACCCTCAAGTAAAGAAGCCCATAATATCAATCACACAGACGTGGGTAAATATATAAAGCTTCATTATAATGATTGATGTCAGTACTCATCATGTATAGTTACTAAGAGATGACTGCACTTATTCCATGCTTACAAGCATGTTATACCATTATGTTTTATATTCCAGCAGATAAAGACATCTTTTCTAAAAAAGTATTCCTCTGAAGAAGACTTACACAGATAATAGTTGAAACGCGTCAGGTTCTACTTTTTTGTTTCCGTTTTTTGCTTTCAGGAAATATGACACTGTGAAAAGCACTGCTTGTCCATGTAATACTGTATGTTTTATTATATGATTGTTGTATGGCATTCTTGGAATGAGGCTCATGTCTTTTAAACCTATTGTCACAGTGGTGTCAATAAAATAAAACATTTTTTCTTTTATCTTTGACCTATGTCGTATCAATTATCCCACTTCATCTACTGTGCTGCCTAAAAACCCCACTTCCCTCCTTGGGGGGGAAAACTTCTCTTTTTTAGTTCATTCTGAAGGGGTGAGCAGCAACTCATACTCCTGAACAAGTGTCATTTCTTCCTTATCTTAGGTTAAGATTGCTGGGGCCCAGTGAGGGCTTTTAAAAAAAAAAAAGTATGGGGGTGACTAGTGCATGTTTGTGTTGGGAGAAGATGCCAGGAGAGATTGAAGATGTGAGTTAGCGTGTGTAGGATAGTCTGAGTGACTGTAGCATTTGTGAGGCAACAGGGTCCAGGTGGACGTTAAAGTTCAGCAACCTCCTCTATAGCAAGGGATGAATGAAGGAAGCGTTGATTGTACCTGTGGATATGGAGTGTAAATTGAGAAGCGTATCCGTTCAGCAGAGCCTCACAAATTGCATCATTGTTTAAGCAATTGCCAATCACCTGGGCAGTAGGTGGATGCAGTAAAATGTTGAGGACCGGATGATGGGCTGTTAGTGATAAATCAATCTGATTGAAAGTGGAGGCAGCAAGTGTATTTGAGGGCAGAATTATATTGGTTGATATCTTTGAGACTTGGTCTTACATCACAGCTAAAAAAAAAAAATTTCCCCAGAATTCTGGTGGTATCTGAATGCCAAAGTTGTAGGAGTTGGTGATGGCTTCTGGGTGGGGCCAGTGTGTCTAGGTAGGATGACAGTGAAGTGATGTAGACAGAAGTGGCTAGATTGGGGCAGGACAGGGGGTGAGAGACTCTGGTCTTGGAAAGGAAGCATAGAAACTAAATTGTGTTGATAGTGGCTGCTGCCAGGTTTCAGGATGATTGGCAGTTAGATACCCAGGGTTTGGGGGGATATATCTCCAGAGGTTGAGAAGCAGAAGGGTGAGGGAGAGTGATTTAATTGAAGGGAGATGTTTCAGTGTTCTACATGCTAATAAAGCTTCCAGATTAAATTAGGAGTTGGCTAGTGCAGCGATGAGGACAGAAGAATAAATATGAAGGAAGGCGGGACACAAATCTTTATCTCTGCTGTGGGATGCAGTCAGGCTTTTCCCCAAAAAAACAAAAGGTTTCATGTAGTCAGTGTAGTACACTGTCATGACTGGTGTGGGATAAATTAGTTTTTTTATACTCAGTGTTGTTATAGTGACAACACTAGATGATCAGAGTTTTTCACTTCAAAGCATTGCTGTTACAATCATTGCAACTGCCATGTGTACTCATGAATGGGTTACATTCATAACAGCTGTGATTAGCTTGGCTACTGCCAGCCACATGGTACAGGGTGCTGTAATTGACCTAGATACCATGTGATGCTATGGGCCAAAGCATCTCTTCAAAGGAAATCTCATAACAGCTTTGTTAAAATGGTGATCGCACAGCAGTCGCAGGAGCAGTGTGCAGCACACCCAAACTGGCTGTCTGTAAAAGTTGACAAGTGGATAAACTTGCATAGTATTTGTATACATATCAAGCCACCATTAAAAAAAAATAAAAGTACAGATAAGGCAAACAAAACAGGGGTCAGATCTAAAGTATTCATACTGTAAACCAGTGGTGCCCAACCTTTTGAAGAGCAAGGGCCACTTAAGCGGCTTGGTAACCATTCGTGGGTCACAATGAGCGGACAACAGGTCCGTGTCCACTCTGCTTATGGACACAGACAGCCCACTCTACCGGCCATCTGATCCAATCAGATGGAGGGGACAGAGTTTTTTTAGCAGATTGGATCTGAGGTAGGCGGGTGTAAACGGACACAAGTCTGTTTTAATCTGCCGCTCCATAGGAGGTGAATAGAAGGTCCAATTGGGTTGGACCGATCGTGTAAAAGGGGCCTAAGGCAGCTTTTACACTGATGGTTTGTGGTCTACCCACGCCGCAGCACAGTTCACCTGTGGGTTAGCTGCACTTTGCCATACAATTCTATTATAGCCTGCAGGTTAGGTGCACTTTCTGAAAGCGCCCCAACCCACAGTTAAAACCAGAAGTCTATGGCTCAGTGCAGGTAACCCGCAGGTGCACCTGCGGATCAGTTTGAAAGCAGCCCAGTAACTGCTGCAGAACAGATATGCCCTTACATACACTGATTTAGTGAGTTCCATTCAGTTATCGCCAGCTGCTGCTGTCCCAAGCAGAGTGCATTTGGTATCACTCCGCCTATGACAGCTATACAGGAAGCGTTGGCTTATGCGGCTCTGCAGAGGCTTGCTTCCTCTACCGTCGGCTTCATTCACAACACCGATGCTCTGGGATGACAGGTCGGCAACCTGTAATCCGGGCTTGCTAACTTGCCATCCCAGGGCAAGAGGTCACAGGCCACATCAGAGGGCTCCGTGGGCCACTGGTTGGGCACCCCTGCTGTAAACCCTTACCAAAAATGCATCTTATGTTAAACCCAGCTTTAGGTAAATTCACACTTGAACAGGCAGCCCGCTACATCTGTTAGTGGTCTTAATTGGTGGTGGGGCAATGGGGCATGATTCAGTGCACACTACACCTTTGTACAAACCATTTGAAATCTACTAAAGTAGATCTTATCCGTGTCACTGTACAGCAGCACCATGTAACTTTGTACAGCATACTGCAATAAAATCAAGCATGCCTGCATTGCACCAAGCTCTAGGCTGTGTTGCAGTAAATGGGGGACAGACAATTGTCTTCTGCATGTTCTTGCAGCAACAGGAAAGACACCTGTCACCACACTATGTGCAAAATCACCCTTCATATTCAGCACATGACCATCTACATTCTCAGCAGCAATAAAGCATACAAGACCCAGTAAATGGTTTATTTTTTTTTTATTTAGATTGTGTTCTGCAAGAAACAGAACATGTGGAAAAAATGAAAAACAAAACAAGGATGGTTGCAAGATGCGATTAAACTCCAGAGACAGTCCAGGACTGAAGAATTCTGAAGCAGATTGAAAAGGAATGCTTGTGATGTTAAGACTAGGATGAAGATGCAAGTTCCAAGTTCCTTTAAATCTGGCCACAGTCAGCAATCACAAGTTTCTTGCTGGGCTTTCCTGACTGAGAACCATAGCTTTCCATTTTTTTCACAACATTCATGCCCTCCACAACTGAACCAAACACGACATGCTTATTATCAAGCCTGCAAAAGAAACAAATGGATGCGTCAGTTCAGGTATGAAAATTGCATAGCAATAGCTGCACATATCTACTACTTTACCACCACATTGGCTCCCTATGAAGTACAGTACCCATGACTAAAAGGGCTTCCAAGTACTTAGAAACTTGTTAAATCTACACTACATGACAATATTTGACAAATGCCATTGTATGACACAGGTCATGCTGGTGATAAGCAACTACTGCCACTGCCATCAAAACCTAGTATTGAGTTTGTTAAAACAAGTGATTCGGTCCCATCAAGACAATGGTAAACAGGAGCAGTTGGCTTTAAAGTAGCACTATAGGCCTAACTCTCCCCCCTTTTGAATAGAGTAATGGAGGGTTTAACTGGCAGTTTAAAGCGGTTCTGCACTCATTTCATTTAGTAAATCTCTTTCCCTTCCAAATCAGGCAAAGAGTACTAAATGAAATGTTTTTTTTTTTTACTTACCTTGTAATTGAAGACTTCCGGTCTTCTCCCTCTGCGGCGGCGGGCGGGGTCTTACGTCGATCGTCGTCACGCCGCACTGTCTCCTGGGATCTGGTGTCATTGATCCCAGGAGTCAGTGCGGGCATCTTCCGAAATCTCGCGAGATTTCGGCCGCATCTGCCGAAATCTCGTGAGATCTCGGCAGATGAGCCGTTACTGCGCACGCGCGAGTAACGGCAGTGCATGCTGGGCCATCTAAAGTCCCTGTGGGTGTTTCACATGCCCACAGGCAAGATGGCCCCCAGCACTAAAGAAGAAGACGAGGAACTTCATCGGACGAAAACCGGCGGCGATCGAGATGGAAGATGGAACAGGTGAGTCCCCTAATAAAGGTAAGCACACTTTACATTACATCCTAAAAAAAAATTTTTTTTTCAGAGTGCAGAACCGCTTTAACATCTGCATCCCATTGGGGAGATTTACCTCCACTTCCTGTCCCATAGCCAAACAGGAAGCAAGATAATATACCTGAATGATCAAATTCCATGGGGACCCCCAAGGTCATTTGAACTAGTGACCCCATTGGGAGATTTCCCCTATTACTTTTCTGGGGGACAACCCAAAATGAGTCTTTTACGATGATAAACAGGACAAATTGAGAAGCTGAATGTCGCCAATGCAGGCAGAGAGGCAATAAAAAAAAAAAAAAAAAAAAAAAAAAAAAAAAAGTGTTGTAATACATCTGAATTTTATATCTAGATACACATAAAATCTAACCCGACTACTTGGTAGTGAAAATCTGTCTGCAAACTTTTAAATTGATGCAGTTAGTAGCCCAGGTCTATGCACCTTATTCTGTGTATATACACTTTGCCTCTGACCTATTCAGGATAATGTCCCAAAAGTGTTTACTTCACCCCCTCTTTCAAGGGCTTCTGTTTTTTCATCCTGGAGGGTTAATGCTGGATGGCAAGATCTAAACTTTGATACTGGCACTTTGGGTTCCTTCACACGCAAAACAAGCACTGAAATTTTAACTTTAATGGCTGCAGTAGGTGGACCATTCTGCAATAAGCCAATACTACAAAGTTCAGTGATGAGCAAAGTGCAGTAATCAATGCCAGGTTTCAAGTTCTTGGGTTTCCTTTTTTTTTTTTAATTATAGTTACAAGTTAAAACACTGTCTGCCAATGCCTGCTATACTGCTAGAGACATGCATGTACCTTGTGTGGTGTAATTTACTCAAGCATATTGAGTGGATTAGTAAGGAACCTGCAGTGGCTCCAATGCATTGCAAGCACCCCAAAATTAGAATGTTAGCTGACTGGTGCACTACAGCTATGCTGAAACCGAAGCTCTGGCAAGGCCTTTTATACATCATTGTACTTGGACCAAAGTATTTGGCAGTTTGAGATTCAACCAGAATCTAGTCTACCGTTGGTTTCAAGTCTACATTTGGATCTCATCTGTGCAAGCCTTAATCTTTCAGATTAAAGGAGGCATTTAATTACACATCTGGAAGGGCCACATGTATTGCCTAATAAGACTACAGATTTTAGGTAGGAGATAATGTGTCAAGTAGCTAGAGAATATGTAATTTTACCTTTGCTACAGGAGCAGATCATATACATCATGAAGTGGTACAACACTGACAAGTACTTTCAATGACAAGTCAGCCACATACTAATTAAATGAACACCCATTTCTATTCACAATAGTGATGCTTGGAGTGCATGCCAATCTGCAACAGTAACTTACCAACTGGTTAAGGTAGTACAGATGAAGAACTGGGAACCGTTTGTGTTGGGGCCAGCATTGGCCATAGACAGAATTCCTGGTCCAGTGTGCCTCAGAGTGAAGTTCTCATCTGCAAACTTGTTTCCATAGATAGATTTTCCACCAGTTCCATTATGATTAGTAAAGTCTCCACCCTATCAGGAAACAAAGCTTATATCAAGTCAACTTGTCAAGTCATCTTCCCAACTACTTACTTGCAGTTTAGAATACAGCATGTGCTGATTTAACTGAAACACGTTATTCCCACTGTACCAAATGGCTTTTTTCCCTCAACACTAATTATACACTTACCAGGAGTGTGTATGTATAATAAATTAAAGACTTAATTAGTGCTCAACGTGGAGCAAAAAAAAAAAAAAAAAAGTAGCAAACCTCCTGCTGGGGAGATACCAAAAAACATGGAGGGCACCACCCACAATGTAGGATAAAGCTTTATGTTATAAGCTGGAAAAGGTCAATAAGCAAGAAATTTGGTTTAGGAATATTGACAATTTGGGTATGCTGTATGGCCTTAATAAGCTAAGGAAAGCAAACATACCTGGCACATAAAGTCAGGGATGATTCTGTGGAAGCAAGAGCCTTTGTAACCAAATCCTGGTTGTCCAGTGCACAACTGAAAGAAGTTTTCTGCAGAAATGAAAGCAAACAGTCATACTAAATATCCATATAGCTGAATTAGATCAGCAAAAATGAGAAAAAAAATAAAAAAAAAAAAAGTTTAGTTTTGCTCACAGGCTGGCTACATATAGAAGTTGCCAAGCCTTTACTAGAGAAGCCATACATTGACATCAAAGCCTGACCAAACTTCACAAGTCACAGCCATAGCATGAAAGTGCTGTGAAGATGATCACTGGGTGGCAGGTCTTCAACCCCATTGAACCCCAGTAAAAATTGTTTCAACAAGCTTCCCAGGTAATTAGGAAGTCAAACACTTTTGCTGAACATTTAGAGAGTAAAGCATGCCACAGTCATGTCAGATTGCTGCATGTGGTCTGAGACCCCCTTCAACTCAGAGCTAGAAGCCTGCATGTCAGAGCTCAATCCCAGATAAAGAAGGGCTCATGCTAGACTACTGCTGAAACACATGACAGTTCATTTCTATGGTAAAGCTGTCCTCAACTTCCCTGATGAACAAGGAAGCTCAACTACTCCACCAAAAGTAACCAATTTTCCTAAAGCCAATGTTTGTCACCACAGTGACAAGAAAATATTTAAGTAGCAGGATGAAAAGTCTCTTGGACAATTTTAAAAATTGAAGGTGTTCAGGAAAGTCCATTAACTGAATGTTAAAAAGCCAATGTTTGAAGTACTTTTGAACATTGCTCATGTCATTTAATGTGCAGATTAGAATTTTCATACAAATATGTGAAAATCTACTAGTGAACAGTTAGTTTAAAACCAGGGGCTGCAAGTCACTTTGCTAGGCTATACAGGGGATTGGGATTCTTCAGCAGTTAGGCAACTTTCACACTGTAGCTGCTCCATGTTATCAGTAGAGCACTGCTGGTTTTAGTGGCACTTTTAACCCCTGCTAGCAGAAAAAAAAAAAAAAAAAAGTTAAGTACTCATGTTGCAGCGCTGCCAAAGCAATTTGCAGGCACTTTGGCAGCCCTGCCCATTCATTTTAATGGGCAGGGCGTTTTGAGAGTAGTGTATACACTGATAACCAAGATGCTGCTTGCAGGACTTCTCAGATCAGGCAAGCGCACTGCCCCAGTGTAAAAAGTCACTGAAATTAATGGGGAGTTGGTTCAGGATTAAGAGGCCATTTCTACTGCCAAAACGCCTAAAAACTCGCCTTATATCTACATTCTGGAATAGTGAAGTTTGAACAAAAAGGTCATATGTGCCTTGATATAGCTTTAAGTAATTGCCAAGGGCCAGCTCTTCAGAATTTACAGCAAGTCTTTTAATTGCAATATTAGGCCTCATGCACACTGCAGCTCAAACACTTGTTTTTTTGCATGTCGAGTTTCCCCCCCACAAACCCTCCACTCATTTTATCTTTTTTGCTTGCGTTTAGGCACTTGGGAGTCTTTGCTGCTTGAAAAGCTTCTCTCGAAAATCACAAGTTCGGAGTTTCTGCCTGTAAGAGTATATGCCTGAGTTTACAGGCAAAAAAAATAAAAAATAAAGCACAAAAGCCCTTTAGGAGCAGCTTTGAGATAGTGTGCCTGTGCCCTTAGACTCATCAGAACACACATGTGAAGCTTTACAAACATTGCTATAAAGGAGACAAGTTCACATTAGATGGGTGAATCAACTGGTATTGCTTATATAGAATCTAGCAAACCCCCCAAAAAAGGAGCAACTATGAGTACCCCCCCCCCCCCCCCCCCAATATAGCATGCCAATCTAGAAGAGTGCAGCATTACTAAGCCACAGAAAACCAATAAAAAAAAAAGTCTCATACATACCACAGGTCTTTGGAGCAGCATCAAATCTCAGCTGCAAAAAAAAAAAAAAAAAAGTC
This sequence comes from Lithobates sylvaticus, assembly GCA_028564925.1. Taxonomy (NCBI): domain Eukaryota; kingdom Metazoa; phylum Chordata; class Amphibia; order Anura; family Ranidae; genus Lithobates; species Lithobates sylvaticus. The sequence goes on along the minus strand of CM053029.1, from coordinate 115,493,250 downwards.
AGAAGTGTTTATATTTGGTTACAGGTTAGACTGATTAATGTCACATTTGTGCCAGAGGATACAAGACTGGAATGTGATGGGAAGCCTGTTTGCTTAAGCTGGCATGTGGCACATAACTTTGATAGTAGGTCATGAGTAAACTGCTATTCACTACACCATGCCCAGTGTCTACAGGCTTATTAACATTAAGGGTAGACATGCACATGTTCATAGCAGATTATGTTATTAGGAAAGCTCTCATGCTGCCCTGATTCATTGGTGAACAAGTCTTACAGTGGGGTGACTTCATTTAAAGAACATGTGTAGCCTTCCCAGTATAGATTAATAGGCAACAAAAGCAAGCTAGAGGATTTTGACTGGCAGCTTTCAGCAAAGGAGAAAAACCCAGTACAAGATCAGTGTTTGTGCTGAGCAAACTTGATCAAAGTATTTTTAGTATGGCATGGTTTTCATTAGGGTTGTCCCAATACCACTTTAAGACAGTACAAGTACCAATACTATTTTTAATGTCATGTGACAGTTTTCAGGATTAGGTGGCACTGACTGATGGCTGGCATAACAGGAAAGGAAGGATTCCTTCCATTATTTATGTCACCTTGCACTCGGCTGCAGCAATATGGGCTGGGTGTAACAAATATCCACTGCTGGCTTACTGTGGCTGAGTGCAGGGTGTAAGATGGGCATCTGGATGTTCAAAAAAAAAAGAAAAAAAAAAAAAAGGAATAATCTCCTGCGCTTGGGTGATTAGGCAATACATAAGCGGTGCGACCAACTCTTTAAATTTAGTCAATGCCTACAGTCTTGCCGCCCTCAGAACAATGGGTATTCTTGAAACTGGAACAAGAGGGAGGGCGCACCAACCTTGTGCATTACCAATGGTAGAATAGTATTAAAAGCATAAAAACAATGTTTATACACAAACGATCGTGTAACGAGTCTCTAGATGCCAGAAAAAGGGACCTGTTGGAGATCAGACGATATGCCAACTGGCTGATGTGTTTCCAGGGTGTACCCTTTTCCTCAGAGCTTAGAGACAGTCTCGCCAATTGATAAGCCTTGTTTACATGCTCATTTGGAGTATAAACATTGTTTTTATGCTTTTAATAAAATTCTACCATTGGTAATGCACAACGGCTGGATGTTCAACCTCTAATGGAGACACAGAACGTCACTTCCATTACTGAATGCGATTGCTCTGGTCACCGATAATGATGGAACATGTGGCTGCAGCCCTGACAGCTTACCTAGTTCCACTGATGCCAGCCCATTGAGTACTTGATCACGACTTCCAGTTGTGAGCAATGCCACCTCATTCCCAGGTATCAGGAGCATTTGCGCAAGTACCCATGCAAATGCTTGGTACCGATACTAGTATTGGCACAACCCTAGTTTTCATAGTCCCTTAATCTGGCATATGCATTATAGACTACTGTACAGTCAGCATCAGATTTACAGCACATTGCAAATTTTTTGCATTGTGCAATAGGCTGCTGAAACAGGTTAAGCAACTGCACTTAAATGTGAACTTAAAAAATATTGGGTTGCAATCTCCAGCCAAACTACTTCAAACGGATTTCTTCCCTCTGTGGCACAAATATGGAACACCACTGCTGTCCAGGCCTTTCCAGATACATACAGGTAGAATGTTCAATAGGAGCCAGGTTCTGTGAAGCTAGGCCCTTATTGTCTACTCTAAACAACGTCTAACACATACACAATGCAAGCAAAGTGAAACCCTAGCACAACAAACATCTTGATCCCAGTTAATTTGCATAGCCATAACAAAACACACCATGACCCATAAGATAAAGGATCCATCTACAGAGTACCACTGGCAAGGTAGCAGCTAGGTGCATACAGAACTAGCTGGCACATGGACAGGAGGTCCTCTGGAGATGGATCCTTATCTTACAGCTCACTGTGTACGATTACCGGGGATCAAGTGAATAACTTTAAAATTAAAAATTTTTTTATAGCTCTAGGGTTGCGCTCTAATTTTTGCACTTTTGGATATAAAAAAAATTTAGGGACCAAAAAGTATTAAGTTGAAGTGTGCAAGCTATACCACCACTAATTCTGAAGAACACCTTATGATATCCCAGCAACTACATCAGGATTCAGGAGCAGAACCTTGTCAGCATAGAGGTAGATGGGTAGTTCTCAACCCTCAATATTGCAGAGGCTTTATCATGTGCCATTACCAGAACTAAGCATTAGGTTGATAAACACTAGTAGCGAGGATGCAGACCTATTACAAAGTGCTGTATTTAGCAGTTAAAATACCTAGGTCAGATTCCTGCAAATTTTGAAGCTGTGGAAACTTTACAAAACTAAAGCTGACCAATTTTTAGCATTTCAGCCAGAAAAACTAAAAACTGCTACCTACCATGTTTTCATGAGTTGTAGCAGATTTTAAAAGTAGTATGGTTAAACTTCTCTTCCAGTCACAGGCATGCACTTTTGCACTCCTGTGACCCAGAAGCCAGCTGACTTCCCAGAGTCACTCCAGGCTCTGGAAGATTCCAATCATATTGTTAGAATCCACTCAGCTGCCTGACAACTGGCTCCAGCTCTCAGGACACAGCTGAGAGGCAAAGCCAGCTGAACAGAGCCCCTGAACTCTATTCTAGGTCATCTTATCAGTACATGTACACAGTGTGGTTTAGTTGTTTCTAGGCAGTCAAGTTTATAGGCTTTTATGGAATGTAGAAAGCTAGTTTAGCAGCATTTCAAGCACCAAACGTTTCTAAACGCGGCAACTAGCTACTTCACGGGAGTTAAATTTTTGGCTATTTGAAAATATAAAATAAATTCTCTTCAAAACACAGCATGTAAAAACTATCTGTCAAGTTAAATCAAGAGGTTGTAAAAACATCAAGTGTACATGAAGCCTTAGGCCTGGTTCACAAATATGCAATTTGCTTTTGATCCCTTTGGGTAAATTTGTTAGTGGGCAGATTTAAAAAAAAAAAAAAAAAAAAAAGTGCCCCATTGGAATCCATGTTAAATGGGCTACAGTGCGTTTCTGCAAAAAAAGCAAAAACCCTTGTGAACCAGGCATAAAATTGGGAGGATTGACTGATGCCCAAGTCTCCTTGCCAAAACTGACTACATAGTACTGTAACCAAGTATAGATGTACTTATATTTTTTCAATTTTTTGTTAATTGGCATGTGCTGCCAAACTGACATTTTTCCATTATGTTCATGATATACAATTTTATTTGTTTCATACCATTGCCCCCCCCCACCCCAAAAAAAAAAAAAATTCATTCAGAGTCCCACATTCCTTTGAGTATTGTAACCACTAAGGAGTTAATAGTTTTCATTAGTAGCACATTTTGTGACAAGGAAACTTTTGTTTCCAAAACCAGCTTTATTCCCCAACATGTGATCAAGGGATTCAAGAACAGAACGCAATGTGGGACCGCTTGAGATGAGGATATCCTTGGCAGCCAGCACATGTCCAACTTAAAGATCACAGTAAAAGGAGAGACCCCTGGCTGCTAATCCATGTATAGCAGCATCCTTGAAATACTTTACTGATATGACCCCCTCAAGGTCATTGTACACAAGGAAAGTTTCATGTTAATTAGGGTCAAATGCCAACATTTACTAGAAAACACTCCAAAAAAAAATATAAAAAAAGCACTGCATGTTCCAGCATGCAGAGGCTACACTACCCCCCCCCCCCCCCAGATCTCAAATGCAGATACAACTTATGGTATGGTCTTAAAGCAGGATTCCACCCTTGAGTGGAACTTCCGCTTTTTGGAACCCCCCCCCCCCTCCGGTGTCACATTTGGCACCTTTGAGGGGGTGCAGATAGACAGGTATCTGCACCCACTTCTGGGCATAAACTCCCACGGGAGTTTGCACCGCTTCCTGTCCTGGCAGACATCGCTGAAGATTCTAATTGCGCTGCGTTACTTGCGCATGCGCAGTAGGGAACCGGGAAGTGAAGCCGCAAAGGCAACACTTCCTGATTCCCTCACTGAGAATGGCACCAGCAGCAGAGAGCCGATCGATTGCTGCCGACATCGCTGGAACCTGTGACAGGTAAGTGTCCATTTATTAAAAAAGTCAGCAGCTGCAGTATTTGTAGCTGCTGGCTTTTAAAAAAAAAAATTTGGTACAGTCCCGCTTTAAATCTGTAGTGGCACTAAATCAGAGCCACAGGCATGCCAAATGCAAGAAGCCCCAAACTTGCCTGCCAAAGGCACAAAGTTGTAGACAGACAGGGTGGAGAACAAATTATGAAACAAGGGTAGAATGAACACTGCAGTGTTTAACATGCAACACCCATTTATGAAGACGCCAGCAAAAAATATTCTGGCAGCAGTCTGGGGATTTGGTAGATAAATCATTAACACAGACATGAGTCAGGCGTGCAAGAGAAAGAAGCTGTCTAGATGACAGGATAATACCTTTATAGAGAGCACTGGATACATCACACCAAGCCCTTTCCATATAACAAGCAGCCATGTCAACTGCATGCCCCATACTGATTAAAGTACAATTTCTCTTGGACGTTAGGGAAAATGATACACAGGGCCTTCACCGCTCCCCTGCTTTACGTCCCATTAAGGAGACTTCCACTTTAGGTTCTGTGCTGTACAACAGAAAGAACTTTCCAGATTCTTTGCAGGGATTCAACTGCAACATGTTCAGTGTTTGAGCACAACTTGGGGCCAGTCCACACAATGCAAAGATTGGCGTTTCTGGACTGGATAAATGCCAGTCACTGCTAGGACATAGAACAGCGTTGTGTGTCCTATTCACACTGCAATGCAGCCTGGATCAGTGAGCCGTGATAAATGTGGACATGCTGCATTTTAATTACTGCGGACAGGATTGCATGTGCTGGTATATTTCACTGCAAGCAGGTTTTTTTTTTACTGCAGAGGAGACGTGCAATGTTAGCAGCTCTCCTGATCCCCATGGACCAGAATGTCAACCTCCTGCCCATGTGTAGGAGTGACGTCACCCCCAAACTAGCCAATGAAGCTGGCTGAAAACCAGGCACAAAAGATGAAGGTGAGGGATAAGGACTGCTGGATGAAAAGGGGGGGGGGGGTGTAGTAGTCTTTAGTCCCACTTTAAAATGGTTCTAAAGCATAGCATTCTGTGCATTACAGGTAAAAAATAAATAAAAAAAAAAAAAAAGTCCTGTGTTTTTAACCCCCCCCCCCCCCTCCCCTTTACTTTCCTGAGCCCAATCATAATCCAATACTGTGCCCATCTACAGCTGCTCTTATCCCTGGAGACTCAGCAGCAACTGGCTCCTGCCAATCAAACCCTGTGAGGAGGAAGCAGGGACAAGCCACAGTAGGTCTATAGATGCACATGGCCTGGCAGGTGCATCCCCATTTAGGCAGTTTTCTATGGTGGTGCACTAAGAAATGGAGCCATGGGCACTGGCAAGGGACCCAAGGGGTGGATCAGGACTGCTTTGTGCAATACCATTGCACAGAGCAGCCAAGTATAATTTTTAAATGCATCAGTTACAGAGATTACCACTGACAAGAGCGCTTGCAATGATCAGCTTTTATCGACATTCAAAACCTTTAGCCCAAAAAGCAAATAACCGTTTGCTGCAAGACTGCATTCATACTCTGTGCGACTTGTCATGTGACTCGAGTCACATGACAAGTTGCACCCCATGTTGCCCAATGAGTACTGTTGATATTTGTACAACAAAGATTCAGTGACCGTATAGTGCCTACACTACTTTGGTCCGACTTGAGGGCCATAGACTTTAATGTAAACCCTCAAGTCACACCTGCATGATTTGTGTGCGACTTCAAACAAAAACCACCACATTAGTCAAAGCCAGAGTTGCACAATTGTGAATTAACTCTGATTATAAAGTGTGAGCTGGAGTTTCAATTTGTTAGAAGTACTAGCAACTTTAGCTACACTAATAGCCTTTCAACCCAAAAATGGTATACAAAACTGAGTGGATAAATCTAGCCTTTTAGTTACACAGCCACAGGTTCTCATTGGGCTGGTGCAACCCGCCAGGCTCAGTGTCCTAACCACTAATGATAACATTGACTGATGAGGCCATTGGGTCACTATACAGCATTGTTTGCCCCTCCATCAGCACTGGTGTGCATGCTAGCAACTGAAAGGGGGGGGGCCTTGAAATACTTTACAGTACCAGTGTGCATTTAAAGCAAAGCTCCACCCAAAAAGGGAAGGTTCCGCTTCAAGGACTCATCCCCACTCTTGCATTGGCACTTCTGCAGGGGAGGCAACCACCTAGGTCAATGATGGCAAACCTTGGCCCCCCCTAGATGTTTTGGAACTACATTTCCCATGATGCTTATGCAGTGTAGCGGAGCATCATGGGAAATGTAGTTCCAAAACATCTGGGGTGCCAAGGTTCACCATTACTGACCTAGGTGGTCAGAAAACAGAATTCCTCCTGACAGATCCCAGAAGACTGCATCGACCATTCACGATGCACAGTGGGCACCCGGCTGTGAAGTCGCAAGCGGTCACAGCTGGGTGCCCATAGTTAAGATGCCGACACAACCGACTAAAGAGCACACCACTAAATCGTGGGACAGGCATGTGGCTACTTTTTTTTTAAAGACCCTTTTCACACTGGGGCTGCCCGTTCGTCAGGGGTAAAGTGCTGCTTGTTTTAGCAGCGATTTACTGCTGTTTAAGCGCCATTTTAACCCCAAGCGCTGCCCATTCATTTGAACGGGCAAATCGTTTTGGGAGTGGTGTATACAGCTCTCCCAAACTGCCCCAAAGATGCTGTTTGCAGGATTTTTTGTAACGTCCTGCACACAGCCCCAGTGTGAAAGCACCCGGTTGGCATTGGGAGGCAGTTTTCAGATGCTATTTTTAGCTCTAAAAACATCTGAGAACTGAGTTAATGTGAAATGGGGTCTAGAAGTCAGTAGCTGCTGGCTTTTTTTTAACACGTGGCCGAAACACCTCTTTAACATGCAAGACCCTCTAATGGTAGGTGTCCTACTACATACATGTTTGGATGTCAAGTTGCGTAAAACTATTATTTGTGCTCTTTACATTTTAGAACGGGGTGCCCTAAGATTTAAAGGCTACAAATCCAACACTGCCCCAGCCTGACAAGGCTGCCCCCTCTATCCATACTGCAGACACTCCAATACAGGAGGAGTGTTGTGTTACCGGGCAGATCACCGGGTGAAACCACTGAGGCACTTCTAAACTGCCAGTAAAACACTGGAGCACTTTTGAGCTTGCCATTCATTTGAATGGAGGGGCATTTTTTTTCGCTGGACCTGCCCCAGTGTGAAAGCATTCATTTTTAATGGAAATAGGTTTGCGTGAGCTTTCCTTTTTCACATTAAAAAGTGACTCTGTATAAAGGGTCTAAGAAACAAAAAAACAAATGCAGCCACCACATCTGATTGGCAAGATTACATGTTAGGTTTAAGCTTTGCAATGACTAAGGTGTCCATATACATAGGTGAGGGAAGTGAGTCACTTCAGCAATGCTATGGATAGAGCCTGTGTCAGCTGAGGTGATCTGATTGGCGGGAAGGCCGGTGGTATGGGATCCTCGTGTCACACACACAGGGTGTGGCTCTCTCACAGGGCCCGCACTCACAAGAGACAGCAAAAAGGAGACATTTTAAAGCGCTGAACATCCTAAAATGGACTCCCATCCCTCCCTCCCCGCAGCATAACCGACACAGGGGGAGGGCGGAGACAGCCGCTGGACACGCCCTCTTCCTGCGGCAGCCATTGGCGGTGCCCCTTTACATGATCCGAGCGGCCGCCAGCACTGCACCATCCCCGCCGCGTGCCACTGCAGAGCGCCCGAGACTACCCGAGCCCCGCCCCCCTCCGGGTGACCTCAGCGCCAGCAGGGAGGGGGCCCTCACCGACAAAAAATGTACTATCCCCCCCCCCCACCTACCCAGGGGATTCAAACCATAGTGCCCCGCAATACAGCACACCCCATAACCTACCTCCAATACACACACACCAAGAGAGCGGACACACCACGTGACCTGGGCGCCAAGCCTTTGTTAGAAGCGGGAGAAAGCCGCCACCGCTATTCATTCAAACAACCCCTTCCCGCACTCACCTCAATAATAATGCGGCCTAGAGGGCTGCCGTCGGCTGTGACATCGAAGAAAACCCGCTTATTTGCCATGGTGACGAATCGGCGGACGAGCTGTACAGCGAAATGAATGTTTCTGCGATCACCACTCCTTTCGGCGAGAGAGAACAACCCGAAAAGAACATACAGAAGGCGGCTCCACGCTTATTATATGAGGGGGGGCCGGCCCCGCCCACTACACGCCCACTCCCCCCACCATCTGCCGAGACTCATCGCACAGCGAACTGACAGTCCACCCAGCCAATAGGAGAGGGTCTGGAGCAAGAAGGGTGGGGCAGTAGAAGAAGAATGGGCGTGGCGTAGAAAGGCGCGGTGGAGGGTGACGTGATGTGATGGAGAGGTGATGCGCGGTCTCCATATTGGGCTCTATTCTTTATGTATTACTGATGAGGAGAGAAGTTGGGAAATGGCGGGGCCCGGCTTGTGATCATATAAATAGAGCGCCGGGCTCTGACCTGAGTCACAGTTATCAGTCACACAGAGAGGAGCGGATTACATGTATTTATAGGCGGGTCCCCAGAACGGCAGTCCGGGCTGAACGCCGTGTGGATTGGGGGTTACCCGGAGACCAGTGACGTCTGATGGACAGAATGAGACCTCCCATCCCCGCCGCATTCCTCATCATTCAGGGGTGTGAGGAAAGTCTATACACAGTGACCAAAGGGGGCGCCATTACTGGCTGCTCTATATACAGGGGGCGCCATTACAGGCTGCTCTATATACAGCAGGGGTGTCCAACCTTTTAAAGAGGAAGTAAAGCCTCTTAAAAAAAAAAAAAAAGACACCCTGCAAGGCAAAGGCATAATGAGCTAGTATGCATAGCATACTAGCTCATTATGAAAGACTTACCTGAAAACGGTAAGGGCCGGAGTGACTTCCGGGTCTCGCATCCAGGGCCGGAGTGACTTCCGGGTCTCGCCGCTCCAGCGCTGTGATTCGCTGGAGCGGCGATGACGTCACTCCCGCGCATGCGCAGGAAAGCGGCATATCGCCCAGAACCCGGCATGCGCAGTGCGTCTGCGCGCCGCTGTCTACGGCGCATGCGCCATAGACAGCGATGCCTTTCCATTTCTAAATATCTCCTAAACCATGTAGGTTTAGGAGATATTTATTGGACCTACAGGTAAGCCTTAATCTAGGTTTACCTGTAGGCCAAAGTGCTTTGGAAGGGTTTACTTCCACTTTAAGCGACTTAGTAACCAGTCGCGGGCCTCAATGAGTGGAGCAGGCGGATGACCGGTCCATGTCCGCCTTGCATATGCAGAGCGGACACAGACATGGCTCGCTCTACTCTATGGGTCCTCCGATCTCATCTGCCATGATGGAATGGGACAGATCCCCCTTTTGTTTTTTTTTGTGGATTGGAGGTAGGTGGGTGTATGCCGCCACAAGTCCGTTTACGTCTGTGGCTCAATAGAGGTGAACTGAGGGTCCGATTGGGTCGGACTATTCATGCCAAAGGGGCCTAATGCTGCTTTCACACTGACGCGCCGTGGTTTACCTGCAGGTGCAGTGCAGTACACCTGTGGCTTTCCTGTGGGTTAGCTGCACTTTACCTTAGACTTCTATTATATCCTGCAGGTGTGGTGCATTTTCTGAAAGCTCACCATACCTGCAGGTAATAACAGAAGTTTATGGCTCAGTGCAGGTAACCCACAAGTTTTCTGCGCTGCACCTGCGGATCAGTTTGAAAGCAGCCCAGTAACCACTGCAGAAGAGATATGCCCATATATACACTGTGATTTTAGTAATAAAATTTCCTTTAATAACAGTCTTCCATTCAGGTATCGCCGGCTGTTGCTGTCCCAGGCAGAGTGCATTGGGTATCAGGGATAGGAGGCGGCGCTATACAGGAAGCATTGATTTATTCAGCTCTGTAGCCACTTGCTTTCTCTACTGCCAGCTTCATTAACAACACTGATGCTCTGGGATGGCGGGTCGGCAACCCACAATCTGGGCTTGCCAACCTGCCATTCCAGAGCAAGAGGTCGCGGGCCACATCAGAGGGCTCCCAGGCCACTGGTTTGGCACCCCTGATATACAGTGACCACAGGGGGCGCCATTACAGGCTGCTCTATACAAAGTGACCACAGGGGGCACCATTACAGGCTGCGCTGTACAAAGTGACCAAAGGGGGCGCCATTACAGGCTGCTCTATACAAAGTGACTACAGGGGGTGCCATTACAGGCTGTTCTATACAAAGTGACTACAGGGGGCACCATGACAGGCTGCTCTATACAAAGTGACCACAGGGGGTGCCATGACAGGCTGCTCTTTACACATGGGGTGCCATTACAGGCTGCTCTATACACAGGGGGCACCATTACAGGCTGCTCTATACAAAGTGACCACAGGGGGTGCCATTACAGACTGCTCTTTACACAGGGGGTGCCATTACAGGCTGCTCTATACACAAGGGGTGCCATTACAGGCTGCTCTATACACAGGGGGTGCCATTACAGGCTGCTCTATACACAGGGGGGCACCATTACAGGCTGCTCTATACACAGGGGGTGCCATTACAGGCTGCTCTATACAAAGTGACCACCGGGGACGCCATTACAGGCTGCACTATACAAAGTGACCAAAGGGCGCCATTACAGGCTGCTCTATACAAAGTGACTACAGTGGGCGCCATTACAGGCTGCTCTATACAAAGTGACTACAGGGAGTGCCATTACAGGCTGCTCTTTACACAGGGGGTGCCATTAAAGGCTCCTCTTTACACAGGGGGTGCCATTACAGGCTGCTCTATACACAGGGGGTGCCATTAAAGGCTGCTCTATACACAGGGGGCGCCATTACAGGCTGCTCTATACAAAGTGACCACAGGGGGTGCCATTACAGGCTGCTCTTTACACAGGGGGTGCCATTACAGGCTGCTCTATACAAAGTGACCACAGGGGGTGCCATTACAGGCTGCTCTTTACACAGGGGGTGCCATTACAGGCTGCTCTATACACAGGGGGTGCCATTACAGGCTGCTCTATACACAGGGGGCACCATTACAGGCTGCTCTATACAAAGTGACCATAGGGGGTGCCATTACAGGCTGCTCTTTACACAGGGGGTGCCATTACAGGCTGCTCTATACACAAGGGGTGCCATTACAGGCTGCTCTATACACAGGGGGCGCCATTACAGGCTGCTCTATACACAGGGGGGCGCCATTACAGGCTGCTCTATACAAAGTGATCATTGGGGGCGCCATTACAGGCTGCACTATACAAAGTGACCAAAGGGCGCCATTACAGGCTGCTCTATACAAAGTGACCACAGCCCCCTCTATACACAGGGGGTGCCATTACAGGCTGCTCTATACAAAGTGACCACTGGGGACACCATTACAGGCTGCACTATACAAAGTGACCAAAGGGTGCCATTACAGGCTGCTCTTTACACAGGGGGTGCCATTACAGGCTGCTCTTTACACAGGGGGTGCCATTACAGGCTGCTCTATACACACAGGGCGCCATTAAAGGCTGCTCTATACAAAGTGACCACAGGGGGTGCCATTACAGGCTGCTCTTTACACAGGGGGTGCCATTACAGGCTGCTCTATACACAGGAGGTGCCATTACAGGCTGCTCTATACACAGGGGGCACCATTATAGGCTGCTCTATACACAGTGACCACAGGCTGCTCTGTACACAGGGGGTGCCATTATGTGCTGCTCTATACACAGTGACCACAGGGGGTGCCATTACAGGCTGCTCTATACAAAGTGACCACAGGGAGCACCATTACTGGCTGCTTCACCCTCACAGGGACATTCACCCCCCCCTATATGTACAGAATTATTATTATATGTATGTATATAGCACCTACAGTTTATACCACACCTTACCTATATCCAACATTCATATCTGTCCTCAGGGATTTTCCAATCTGACATCGCTACCGTACACCCATCCGCCATAACGGTATGAACGCCCACCAAGCCGTGGACTCTGCTAGGCCTCCAACGGTATGCTCTGGTATCCAGCACCAAGCTGCCACCAGCAGTTCCTTTGACCTCTTGCTAACCGCCCCACATACATGTACTGCGGAGCGGCAGCTCCTGTGTGCAGAATCATGTACAGGTACATGATGCTGCACTTCCGGGTCTGGGGCGTGCCTGCTGGCGACCAGCTCCCGCTGTGATTAGACACAGCGGGAGCCAATCAGCAGGTCTGGCGGACGTGATGTTTGTTTCACAGGCAGAGCAGAGATCTGCCTATGTAAACAAGGCAGATTGCCGTTCTGTGAAAAGGGAAGGCAGTGATCTTATGTTTCTGCTAAGCAGGAACACGGATCTCTGTCTTCCCACAGTTTAAGCACAGCCCCTCCACACGCACAGTAACCAAGCACTCCCTAGGGACACATTTAATCCTTTGATCGCCCCTGATGTTAACCCCTTCCCTACCAGTGTCAGTAAAGTGACAGTGCATATTTTTTAGCACTGGTCATTGTATTAGTGTCAACTGGTCCCCAAAAAGTGTTAGGTGTCCGATTTGTCCGCCGCAATATCACAGTCCCACTATAAGTCACTGATTGCCGCCATTACTAGTAAAAAATAAATAAAAATTCCATAAATATATCCTATCATTTGTGGATGTTATAACTTTTGCGCAAAACAATCAATTTACTCCCATTGGGATTTTATTTACCAAAAATATATAGCAGAATACATATTGGCCTAAATTGATTAAGAAGTTTTTATTTTTTTTATTTTTTTTATTAGGTATGTTTTAGGCCCCTTTCACACTTATACGACTTATCCCACGATTTGGGACTGCGAAGTAGCATGACAAGTTGTTCCCCATGATTTCCAATGACAGCCATCCCATGAGTAAGTCACGTGAACGGTGACGCAACGCGTCGGGAGGAGGAGCCAGTGACGTACACCAAAGGAGTCGGCACACACAGGGAGGCTGTGCGGAGATCTGATCTGACTGCTTCCCTATACCCACAACGATAGCCATCCAGGGGAGGTTTTGTGAGTAGATCCGCTGCTAGTTTCATTTGTGAATTTCCATCAACACACAGGTATACACACTTGTGTTCTCTGCTTTTTACCCCAAGATCAAGAGTCCCATTTAGAAATACAGCAAATAAAGTTTTGAACGGTTAAAAGAAGGGGATAGAGAGAATATACCTGGTGAATAAGGAAAAAATCAGGAGCATGACAAAATAGATCTGCCATATTCACAGACAATCTATATAAAATAAAAAGAATATCAGGAGTTTTTTCTGTGGTATCTGATACTGGGAGGACTATTGAAATCAATCAGCTTATGTGAAAGTTCTGTCTTTATTCTTTTTATGGTACACCCCGGTTTAGCATTTTTTAAAGGTTGATGATCCTTCTGGCTTTATGCCTGGTGGATTAGAGGCATAGGTTCAAGCGCATTGGGATACATATCTGGCAGCACCAGAAATTGACGTTACACATTTATTATTTATTGTCATGCAGACTATATATCAGCACGTTTGGAAATTAGCACCTTATGTATTTATGAATTTATAAGCACTTTATTATTTATTCACTTTATTGAATTGCATCTATTGAGTATTTATAATTATTTTGCACAGCGATTTTTATACTAGTAGCGCACTAATTTTTTAATTTTTTAATATTTTGCACAGTGAGTGATCATTTTTATTGGTGCAGCTTCTGGATTTTATTTTGTGTTATTAGGAATTTTTACCAGCGCTTGAGTACTATATTCTCCATTCATATTAGTACGACATCAAGTTGTTCCAACTTCAAAGTAGTCCCTGCACTACTTTGGCCTGATTTTGATGCCACTTGCACAGGCATTTCTTGAAATTGCTGAAAAATCGCGGGGAAAATGTCACACAAGTGTGAAAGAGGCCTTAGGGCTGCACGATTAATCATTAAAAATTAGGATTGCGATTCAAACCCCCCCCCCCCCCCCCCCCCCCCCCACGATCCTAAAGCAGAGTTACACCCACATGTTTCACTCCTCACCATGCAGCACTAATGTGCATATTAAAATGACTTGGCAATTTATTTTTTTCTGTTCACTTACCTGATTTATGCCTATATCTAATTTCACTTCCTCCTTTAGGGGCCGTGGCCCCGTCCGTCATTTCTGGTTTTGCATTGACTACTGGGAGATGTTGGTCGGCTTGGCATGGCACTGCTCCCGTAACATTTAACATTGGCGTCTATGGAAATTCCTGGTCAGCATGGCATGGCACGGCTCCAGTGACATTAAGGCTTTGTTCACACCTAGGCGTTTTTGAGTGTTTTTCTGCTGTAAGCCTCAGCTCTAAAAACGCCCAACAAGACAAATCCCATTCATTTCAATGGCTCCTGTTCACATATGAGGGTTTTGTCATCTGAATCAAAACGCCTGAAGCTCAAAAAAGTACAGGAGCTTCTTTTTTTTTGGCAGATTACAGGCGTTTTCTGCTTTTTAAATTGGTGACCTTTTGACTTGTACAAAATCACAGCAAAAATCATGCGACTTTCTCCCTGAAAACAAAACGCCTAGGTGTGAACAGAGCCTTAACATTGGCGTCTATTTAAAATCTTGGTCAGCTTAACATGGCTGTGACATGTCAAGCTGACCCACATGCGCGAGATCGACAGGTGCATGCTGGGTGGCCAGCATGCACGTAATCCAGGAAGAAGGACACTGTTGCTTCAGATGCCCACACTGGAGATAAAAACATCTTTGCCAGTCCCAAGTTTCAAGTATAGTGTATTTACTGGCAGAAAAAAAAATGTTTTACTATCCAAAGTTAAAACAACAAGGAAAGAAGATTTAATAGATGGAAAGTTGAAAAAATGACTGAAGGTCCGCTTTAATACAGCATTTCTGCGATTCAGTGCAGAGCCGTTCTCTCCTCACTGCTGACAGCTGTCAAAAAAAAACAGGCAGCCTGTTGGACATTTATTTTTAAAGCGCTCCGAAGGAGCTTGCAGGACTTTTTGCACCGCACCGCCCCAGTGTGAAAGCATCCATTGAAATTAATAGGAAGCAGTTTTCAGGTGTTATTTTTAGCGCAAAAGTACCTCAGTGTGAAAGTGGTCTTAAAGCGGAGGTCCACCAAAATTTTTTTTTTAAAGTCAGCAGCAACAAATACTGCAGCTACTGACTTTTAAAATATGGACACTTATCTGTCCAGGGCGCCCACGATGTCGGCACCTGAAGCCGATCTGTCGCTCCGCTCTCGGGTACTGCCGCTGCCATCTTCGGTAAGGGAATCAGAAAGTGAAGCCTTGCGGCTTCAATTCCCGGTTCCCTACTGTGCATGCACGAGTCGCGCTGCGCAATCCGGATGGTTCCTGCTGTCTCTGGGACCCGTGTGTTTCCCAGAAGACAGCGGGGGGGGGGCGTATGCCCAGAAGTGGGTGAAAATACCTGTATTATACAGGTATCTGCACCCCCCTGCCCCTGAAAGGTGCCAAATGTGACACCGGAGGGGGGGGGGGGTTATGAAAAGTGGAGGTTCCTTTTTTGTGTGAACCTCCGCTTTAAAGACTATGAATGCATTTTTAGTGCTTTTTGCATTTTGCAGATTTGTATACAGAACGTGTTCCATAGGAAACCATGTTAAATGGACTGTAGTGCAAATCTGCAAAATGCAAAAAGCACTAAAAATGCATAGGTGTGAATCCAGACCAAGCCTTTTACTGACATTTGTTGCTTACAAGGTAAAATCAGTATTTTTTGCTAGAAAATTACTTGAAACCCCCAAACATTATATATATATATATTTTTAGCAAAAACCCTAGAGAATAAAATGGCAGTTGTTGCAATGTTTTATGTCACACTGTATTTGCGCAGCGGCCTTTAAAACACAAATTTTTGGGAGAAACTACACTTTAATGAATTTCCAAAAAAACAAAATAGTAAAATTAGCCCAAATTTTTTGTATAATGAAAGATGATGTTACGCTGCGAGAATCGTGATCTATATTCTAAGCAAAAAAATCATGATTCTCATTTTAGCCAGAATCGTGTAGCTCTAGTATGTTTTATAGCAAAAAGTAAAAAATATTGTTTTGTTTTTTATTCTAAATTATTATTATTTTTTTGTTTATAGTGCAAAAAAAAATAAAAAATGCAGAGGTGATCAAATACCACCAAAAGAAAGCTCTACTTATGGGAAAAAAGGGACATCCGTTTTATTTGGGTACAGCATCGCACGACCACGCAATTGTCAGTTAAAGTAAAGCAGTGCCGTAACGACAAAAACTGGCCTGTTCATAAACCTGCTGAAGCTGAAGTGGTTAAGTTCTGTAGGTATCATAAATCAGACTTGTTTTTCCTGCATTGAGATCTATAGAATTTGGAGGCCTAATCAACACCCCAAGCTTGTTGTGTTCCTCAAAATTTTTGCAGTGTGGTAGGGCATATTATCCATCTGAAAGAGGCCACTGCCATCAGAGAATACTGTTTCCATTAAGGAGTTTACTTGGTCAGCAACAATGTTTAGGTAGGTGGTACGTGCCATGTAACAGCCACATGAATGGCAGGACCCAAGGTTTTGCAGTGAACATTGCCCAAAGTATTACACTGGCTCACATTCTTCCCATACTGCATCCTGGTGCCATCTCTTCTCCAGGTAAGTGAGGCACACACACCCGACCATCCACATGATGTAAAAGAAGATATTATTCATAAATCCGAGACACCTTCTTCATGATCAAGTTCTGCTACTCACATCAGTGCCCATTGTAGGCGCGTTTGGCTGTGGAGATGGGTCAGCATGGGCACCCTGACCAGTCTGCAGCTACGTGTTGTAATGTGTTAATGCCAATTTATGTAGGATATTGTATTAAATAACATATTGACCAAAAATTCAGTTGAGTTGTCAAACCCAACTGAATTTAAACATATCAAAGGGACAGCTGAAGACCCTTTGATGTGTAAATCTTATGCAAGTCTACCTAGGTGTGTGAGGAACATTTCAAAGGAAGTATTTATTGATGGTAATTAGACTTGAGGGGGTATTCATGGTAAACATTTGGTTGACTTAGCAGAAACCCCCCCCCCCCCCCCCCCCCCCAGTGTCAGACCAGTATTTGAGAAGACATTCAGGCTGACATTCAGTCTAAAACTATCTCAGGGAGGGTTTGTGATTATGAAGGTACAGGTCTAGGAGAAATATTCGCTGTCATGATTATATCCTGTTGGATTTTGTCATCTATAACGAGACTGTTCTGTTTTGGAAGCCAATAAACTCTCTCTCTGGAAGAATTAGGTTTGCTGCGGGACAATACTTATTAATAACTACTATTCATCTACGAACTATATATTATATCACTACATTGGTGCCGTTCAAGTGACCAGAAGAGCATTTTCAGGACTTAGTAACAGAAGTCGGTGGTGACAACAATCCTGTGAGGTGGACAGAAGTCTGATGGAGACCCAAGACCTGTGCTGTGACTCTAATGTCTGGTTGTGACATAAGAGAGTCTGATCTACAAAATTAAACAAGTTTGGAACCCCAGAATTATTCTCTGGAGACTGGAAACAACAAAAAAAGGACTGTATCGTGTACCAGAAGACCTGAGCTGAAAGCTGAAGGAGTAACTAATGCGGTGAGTAAAATATTTCCTTTTTTTTAATTATTAATAATATAGTCAAAATGCTTACTCAGTGTGAAGCTAGGGTCAGTTCTGATAAAGTTAACAGATGGGTGTTAAAATGTATTAAGCGTCATGGCGGTCCTTATGAAGTTCCAGAAAAATATAAGCAGACATGGACTATGATGAATGAATTTTTAGAGAAAACTGTTTTAGATAGCAAAATTTCAGAAAGTAAAAGAAAAGGTTGTATTGTACAGGGCTTGTTATCTTGCTGTTTAACAATGGAAAGTTCTTTGAAGGATAAGGTTGAGGAAATTACCCAGTTACAGAGTGCAGTTGATAATTGCAACAAGGTTTGTCAGAGGTTACAAAACCAATCAGAAAGTGAGACTGTAAATTTAAAATTGCATGCAGTTACCATTGGGGAGCTTTGCTTGAGAAATCTAAACGTTGTGATGAATTATCAGAGGAAAATGAGAGATTGAAATTAAGAATTATGGAATTAGAGAAGAGATCTCAGGAATGCAGATATGCATCAAATCCTGGATTCAGCAATCTGCAGAAAAATACAAACATTCTATCAAATGAAACAGAACCTCATATTAAATCTGATAATTCATTGCCAGCTGCACCCACTGTGACCACCACAGTTTATAACAATAATAATAATAATGCAGGTGAAGTTCAGCTTGTAATAAAGCCTTTGAAACCAAAAGAATTAGATGCAATTCTTAAAGAAATAGGAATGATTCCCTGCCATGATTTAAACAGATTTTTAACATGGTTTTGTGACTTGCAGAATGTCAGAGATATGTACAATCTCAACCCATCTGATTTAGAAAGAGTTATACAACATTCTATAGGAAGTAGTCTTTGGATGAGAATTAAACAAATCTGTATTCAGCCTCTGAGGACACGGGACATATTACTGGAATTATTATGTGTTTTGTATGGTGTACGTTCTGATGTTACTATTCATGGGAAGATCAAACAAATGCAAAGTGAATCTCCCTATGAATTGTCACACAGGATAGCAACTATTATTATTATTATTATTATTATACAGGATTTATATAGCGCCAACAGTTTGCGCAGCGCTTAACAAAATAAAGGCAGACATTACAATTACATAACAATTTGGTACAAGAGGAATCAGAGGGCCCTGCTCGCTAGAGCTTACAATCTAAAAAGAAAGGGTCAATTGATACAAGAGGTAATAGCTGTGGGGGATGAGTTGATGGAAAAAGTAAAACAGTGTTAGTTAGAAGCAGGATAGGCTTCTTTAAAGAGAAAGGTTTTCAGGGATCGTCTAAAGATGGATAGATTAGGGGACAGTCGGACAGATTGGGGTAGAGAGTTCCAAAGGATGGGAGAAACTCTGGAGAAATCCTGGAGGCGAGCATGGGAGGAGGTGACAAGGGAGCTAGAGAGCAGGAGGTCTTGGGAGGACCGAAGAGAGCGGCTTGGTTGGTATTTTGGTACTAGGTTAGTGATGTAGCTGGGGGCAGAGTTATGGATGGCTTTGTAAACTATTGTTAGTACTTTGAATTTTATTCGTTGGGTGAGTGGAAGCCAGTGGAGGGATTGGCAGAGAGGGGTGGAGGACGCTGAATGGTTGGTAAGGTGGATAAGTCTTGCAGCAGCATTCATTATGGACTGAAGGGGGGATAGTCTATGTAAAGGTAATCCAATGAGGAGGGAATTGCAGTAGTCGAGGCGAGAGATAACCAGGGAGTGAGTTAGAAGCTTGGTGGTGTCATTCGTTAAAAAGGGGCGTATTCTGGAAATGTTGCGGAGGCTAAGGCGGCATGATTTGGACAGGGATTGTATGTGGGTCCGAAAGGACAGTTCAGAGTCTAGGATTACCCCTAGCACCCTGGCATGTGGGGACGGACTGATAGATGTGCCATTGATCTTGACTGAGAAGTCAGGGGAAGGGGCACGTAGGGGAGGAAATATTAAGAGCTCAGTTTTAGACAGATTAAGTTTGAGAAAGTGGTTTGACATCCAGACTGATATGTCTGCTAGTAAATCAGTGATGCGTGAGGAGATTGATGGGGTGAGTTGAGGGGCAGAGAGATAGATCTGGGTGTCATCAGCATATAAATGGTAGTGGAAGCCATGTGAGGCTATCAGCTGACCCAGGGAGGATGTGTAGATTGAGAATAGTAGAGGTCCAAGGACAGAACCTTGGGGGACCCCAACAGTAAGAGGAGTTGGAGAGGAGGAAGTGGAGTTGTAAGTGACACTGAAGGTGCGATGAGATAGGTAAGATTCGAACCAACGGAGAGCACAGCCATGGAGACCAAGCAAATTTAGTTTTTTGAGGAGGAGGGGGTGGTCAACTGTATCAAAGGCAGCAGAAAGGTCTAAGAGTAAGAGTACGGAATAATGACCATTGGTTTTGGCTGTTAGTAAGTCATTTGTGAGTTTTAGGAGGGCAGTTTCTGTGGAGTGCTGTGGGCGAAATCCAGACTGAAGGGGATCCAGAAGGTTATTCTCAATGAGGTGGTCGCTCAGTCGGCTGTAGACTAAACGTTCAAGGAGTTTGGAGGCAAAAGGGAGTAGAGAGATGGGTCTTAGATTGTTAAGATTGGTTGGGTCTAGTGAGGCCTTTTTTGGTATGGGAGTGACTAGTGCATGTTTTAGAGGGTTGGGGAAGATGCCAGTAGAGAGGGAGAGGTTGAAGATATGAGTTGAAGATATGAGTTAAAGACTGTAGGATAGAGTCAGATGGTGACCGTAGTATTTGAGAAGGAACAGGGTCCAGGGGGCAGGAGGTTAGGTGGGCATTAGAAAAATTTTTAGTGACTTCCTCTATAGTAGCTGGATTAAAAGAGGAAAGTATTGATTGTGCAGGAGGACAAGGAGTGTAAAGTGAGGGAGATATGTGTAGAGTAGAGAACTCAAGACGAATTGTCTCAATCTTGTTTTTGAAGTGATTAGCAATCTCCTGGGCAGTGAGTAAGTTAGTGGGTGGAGGTAATGGAGGACGAAGTAGAGAAGTAAATGTAGAAAAGAGTTGACGGGGACTGCGTGAGAGGGTGTTAATGAGAGTGGTAAAGTAGGTCTGTTTGGCAGTGCGCAGGCAGGAATGGTATTTTTGGAGGGCAGATTTATATTGGCTGAAATCTTGCTGTGACTTAGTCTTACGCCACAGACGCTCAAGAGCACGGCTCTGCTGTTTGAGGCTTCTGGTGTTGTCTGTCTGCCAGGGTTGTAGCGGCCGGGGCCTGATTCTGTGTGTAGTGAGGGGGGCCAAGGTATCCAGGGTGGATGACAATGAACTGTTGTATATGGAAGTGGCCAAGTTGGGGCAGGACAAGGATGAGATTTTGTCGTAGAGACAATCTGTAGCAGAAAAAAGAAGAGAAGGGTTAAGATGGCGAAGGTTTCTACGGGTAATAGTTTGGTAGTTGGAAGGCAAGGAGGAGGCAGACAAGGAGAGAGTGAAACTAATAAGGTGGTGATCAGAGAGAGGAAAAGGAATATTGGAGAGGTTGTGCGGAGTGCACAGGTAGGAGAATATGAGATCAAGGCAGTTGCCAACAGAGTGAGTAGAAGCGCTCGTCCATTGTTTTAGGTCAAAAGAGGAGGTTAGGCTCAGCAGCTTAGAAGTAGCGGGAGTGTTAAGATTAACAGGGATGTTGAAGTCACCAAGAATGATTGTTGGAATTTCAGAAGAGAGAAAGTAGGGTAGCCAGGCAGAGAAGTCGTCAAGGAAGTTTGATACGGGTCCAGGGGGCCGATAGATCACAGCAATTCTCAGTGAAACTGGAGAAAATTGACGAATACAGTGAGCTTCAAATGAGGAGAGGGACAGAGAGGGCGGTGGATGAAGAACCTGAAAAGTGCTTTGAGGGGATAGGAGGATTCCAACACCACCTCCTTTCCGTCCACTAGGCCTGGGGGAGTGAGTCCACAGAAGGCCACCGTAGGAGAGAGCAGCAGGAGAAGGAAGGTCAGATTCTTGAATCCAGGTCTCAGTAATTGCAAGTAGGTTCAGGGAGTTTGTGATAAATAGGTCATGGACAGTGGTGAGTTTGTTACAAACAGAGCGGGCATTCCAAAGGGCACAAGAGAAGGGGAGGCTGGTTCTAGGCAGAAGAGGAATGGAAATGAGATTGTGTGGATTGTGACTGGAATGAGAGGATGAGGGTTGCTGAGTATGTTGGCCTAAGGTAAAGGATGGCGGTCCAGGATTTGGGGAAATATCTCCAGAAATCAGGAGAAGCATTAGGGTGAGAGAGATGATATGGGATTGCGACTTGTGTAGTGGGACACGTCCCAGTGTCCTGCAGGTTTTATTGGCATTTGGTTCAGAGTTAGCAGGAGCTGATATGTGCAGTAATAAGGTGATGACAGGAGTGAGGGTGATATATATAAGCTGTGGGGTGGAGAAGATGGGTGAAGGAGAGAGAATTTAAGGAGAGAGGATGCAACTGTGAGAAGGAAAAGTAGGAAGTGCATGACAGAGTGGAAAGATTTGAGATGAAGCCTGGATGGGAGATGAGCTAGTTTGATGAGGAATCAGGTCACCTGTAGTCTGTGTAATGTTCTGCTGAAGTCTGTTCTGCTTTTTCGCTTTGTGCAGTCGCTGAAGTGCTGAGCCGAAGTGCAATACTTAATCCAATATGAATACTTTATCCAAGATGATAGTTGCCAATGCAATCCCTGCCTGTGCACACCCCTGGCTGTGCTTCCCCTAAGTAGGGCCTTAATTTATACTCAGTTTGGGTGGGGGTATTGCCAATTAATTAGACAGGATTGCTTAGGAGAAACACTTGGCTAACAGAATGAACTTCTCACACTGAGGGCTGGCTGACTACAAGACACAGCAAGAGAATTATTGGTCAGTAATAATCTTGCATTTGAGCGTGGTGGCTTGATACATATGAGTATATTTCTAGATGCTTTGCATGAAGATATCAAACAAAATATTTTACTAGTTACCCCAAATCCTCATGATTTAAAAGACGTATTGTTGAGAGCAGACCATTTATGGAGAAAGTCAAATGAGCAAGCTGTCAAAATTGATTTAGCCACATTGTTTAGGGCAAATACTGAACATAAAGGTCAAAAGATAATATCTTATGATACCAACCAAAGAGGAAACACCAGGTCAAATATAGGTGATATTAATATGAAAAACAGAGCTGACCAAAATAATAATAAGAAAATGTCCAAGACCTGGATACCGTTTTCTCAGTTAAAACAGAAATATGACCACCTAAAGATTGAGTATGATAAGATGAAAATAGAACATACACATTGTTGGAACAGCTGAACAGAAACCCGGGTGTCATAAATGCAGATGTGCATTCTCCAGATCTGTTTTTGAATGCAAATGACACTTCTCTAGCAGTGGGGGGGAATTAGTTTCAAACTGTATATGTGTAAATAGTCCTTTGTTTTAACTTCAAACAATGTTTAAGGACCTTGCTAATTAGTTTTGTTGGAGAGTTTTTTGTCTTTCAGATATTGCTGGAGATACTGCATGTGAATAGCAGAAGGACAGTATGAACTTGCTGGCTAGTGGGGGAGAAACGCTGAATAGACAATATCATGGACTCTCTCAATAGTCATCAAGCAATGGACCCTTTTTTTTTTTTGAACATTGATTTTTTTTTTCTCTTGGCAATGGACTTTTCCCTATTTTTTATTTTTTATTTTTTATTTTTCACCCTTTCTCTTTTTTTTTTTATTTTAATATGTTTTATTTCTTGAACTTTATATTAAAACCAGAGCGAAACATTTAAACCTAAAATAATTTTCATAACACCTATACATATTGCATATTGATCAATATATTTGATATCTAAGGTGAGATGCTGCACAATGGCTTGGCATAGCATAAATTATAGTATGTTGGGTGGTTATCCTAAATTTATAAGAGGGGTGAGTGAAATTCATCACTCCAGTCATGATTTGAAACTTTGTTGAATCAGTCGTTGATGATATGCTAAAGGCTATGGCATATATGGATGAAAAAGACCTAACTTTACTGGCAAGATTTTCCACTGGTGCTTTGTCTGGATAGAAGATCTGATAAACACTGATGTCAAGCTGCTTCTATCTGAAAGTGGGGGTATATGGATTATAGATTGGTATACCATTTAGGTGGAATTATGGACTGAAAAACAAAAAAAAAGCAAATTGTGGCTGGCAATCAACCAATTCAGGTACTTGACAGGTACACAACAGGTCATCATTGCTCAAATACGAAGATGTGAATTGTAAAATGCTTGCAAGATGAACTCATGAATGTCAAGTGCAAGGAAATAGTTTGCAGCACAGTTTTTTCTGCCATATCCAAACCTTTTGAACTTGAAAGTGAGTGCTGGTACATTGATGGTTCTTCTTACTATAAAGATGGAAGTAGAATTTCAGGATTTGCTGGTGTTTGTGCAAAAGCATCTTTAAAAAATGAAAACCTTGAGCCTGGAGATGAGAATCCTGGATTTATGTGGATCGGAGCTCCCAGAGCATACCAAGTTTACTTTCAGTGAGAGATGTGATGACGTCAGATCGAAGAATGGACTGTGACATCAGCTCTTTTTTGTGCAATATTTAAGATCTTGATGTGATATAATAAGGCCTAACAGCTATATGGGCCATGGATGTTTACCGAATCTTTTTCCAGTCATGGTCTAAAGCTAATTAAATTATCTAATGACTGTTTCATGGGGATATTTTAGAGGCTGGTGAAGAGAGATGTAACCAGTTTCAACTTTATATTTCATATGAGTCATTGTAAAGCATCCAGTACCTCAAATCGTAATGATATGTTTGTTGCTTGATTTATGGGTCAGTTATAGTAGTTAGAACGACCCAAGTGGGGGTATATGTTGTAATGTGTTAATGCCAATGTATGTAGGATATTGTATTAAAGTAACATATTGACCAGAAATTCAGTTGAGTTGTCAAACCCAACTGAATTTAAACATATCAAAGGGACAGCTGAAGACCCTTTGATGTGTAAATCTTATGCAAGTCTACCTAGGTGTGTGAGGAACATTTCAAAGGAAGTATTTATTCATGGTAATTAGACTTGAGGGGGTATTCATGGTAAACATTTGGTTGACTTAGCAGAACCCCCCCCCCCCCCCCCCCAGTGTCAGACCAGTATTTGAGAAGACATTCAGGCTGGCATTCAGTCTAAAACTATCTCGGGAAGGGTTTGTGACTATTAAGGTGCAGGTCTATGAGAAATATTCGCGGTCATGATTATACCCTGTTGGATTTTGTCATCTATAACGAGACTGTTCTGTTTTGGAAGCCAATAAACTCTCTATCTGGAAGAATTAGGTTTGCTGCGGGACAATACTTATTAATAACTACTATTCATCTACGAACTATATATTATATCACTACACTACGTGGCCCCATACACAACTAACTACGATGCAGTGTGTGTTCTGGCACCTTTCTATCAGAACCAGCATTAAAGTGGATGTAAACCGATTCATGAAACTTGAGCTGGGCACATATATCTGCAGTGTTTTCTTATCTCTCTTCAAAGCACTAAGTCCCCTGGCTTTTTCCTGCTCTGTTGGTCTGTTATCAGCCTGATGCAGGAAATGGCCAGAGGTAGCAGCAAAGAGCCCAATGTCAACTCAAGACAGAGCAGCAGCCTTCTGACTCACACACATACATGAGCATTCACGGAGCTCCTCTGCACCCGCCCCTGCCTTCTCATATCCCTGCCAGTCGGCCGGGCCCGTCCAGACACTGGGGCCCCTTACAAGTGTATGGGCTGTACCCCCCTGATGGCGGTCCCGAGCGCTGGTCAGATGCTGGTTTATCAAGCATGCCCTTTCAACAGAAGCCGGCCAGGCTGACATACACATGGGCCAAATGTCTGTTGAACCGGCCGATATCTGGCCTGTGTGTACCCAGCTTAAAGTGGTTGTAAAGGCGGAAGTTTTTTTTAATCTTACTGCATTCTATGCATTAAGATAAAAAAAACTGTGTGTAGCAGCCCCCCTAATACTTACCGGAGCCCCCTCTCTATCCAGTGATGTGCACGACTGACTCGGCCATCTGGGACTCTCCTTCCTGATTGGTTTAGACATGGCAGCAGCACCATTGGACACAGCAGGTGCCCCCATGGCAAGCTGCTTACTGTGGGGGCACTCAACAGGAGGGAGGGGCCAGGAGCACCGAAGAGGGACCCGAGAAGAGGAGGATCTGGGCTGCTCTGTGCAAATCCACTGCAACAGAGCAGGTAAGTATAACATGTTTGTTATTTTTGACCACTTTTTGCCTGCGCTATAGCCAAAAGACAGCTACAGAGCGGGCTTCCAGTACCGGGAGGGCGTCATTAGACGTCCTACCATGATCACGCTGCTCGTGCGCCCCCTGCAGCCCGCTCTGTGATCGTCGAGTCCTTCTGTTACAGGGACATCGATCCCAATCTGTACCCACCAGTTTTCCTAAACAGTGCCCATCAGTGTCACCTATCAGTGCCTCCTACCAGTGCCACCTCTGAGTACCCCAAAAATATTTTCAATAGGCCATGCTTTATAAAAAAAAAAAACATTACAGCTCATCAGTTTGGAGTTCAATTTAAATAATGGCCTTTGAAATATTCCTATCACTCTGATGTTTGCATCAATAACTAATATGAGTTGCACAGTTGTCACTACCTACCTATGTTCATCATATGATTACGTTTGAGTGCAAGTTGGGGAAGGGGGAGCTTCAGCTTTTTTTTTTTTTGTGTGTAATTCAGTTTCATTTATAAAGACTGTTTCTTTTTTCTTACCATTTCCACCTAATTGAAGTGGTCAGACAGCTGTCACTTATATTGCAGAGTCCAAAGCCAGTAGTACAACAAACAATGGCAGCCATGTGTTTACATACTGATGCTCCTTTAAAAAAAGGTTAAAGCTTGTGTCAGCACTCCCAATAAAAAGGAATCTTTACTTTTTTTTGTGTTTTTTTTTAAATTGTTTGCCTTGTTATTTTCAAGAAAGAAAATTAAAAATGTCAGTATGAAATACTGCATATGAATAGATCCTATTTTTATTTTCCCATTTTTTATTTTGGTCTCTGAAGAGCAATCTGTGTTTGGATCGCTCTTCTGGGAGCATTTGACAAGCAGTAAGTAGGGCTTGTTCACACTAGCGCGAGGGGTGGTAAAAGCGCTCAGCTGCTACCCTCTTTAGGTGCAGTAGCCGGGGGTGTACACATGCCATGGCCATGATTTTTTTCTTTGTGGCTGGGGCAGGAATTTTATCCCCGTTTGCTTTCAAGTGAATGGAGCCATTCTGTAAGCATTCCACAACTGAATGCAATGCACATGGTGTTGCCTGCTTGTTTAGGGTTAAAGGACGATACAATGCCTCTTCACCTCCTGTCAAATCCTTTCTATAGAACGATCCAAACGTGGTCCGCTCTATCAAAACACGTGTGAACGAGCCCTAACACAAAAGCTTGCTGTTCACAGAGTTGTAACAAATCAAGCTCAGACACAAGTGAATGAGTCAGAAAGTGACACATCACTCCTCCCTTCCCTTCTTTGCCTGCTTTTTTTCAGACATGACAGAGGGGGTTTAACCACTTGCCGACTGGCTCACGCCGATATACGTCGGCAAAGTGCCGTGGGTGTGCAAAGCAACGTACCCATACTGGTTCTAGTTTTTTGGTTTTAAATTTTTTGTTTTTTTATGTTTATTTTTTGTTTTTTCAGCAACCTTAATCATTACGCATTACTATATACTGTACACATAACAAAAACATTTGTGCTTTGTGTGTGAGAAAATTGTATGGACACTGGACACTATGTATGCGTATATGTGGTGATAGATATTAGTTATAGGATTACCTAGATCTACCTTGGTTTATACCTTTTATTTAGGTTTAGGTTTTTATTATGCTTATATGATTTTTATACACTGTAATTTTTCATATAACACTATCTAATTAGGGATTACTGGGAGGCACTGGGTCGTTTTAGGGGTACTATTCCACACCTTTGCCAATCCCATATATCTCTGGTGCGTTTTCCCCCTATGAAAGAGGTCATACTCTCACTTCCACACAGTTTTCTACACCCATAATCCTGGGCACACCTATATGGTATACAGACCGCTAGGTAACTCGCATACTCATGTGATAGGTAGCGCCACTGACCCCTATCTTTATTCCTTCACTTGGGGGCTTTGTTCCCAAAACCAGAACTGCAAAGCAGGGGGTGCCCCATGAGGTAAGGTGCACAGGGGAACTCTATGTGCTCACTCTATGGCGAATAGTGGAGAGAAAGTGGAGGCGCCAAAGGTAGATGTTAACCACCACTCCATGAAAGCCTCAGGGACCGTGCCCTCTGGGAATCCTAAGAAACGCAGATTATTACGCCTCAAGCGATCCTCCATATGCGTGAGCTTATCAGTGGTGTAATCTTGGGTTTGGCGTAATTCCCTGATAGAGGCTTGTAGAGGACAGGTGTCATCCTCTAAATTTCCAATGCATTGTTCTGTATTGGTCACTCTATGACAGAGATTATGTACAGTATCTCACAAAAATGAGTACACCCCTCACATTTGTGTAAATATTTTATTAAATATATTTTCAGAAATTACACTTTGCTACAATGTAAAGTAGTGAGTGTACAGTTTGTAACAAAAGTGAGTACACCCCTAAGTGAAAATGTCCAAATTTGGCCCAAAGTTTCAATACTTTGTGTGACCACCATTATTTTCCAGAATTGCCTTAATCCTCTTGGGCTTGGAGTTCACCAGAGCTTCACAGGTTGCCACTGGAGTCCTCTTCCGCTCCTCCATGACGACATCACAGAGCTGGTGGATGTTAGAGACCTTGCGCTCCTCCACCTTCCATTTGAGGATGCTCCACAGATGCTCAATAGGGTTTAGGTCTGGAGACAGTCCATCACCTTTACCCTCAGCTTCTTTAGCAAGGCAGTGGTTGTCTTGGAGGTGTGTTTGGGGTCGTTATCATGTTGGAATACTGCCCTGTGGCTCAGTCTCCAAAGGGAGGGGATAATGCTCTGCTTCAGTATGTCACAGTACATGTTGGCATTAATGGTTCCCTCAATGAACTGTAGCTCCCCAGTGCCGGCAGCACTCATGCAGCCCCAGACCATGACACTCCCACCACCATGCTTGACTGTAGGCAAGACACACTTGTCTTTGTACTCCTCACCTGGTTGCCGCCCCACAGGCTTGACACCATCTGAACCAAATACATTTATCTTGGTTCACAGGACATGTATCCAGTAATCCATGTCCTTAGTCTGCTTGTCTTCAACAAACTGTTTGCAGGCTTTCTTGTTCATCATCTTTAGAATGCTTCCTTCTGGGACGACAGCCATGCAGACCAATTTGATGCAGTGTGTGGTGCATGGTCTGAGCACTGACAGGCTGGCACCCCACCCCTTCAACCTCTGCAGCAATGCTGGCAGAACTCATACATCTATTTCCCAGAGACAACCTCTGGATATGACGCTGAGCACGTGCACTCAATTTCTTTGGTCGACCATGGCGAGGCCTGTTCTGAGTGCAACCTGTCCTGTTAAACTGCTGTATGGTCTTGGCCATCGTGGTGCAGCTCAGTTTCAGGGACTTGGCAATCTTCTTATAGCCTATGCCATCTTTATGTAGAGCAACAATTCTTTTTTTCAGATCCTCAGAGAGTTCTTTGCCATGAGGTGCCATGTTGAACTTCCAGTGACCAGTATGACAGAGTGAGAGCGATAACACCAAATCTAACATACCTGCTCCCCATTCACACCTGAGACCTTGTAACACTAACGGGTCACATGACACCGGGGAGGAGAAATAGTATATTGGGCCCCCTTTGGACATTTTCACTTAGGGTGTACTCACTTTTGTTGCCAGCAGCTTAGACATTAATGGCTGTGTGTTGAGTTATTTTGAGTGGACAGCAAATTTACACTGTTATACAAGCTGTATACTCACTACTTTACATTGTAGCAAAGTGTAATTTCTTCAGTGTTGTCACATGAAAAGCTATAATAAAATATTTACACAAATGTGAGGGGTGTACGTACTCAATTTTGTGAGATACTGTACATCTTGTTTCAGGAAGGATAGATTTGTTTTGATAGAGTCTATCTGAGTGGTGAGGGAAGCATGGCTGTGCTGAATAGCCCCCATGATCTGTGTCAGCATGGGTTCTGCAGGGCCTATATCAGCATGATCAGCACTGGGGGAGAGAGGAGCTGTGTCCTGAGGCTGTGAGAGCAGCAGGGGGTCATCAAGGCTAGAAGCAGGGGGGTTTTGTGACTCACCCTTCCCTGGGACATGGTGCACTGCTGCAGATGAGGAGGGTGGCTGGTTGTGTCCCCATCCATGAGGCTGGCCGGCGCCATTTTGTTGTGGCTCACATGGAGAGAACAGCGGCGGGAATTCTGCAATATCCTCCAGAGTGGGGCCGATTTTACCATCCTCGGGGTGGTCTCAGGAGGTTAAGGAGGCTGGTGGGTCCCCACTGAAGCGGTCGGGTCAGCAGGATCTGGCAAGAATAGAAGCGGGATGGACAGAGCTCAATCAATCTGCTTCGTCACATCCCGGTAGTCGGCCATGCCCCAACCTTCTCTGGATTCTGTAGTTCTGAATAGGAACTTTCAATCCTGTGCATGGATTTTACTAGGTGCCTGCAACCTGGCTGAACACACAGGTGTGCAGAGTCGTTACATACTCAAGCCTGAGGATAGCTCAGAGCTCCCAGTTTGGAGACAGAGGGTCTCACCCAGGGGTCAGAGGAGCCTCAACCAGAAGGTCTCACCAAGGGGTTAGAGGAGTTCCAGCCAGGAGACAGAGTCAGGTGGTTCAGTATTTTCGTTTGACTGTTCATATTGATGGATTTTACTAGGCGTGCCTGCAACCTGGCTGAACACACAGGTGTGCAGAGTCGTGTAGTTCATACTCAAGCCTGAGGATAGCTCAGAGCTCCCAGTTTGGAGACAGAGAGGAATCACTTCTGATGCTAACGTAGGATCTCCCAGGGGTCAGAGGAGCCTCAGAGCTCCCAGTTTGGAGACAGAGGGTCTCACCCAGGGGTCAGAGGAGCCTCAACCAGAAGGTCTCACCAAGTAAAAATAAAAGGTAAAATAAATAATAATACATTTTTTTTTTAAAGTTAGAGGAGGTCTCACCAAGGGGTTAGAGGAGTTCCAGCCAGGAGACAGAGGACCTCACTGAGGGTTAGAGCAGCCCCAGCCAGCAGATAGGAGGTGTGGTTCCAGGAGGAAGGTGTGCTCCTATCGGGGTGTCAGGTGAACTCCTATCCAGCCAGGATTGAGCTGTGTAGCAGGGCACTGTGACTAAAGGCTAAGACAGCCAAGGGAACCAGTAGATCTGGACAGCACAGTCAGAGGGACTGGTAAGAAGAGAAGCTGTGCTGCCAATAA
Organism: Lithobates sylvaticus; assembly: GCA_028564925.1. Taxonomy (NCBI): domain Eukaryota; kingdom Metazoa; phylum Chordata; class Amphibia; order Anura; family Ranidae; genus Lithobates; species Lithobates sylvaticus. Next base: position 115,462,180 of record CM053029.1, on the reverse strand, counting down.
GAGAGTCAGGTGGTTCAGTATTTTCGTTTGACTGTTCATATTGATGTTAAAGACCCCTGCGCGGGAAGCTGATGTCTATGTGACCTTACCATTTTATTTAATAAAAAGTGCTTGCCATGCCCTAAAATACAGTTTGATCCGGCACAACTCATTAAAAAAGCACTTTGCAGGCGCTTCGACAGCGGTGCCCATTTATTCCAATGGCAGGGGCGGTGGAGGAGCGGTGTATACACCACTCCCGCACCGCCCAAAAGATGCTGCTTGCAGGACTTTTTCTAACATCCTGCAAGCACACCGCCCCAGTGTGAAAGCACTCAGGCTCTCACACTGGGGCTGCAGGGGAGGCGCTTTACAGGCGCTATTTTTAGCCCAAAAGCGCCTGAAAAACTCCCCAGTGTGAAAGGGGTCTAAAGTCCAAAATTCCTAGTACATGCTGGCACTGTCTAAACGATACAGGGACACTATTCCATATTTTTTGGACTTGTCCTAAAATACATCCCATTTGGCATGCAGTTGAATCCCCTCTGTTACATTGTCTACCTCTTGACCCAGCTACTTAGCTGCTAGCGCTACATCCTCATGCCATGTCTCAACTTTCCAGCAGGTTACTCCTTCACATCCCGACTTGTTCTGCTTCAAATGCCCTGTCCATTATTCCAGGAAGCGTGTGCTCCAACAGGAAGACAAGAGGGACAGTGTCACTGATGCCTGCATTGTCGCTGCTCACCATCCTCGTGGCCTCCTCAAATGGTGACAGGACAGTGCATCCTAGATCAGTAGCCACTGGCAAGGTGAAAAGAAGCCAAGCTCCTCTGACCCTGTCCTGGTGCCATACTCGCACAGGTACTCATTGATGGCCCTCTGCTGCACGTGCAGCCGCTGCAGCATTGCCAATGTTGAGTTCCACCTGGTGGGCATGTCACAAATGAGGCGGTTGGTGGGCAGGTTGCATTCCCTTTGAATGTCAGCCAGCCGAGCACTGGCATTGTATGACCAGCGGAAATTACCACAGACTTTCCTGGCCTGCCTCAGGAGATCCTGTAAGCCTGGGTACCTGCTCAAGGACCGCTGCACCACCAAATTCAGGACGTGTGCCAAACATGGAACATGGGTCAAGTGTCCCTGTCAGAGGGCGTAGAGCAGGTTGGTGCCATTGTCGCATACAACCATTCCTGGCTGAAGCTGGCGTTGCGTCAACCACCACTGAGCCTGACCCTGCAGAGCTGACAGAATCTCTGCCCCCGTGTGGCTCCTGTCCCCTAAACAGACCAACCCAAGTTGGGAATCAGCAGCGCCCTGCGGAGCTCTGCGGTGTGATGCAATAGGGTGGCTGCCCTTAAGCTGCCCCCTAGAGGACATCCTGCCTCATTGGAGTTGTGCCTCTCAGGCACCCAAGTAGAGTCAGTGACCTCATCACCCCCATCCGATCTCGCAGTGCATTATGGGGCGTTCCGCTGCACTCAAATTTTCCACGAATGCCCCATAATGTTCGCTCTTCGAGGAACACCCGATGTTTGAGTCGAACGTATGTTTGTCCCGAACATCAAGCTCATCCCTACTGGAGAGCATTTGATGGACCTCTAGTCAGTGCCCATTGTGTTTGCCGTGGTGCATGCCATCATCTATATTGTATCCCTCTTGGCCACGCATGTAGCAAACAGGTAGCCTTAAACACACATGCATTATCAACATCCAAATTAATGGAAGAATGGAGTATTCTCCTTGTTGGCTCGGATGCCGAAAGAGCATTCTATCATTCTGCAGGTGCATCTGAGTCTATAATAAAAAATACGCTTTTCTGGGCTAAGGCCTCTCTGAGAATAGGGGCGCATTAAATGGTCCTCTATTCCAAAGGCCTCATCTATAACAAACACAAAGATTCTGGGCTATAGCTTATCCTGCAGAAGATGGATTTGAGTATTCCCAAGCCGTTTGACAAATTTGCTATTCTGAAAGATGCTTGAATCACTTCTGATGCTAACGTAGGATCTCACATCAATGTATGTAAATTGGTACTTCGGCTAGTAGTACCACAGGAAAATATTTTTTGTAATTAAAATACTTGCTTTCACTGCAATGCAGCATCATGATCATGTTGTGTTTTAAATCTATAGTTCCTAAGAATCTAAGGAAGTTGGTTCATTGCCAAACGAGATCAGCAATCTTCTGTAAGTGTTGGTATTACAATCTGGGGTATCTTTTTCCAAATGGCCTTGCAGGTTGCTATGACGATGTCTATTGTCAACTTTCCAAAGAGCAACTTAACCACTTCCGGACTGCCTCACGCTGATATACGTCGGCACTTTGAAGAGGGTTATCGTTGTTATGGCAGCAGCTAGCTACCATAACCCCGGTATCCTCTTCTTCAGTGAGCGGTTCGGTTTCAGATAAAAGTGGTCTCTGTGGGGGTTCTCCCGCCGCTCTCCGGTGCCCTCCGCTGCTTACCAGAGCCGTCGGTAGCTGCAGAGGCGATCGGGTCCTCTTCCTGGCTTGGTATGGAGACGAGTCACTTCTGCCCATAGCTCTTAAAGCAACTTTTTTTTTTTTGTGTAAATATGAGATCTGAGGTCTTTTTTGACCCCAGATCTTATATTTAAGAGGTACTGTCATGCTTTTTTCTATTACAAGGGATGTTTACATTCCTTGTAATAGAAATAAAAGTGACACGATTTTTCTTTTTTAAAAGAACAGTGTAAAAATAAAAGGTAAAATAAATAATAATACATTTTTTTTTTAAAGTGCCCCGTCATGCCGAGCTCACATGCAGAAGCGAACGCATACATGAGCAGTGCCCGCATATGAAAATCGTGTTCAAACCACACATGTGAGGTATCGCTGCGATCGGTAGAGTGAGAGAGTGGAGATTTTTAGGGGTAAAAGTTTGTCGCTATTCCACGAGCGGGCACAATTTTAAAGCGTGACATATTGGGTATCCATTTACTCGGCGTAATATTATCTTTCACAATATAAAAAAATTTGGGCTAACTTTACTGTTGTCTTATTTTTTAATTCAAAAAAGTGTATTTTTTCCAAAAAAAGTGCACTTGTAAGACCGCTGCGTGAATACAGTGTGACGGAAAGTATTGCAACGACCGCCATTTTATACTCTAGGCTATTAGAAAAATAAAATATATAATGTTGACGTCCTCCCATTCATATGACGTCCTCCCATTCCCGGCCACCTAGGGGGCGCGCGGCGTCGCTCGGGACCCGGTGCGAGTGCCCGGTGGCGGCGATGTCCGCCGGGCACCCGCGATTGCCCGTTAAAACAACGGGACCTTGCGGGACCGTGGAGCTGTGTGTGTAAACACACAGCTCCACGTCCTGTCAGTGGAGAGGAGACCAATCATGTGATCCCAGTACGGAGGAACACCGATTGGTCTCCTCCCCTTGTCAGTCCCCTCCCCCCACAGTTAGAATCACTACCTTAGGGAACACATTAACCCCTGCAGCGCCCCCTAGTGTTAACCCCTTCCCTGCCAGTCACATTTACACAGTAATCACTGCAATTTTATAGCAACGATCGCTGTGTAAGTGTGAATGGTCCCAAAAATGTGTCCGAAGTGTCCGCCGCAATGTCGCAGTCACGAAAAAAAATTACTAGTAAAAAAAAAAAAAAAAAATGCAATAAATCTATCCCCTATTTTTGTAGACGCTATAACTTTTGCGCAAACCGATCTATATACGCTAATTGCGATTTTTTTTACCAAAAATATGTAGAAGAATACGTATCGGCCTAAACTGAGGAAAAAATTGTTTTTTTTTTAAAAAAAATGGGATATTTATTATAGCAAAAAGTAAAAAATGTGTTTTTTTTTTTCAAAATTGTCGCTCTTCTTTTGTGTATAGCGCAAAAAATAAAAAACGCAGAGGTGATCAAATACCACCAAAAGAAAGCTCTATTTGTGGGAAAAGATGGACCCTAATTTTGTTTGGGTGTAACGTTGCATGACCGCGCAATTGTTAGTTAAAGCGACGCAGTGCCGAATCGCAAAAAGTGCTCTGGTAAGGAAGGGTGTAAAATGGCCCGGTGCTGAAGTGGTTAAGTGGTTTTAAAATACAGAGAAGAATAGATATGCCCTGTACCCAGAAACCTGAAATGAAAAAAAAAAATTATTTTAATACATTTTAAATTTCCAAAATGGCAGAACTTATAGGACAACTACATAAGGAAGTTCACAAGATTGGCTGATATATGGTCTAATGGTAGTAACACTGATTTATTCCAATTAATTCCAAACTTGAATTTAGATAATAACGGCATCAAGGAGGACAGCGTGGCAGTGGCGTCCCCCAAACAAGAAAGGTATCATCTGCATATAGTGCAATCTTGAATGCCTACTGCAAGAGGCCCTACCACCAGTGCAAATAATAACCTGTGAAGCTGGAATCCCTGGCACCTGTCCCGGAAATAGTATAAAGGACTAAGAGGTGGCATTATTAAGTTTCATACAGGCAGTCAGTGACGAATAAAGGGTTTGGGTCCACTTGATACAATAGCAACCCAGGGCAATGGTTTGGCAAACCTCTTATAGGTAGACCATTCAGCGTTATCTAACATTTCTGCAGCATCTAATAACAAATTAGCCTATTGTCCAAGGGGATTTGCATATTCAAATATAGGTGTATAATATTGGTGGCCAAAACCCATTTGATCTTCATGAACCAATGTACAGGGGGTCCCCGAGTTACGAACTCGTTAGGGACTGCCCGCCTGCCCGCATGCGCAGACCGACAAATACGGACATTTCCGGACAGTTCCGAAGTTCCGTCTAATGCCGTTCTGCACATGCGCGGCAAATTACGGACATTTCCGAAGTTTGCCGGCATTTTCCGAGGCTCCGTATGGCCGCGCATGCGCAGAACTGCCGGAGGACAGCGGAAAATGGCGGAGGGTCCCTGCAGAGCCCCGTTCGTAAGTAGGGGATGTTCGTAGGTTGGGCGTTCGTAAGTCGGGGACCCCCTGTATGTATAACTTTTTACATCTGAAGTGCCAAAGAAGATCGGACAGTAGGACTCTGGAATAAAATTGTCTTTTCCCTGTTTGGGGGTCAGTACAATCATAGCTTATTTCACAGTAGATGGAAGGGTGCCCAGATCGTATGCAGATTCCAATACCAAGCCTTGGGAGGAGAATATGATCAAATGTCTTCTATATTTCAGTTGGGGGGCTGCTGTTTTTAAGGTTGTTAACTTATTTTTTGTTAAATAACAAACATGTTATACATACCTGCTCTGTGGTTTTGCACAGAGCAGCCTTGATCCTCCTCATCTCGGGTCCCCCACCGACACTGCTGGCTCCTCCTCTCTGCTGAGTGGACCCCATAGTAAGCTGCTTGCTATGGTGGCACTCATGCAGGCTTGATCCCGAGCCACGCTCTATGTGTCCATTGCTCTCTCTGCTCACTAGCTGTGATTGATCGCAGCAGGAGCCAATGGCTCCTACTGTTGCCTTTCTGTCCAGTGAGAAAAAGAATCACTGCTCTCATGCACAACACTGGATCAAGATGGAGCTCAGTTAAGTATAAGGGGGGAGCCGCATACAGAAGGTTTTTACCTTAATGCAGAGAATGCATTAAGATAAAAAAAAGCTTTTTACTTTAGAATCACTTTAAGACTTTTCATGATGATTTTTCTCTAATCAATAACTTCTGGTGCATTCAGACTGGATGCTAATTTTTAAAGTTTCTCTAGTCAGCCACCAAGCGCAGTCTTTCTCAATTAATGTAATAAGTCATACCTGGTTGTGTCTCTGCTTAGAGTGTTATGCAAGCATCAGTCTGAGGATTTGTAGTAGTGTTCCTCTAGGTCTAGTAGTGCTGTGGCAATTGCTTTACCAGTCTCTGAAGGTTCACTCAGACTGGTCTGTGTCAGGTTTTCCTACCATTTTACCCATACCAGGGCTGATGTGTTGCACTTTATTCTAATGGGGCTAGTTTCTTCCCCCCTGCCCTTTCTTTTTACAGGCCAGACTCCCCCTGTTAGTTGAGTTAATCTGTGAGAAGTACCAGTGTGACCTTTGCTATCACCTGGAGCATCTTCTGAGTCACCTGCTGCAAAGATCGCACACAGCTTAGAGCCTGGTCTGGCACTCACTTCTGGATAGTGAATACCCCTTAACCGCTTCAGCACCGGGCCATTTTTCACCCTTCCTTACCAGAGCACTTTTTGCGATTCGGCACTGCGTCGCTTTAACTAACAATTGCGCGGTCGTGCAACGTTACACCCAAACAAAATTGACGTCCTTTTTTTCCCACAAATAGAGCTTTCTTTTGGTGGTATTTGATCGCCCCTGCGGTTTTTATTTTTTGCGCTATAAACAAAAGAAGAGCGACAATTTTGAAAAAAAGCACAATATTTTTTACTTTTTGCTATAATAAATATCCCATTTTTTTTTAAAAAAACGATTTTTTTCCTCAGTTTAGGCCGATACGTATTCTTCTACATATTTTTAGTAAAAAAAATCGCAATAAGCGTATATTGATCGGTTTGCGCAAAAGTTATAGCGTCTACAAAATAGGGGATAGATTTATTGCATTTTTTTTTTTTTTTTACTAGTAATGGCGGCGATCTGCGATTTTTTTTTCGTGACTGCGACATTGCGGTGGACACTTCGGACACTTTTGACACATTTTTGGGACCATTCACATTTACACAGCGATCGTTGCTATAAAATTGCATTGATTACTGTGTAAATGTGACTGGCAGGGAAGGGGTTAACACTAGGGGGCGGGGAGGGGTTAATGTTTTCCCTAAATGTGTGATTCTAACTGTGGGGGGAGGGGACTCAAGGGGAGGAGACCAATCATGTGTTCCTCCGTGCTGGGATCACATGATCGGTCTCCTGCTCGCTGACAGGACGTGGAGCTGTGCGTTTACACACACAGCTCCACGGTCCCGCACGGTCCCGTTGTTTTAACGGGCAATCGCGGGTGCCCGGCGGACATCGAGGCCGCCAGGCACCCGCACCGGGTCCCGAGCGGCGCGCGCGCGCGCCCCCCAGGCGGCCGGGAATGGGAGGACGTCATATGACGCCCACCCAGGATGGTAGATCCACCTTGTGGGCGTCATATGACTATGGGCGGGTATTGAAGGGGTTAAAGGTGACAAGTAGGACATGTGAAAAGCCTGACATTTCCTTTATTGTGGTGATGTCTGGTACTAGAGGAAAGACAGATCTTCCAGTGGAGTTTATGATCTTGGCTCTTATAGACCAGGATGAGTCACTATTATTTTTCTGCTGCTTCTGTTATTTAACCACTTGCCGACCGGCTCACGCACATTTACGTTGGCAAAATGGTTCGCTACCGTAAAACTATGTATCAGCCCCTTTAAGAGCCATAGCAGACACGCGATTGCAGCCGGCCACCCACAATCGCGGGCACGAGAGCCAGAATGGGGATTTGTGTGTGTAAACATGTTCTGACAGGGGAGAAGAGACACATCTGCTGTTTGTAGTAATTACGAACAGCGATATATCTCCTCCCCCAGTCAGTCCCATCTCCCCACAGTAAGAAACACTCATGAGGGAATACATTTAACCCCTTGATTGCCCCCCTAGTGTTAACCCCTTCCCTGCCAGTGACATTTACACAGTAATCAGTGCATTTTTATAGTTCTGATCGCTGTATAAATAAATGTCAATTGTCCCAAAAAATGTGTCAAAAGTGTCTGATCTGTCCGCCGCAATGTCGCAGATCACCGCCATTACTAGTAAAAAAAAAAATAATAATAATAAAAATGCCATAAATCTTTGCCATAGTTTGTAGATGCTATAACTTTTGCGCATACCAATCAATATACGCTTATTGCGATTTTTGTTACCAAAAATATTTAGAAGAATACATATTGGCCTAAACTGATAAAGAAATTTGTTTTTTAAAACATTTTTTGGGGATATTTATAATATATGTTTATAGCGCGTATTTTGCTTGGGTACATTGTTGCACGACTGCGCAATTGTCAGTTAAAGCGTCGTAGTACTGCATCGCAAAAAATGGCCTGGTATTTAAGGGGGTAAATCTTAAGCCCCATACACACGGTCGGACAATCCGCGGACCAGGTCCGTCGGACCATGTCCGTCATACTTTGTCCGATGTTGGTTTTGCGTACACACGGTCGGACAAAGTTGTCGGAAAATCCGATCATTCTGAACGTGGTGACGTTTGTTGCCTACGACGGGACTACGTAGAGGCTAGTAGCCAATAGCTTTGGTCTTGTAATGTGATCTGAGCATGCGTAGCACTTTGTCCGGTCGGACAACCGTACACACGATCGGATTTGGTGTGATCGGACCGGGTTGACGGCAAATCTTTCCAGCAGGAGATAAGACTTTGTCCGACGGACAAACCGACGAACACTGTCCGATGGTGCATACACACGGTCTGATTTTTCAACAACCTTGTCCGATCGGACCAAATTGATGAAAAAGTCTGACCGTGTGTATGGGGCTTTACAGTCTGTGTGTGGTTAACAAGGACTGGAAGCACCTGGACAGGCCTTTCCTCACTCTAAAGCACTTTTCTGTCCTCTTCACCTGTGTGTATGACTTTGTCAAAAAGTGGGCTGTTTGTGTCCACTCAGAGGTTAAAATCGGGCCTTTATGACAGTTCCCAGCAATCCTTTAATTATGGTCTAGAGCCCTACGGACGACATGAGTAAAGATGACATATAGGAACAACACAAAACTCACCAACATGAAATAGACCTGAAAGTGTGCCTTGGTCTACCGTATGGTACACCAAAATAAGGGGGCATACCCTAGATAAAGAATGATAAGAAGTAGTTATGGAATAATGTGGAATGAGTATTCAGTCTGAGGTAAGAATACTTGGAAGAGGCTTTTAAAAGGGGAGGGTGGGTGGGTATCACGCACAGGAAACCGACAAAGACCGGCGGCCTTTGGGCTGCTTAAATACCCTCCGGGCTCCTCCCATAACTTCAGGCCGGTACCCGGCCTTCCAATTTATGGTCTAGAGCCCTACGGACGACATGAGTAAAGATGACATATAGGAACAACACAAAACTCACCAACATGAAATAGACCTGAAAGTGTGCCTTGGTCTACCGTATGGTACACCAAAATAAGGGGGCAAAAACCTTCAGGTAGGGGATAATTATTTATTAAGGTAATGTCACTGAGTAAGACGAGCAAAGGCCTGAGCCACCTCTAACTGTGGGTTAGGAATGTAGCGAGAGAAGCAGGCCGATTCCGCCGACCCAGTTCCTTGATCACATGGTCCGGAACCCCTTGTCTTGAGGCCGTCGTGGCCGCCCCAATCCGGAATGAATGCCCGGAGTACTGGCTGGGGTCCAACTGAAGATTGCCGAGAAGGACCCGGACATGTTCCACGAACTGCGACGAGTTGAGGGGTTATACCGGAAAGGGTAGAAGCGGACTGGACCCTGGGCGGTCGGATAGCAGTGCCGTCAAGCGGTTTAACACGGCAACTGGGCACCAGTTGTTGTGAGTCCTGTACAGGTGAACATCTACTCCGGAACCTCGCTGCTGAGTTTTGGATGTCGCCAAGTGAAGGACGTAGTGATCCTGGTGGCGGCAGAGACTACTTCTATGCAAGGCTGGACCGGCTGGGTGGCTGCGAGTGAACTCGCTGGCCGTAGAAACCCATAAAACGCCATGTGTATCGCAGCCTGCAGGACGGTGCTGAGGAGGAGACCGAAAGGGGACCTATCCAGGATGTCAGACATTCCCTTGAAGATCTCCCCCGTGGTAGGCAGCCGCTTCGGGCTGACTGGCGGCTGGTGTTTCTGCACTCCCCGTAGTAGAGCCCTCACTGCGTGGCAGGAGAACACCGAAGGCCTCGCGGGGTCTTGAAGCGACAAGTAGTGCGGCACCCCGGCCACGTACTGGCGTATCGTGCTGTGTGACAGTGCTAGGTGAGAATGACAATAAGCTCTGAGTTAAACTTCCCTGGAATGAATGAGCAGTAACATTGAACTGATGCTGTAGGGACAGCTGGACCAGTCTGCGGAGGAAGGACATGACGGGCCTGGATTTAGGCCTGCCCTTGCTGCTGATCTTGGCTGAGGCTTGATTGTCTGTCGTGAAAGCCACAGTCTGTCCAGACCAATGGTGACCCCATAGGTGAGCGGCTGCTACGATGGGGAAGAGCTCAAAGAGGGCTGACGTGGTAGTGAAGCCTGGTGTGGCTAGTAATAGAGGAGGCCAAGGGGCGGCGAACCACAAATGGCCAAAAATGGCGGCGCATCCTGTGGATGTCGCCGCATCGGTCACCACCTGAGGTGACTGCGTGGACACGACTGGGATGAACAGGGACACACCGTTCCAATTACCAAGAAAGTGTTCCCCCATGGCCAGATCTGCCCTGGCTGCCCAAGGGCTACTCTTAGACCCGAAGGTCAAATTGGTCGCGAAACAATATCGCTCCCTCCACTTGACGAGGGGACGAGCGAGTTGAGACTGGGAGCGACGGAAGAATGAGGCGCTGACAGATCATACACCAGACGTTTTTATTTGAAAAAATATTCCCTGTACAAGCCCGATAGGGCTAACCCTCCAGATGTTAAAGGGAGACTGACTGAACGGGCCTATCAAGAAGTCCCGATCCAACTCCGTCTGCAGAAGGACGTCAATCGCTGGCTCACCTGTTGCTGCTGAGCGTAGGTTCGGACATTCGTGGGTGGAGTGGGGCAGGGTGATGAGCCCGGTATGAAACCCATCGGTGAAACCCCGGATGAGGTAGCTGGCGAGTGACGGAGTGGGGTGTGAGGTCAAGTAAACACCGAGCCAAAGGGCATTGACCCGGCTTAGTCGTGGTTCTTCTGTTTGACCTCACATAGAATCCTGGGGTGCGCCCTCTGGCATAGGGTGCAAAGGTGCAAGAGCCGGCACTGGCTGAAATTGCAGGAGCCGTAATTGAAATTGTTGCAAATGGCGGCTCCCCCAACCATCCGCACCGGACGTCCCAACTTGTCCACCTTTTGCCCTTGCGCCGGGGCCTGCTGAGCCTGGCTCGTGCTGGTAGAGGCCGTGCTAGCTATCGGATGGACAGAGGCTATGTTGGCACACCAGACCGTGGTGTGGGACGCTGACTGACAGACAGCACATAGCAGGGAGCGAAGACCCGCGAAGTGGCGGCAGAACAACTCCGTGTCCACTACGCTCCAGTCCGTTGTCAAATGAAACTGTGAGAATCTGGCTGCGGCTTTGGCCGAGAAGGACCGATGATAGTCGTAGAACGCTGAGCCACCGTATTTGTGGCCCAGGTCTACGATCAAATGGAGGTAGAGGTCCAGTTCCTCCCGTCTGCCGGGGGAGGCTGAGCACAGCACGTCCCTAAACATGCCGAAAGCGAGCGTGAACTCGGGCACCGTGAGCTTTCTGTTGAGCCTCGGATCCTTCGCTTTCAAAACCACCGAGACGTCCCCCCAGGTGTAGGCCTTGTTCTCGGCCAAGTCATGGACCGAGATCATGAGTGAGGCCAGGTTAACGTCTCTGCCCTCTAAAATGTCCTTCCTTACGCTGGGTGGCACCAGGTGGGAAGGTGAACGGTAGTCGTGGCAAGCTCACTACCTGCGGCCGGTGCACTGATGGCTGGGACCACCGCAGGGTCCGGAACCGTGGCAGCCGGGCTAGTCTCTAGACGAGACACCCTGTCCTGGACCTCAACGATTGAGGAAGACAGGGAAGACACGAGGGTGTGTAGCTGAGCGACGGCGGCTGAAATCGATTCCAGAGACGCCTGCTGGCTGCTGGGGCTTGCTGCGGCCGGTGGTGGGAAGAGGAGCCTGAATAGCTCCGCCTTCCTGGCCGCGGCCGAGAAGGGTATCCCTCTGCGTCTCAGCTCGGCGGACACCCTGGGAATTGTCCATGCCCTAAGGGACTGGACACTGCCAGCCTCGGAGGCTGATGCCGGAGATAGCGGGGTGGTGAGGTCATCGCTGCCGACTGATGACATGGCGGCTGCCAAGACCCGTTACTAGTAGACTGGTCACGTGTCTGCAGGCTGGGCCTATAAAGAGGTGACAAGCAATGAGTTTGAATGTGTCACCTATGATCTACGTACCTGCCATGAGAAAGCAGGAGCCCCTCGTGCCCCAGCGTTTTTTTTTTTTTTTTACCTGCTGGAACCCTGATGAAGCTGGTGCAGGTGGACCTACTGAATCCGACTGACCTGAGAGAGTGTGAGAGAAAGTACCTATTGAGAGCCTAAACTGCTGCCGTCCAGAGCGACGGAACCCAACGTAGATGATAACAACAGGCGATAGTGACTTAAGTCGACTGCCGAGACCGCTGTGGGATCAAATGACAGATGACAACGCGAATGACTGACTTGACATGTTGCCTTAACTGAACGAACTTCCCGTGACAGGGCCCGGCCTGTTCGTACCGTATGGGGGTGCCTGTGAGCCGGACTCTGGAGCACGTACAGGAATGAGGCAACCGTGACACGAGGCTAACTGCCTGGGTATTGCTGAGGCCGAACTGTGACATCCAGCTGCCACCGGGTCCGACTCCAAGCTCCCTTTTTTTTTTTTTGTAGAAATGCGGCCGGCCTAGGGCACGCCGGCGCGAATTCGTACAGGCAGGTGACCAATTAACGCCGGGGCGTGGTAAGGTGACACAGAAATGATATAACATGACAAGGACAAGAGTCAAAGTCTCTTTTTTTTTTTTTTGCGACTCCGCCCCTGGCGCATGTATTGAAATGAGGCCGGGCCTAGGGCACGCCGACACGAATTAGTGCGAGGTAGTGACTGCATTCATGCCGGGCATGGTAAGGTGACTGAAATGCGATACCATGACAGGGGCAAGAATCAGGAATGTACGCAAACCAGTGATGCGATTCCACCCTTGGCGCATGTATTGAAATGAGGCCGGGCCTAGGGCACGCCGACACGAATTAGTGCGAGGTAGTGACTGCATTCATGCCGGGCGTGGTAAGGTGACAGAAATGAGATACCATGACAGGGGCAAGAATCAGGAATGTACGCAAACCAGTGATGCGATTCCGCCCTTGGCGCATGTATTGAAATGAGGCCGGGCCTAGGGCACGCCGACACGAATTAGTGCGAGGTAGTGACTGCATTCATGCCGGGCGTGGTAAGGTGACAGAAATGAGATACCATGACAGGGGCAAGAATCAGGAATGTGCGCAAACCAGTGATGCGATTCCGCCCTTGGCGCATGTATTGAAATGAGGCCGGGCCTAGGGCACGCCGACACGAATTAGTGCGGGGAAGTGACTGCATTCCTGCCGGGCGTGGTAAGGTGACAGAAATGATATACCATGACAGGGGCAAGAATCAGGAACGTACGCAACCAGTGATGCGATTCCGCCCTTGGCGCATGTATTGAAATGAGGCCGGCCTGGGGCACGCCGACACGAATTAGTGCGAGGTAGTGACTGCATTCATGCCGGGCGTGGTAAGGTGACAGAAATGATATACCATGACAGGGGCAAGAATCAGGAATGTACGCAACCAGTGATGTGATTCCGCCCTTGGCGCATGTATCGAAATGAGGCCGGGTAGTCGTGCATCTGGATCGCCCCGATCGGAGCATGTATGGATGCGACCGGACCAGGATCGAAGCGATGGCATGAACGCCCTGTTTAACTGATGCGAAATGATTTAGCATGACCGAATGGCCTGATACGTTAGCCATGTTTGAAATGATGAAATGATTGTCATGCTAACACGTGAAATGTTTCGACACGGTCGAAGTGATTCGTACAATTGTATGCCAACAGTGCTTCGGAATGTGAATAGCGATTTGGTACGCTCGCTGGCGCCACTGATTCGAATAATGGCAGGACATGAATGATGCGTGTGAGTGCGAACGGCACCCGTGCGTGAGTCGTGTTTGAACGATTCGAAGACTGCGTAGCACGACCGCGTAAGGGAACCCTTGAGTGCCGGATGCGGCATCGGTCGGAGTGTTTCGTGGCGGCGGCCCTGAATGTGCGTGCCGCTAGATGGCTCCCGATCGTGTACAACCAAAAACGTGCGAGTAAGTGTTTAGGTTTCGAGACAAGCAGCGCGTGGTTCGTGAGCTACGCAGACCACAGTTTAGTGACATGATAAGCAGTGCATGAGAACGTAAAACATGGGAGCCGAAGCCCTACCTGCGACAGCCGAACCAGACTCTTTGAACGAACTGCAACTCGGCGACACGAGTGCGACACGAAGGGACAACACGACTTACGAACACGGAACGCGGGACTGCAACAAGAGGAGACGGACAGACGAAAACGGAGCTCACGAACCGGCACCAACAGCGCTTGTCTCGAACGAGTCGGTCCTAGATGTCTGACGTATCAGATATCACGCACAGGAAACCGACAAAGACCGGCGGCCTTTGGGCTGCTTAAATACCCTCCGGGCTCCTCCCATAACTTCAGGCCGGTACCCGGCCTTCCAATTTGTTTTTAAATTCTTTCTGGCCATGATCAAACATGGCTTCTAGTGGTATATTTGGGGTTTTCGATTCTCTGATGGCTGCTTGTCCCCAGTTCTGGCATCTGTACTCCAAGAGCTCATCACAGTACTGGTCTTGTTGACCTTTCTGTGGCTCAAGAACACACCAGTTCTGATTTTCCTCTTTTCCGTGAATATAGTACAAAACAAAGTGCAGCGTATGGGAAATAAATGTCTAAAAAAAGTTCGAAAAAAGTCCAATAATAGTCCAACAGAAAGATGAAGAGGACTAGAGGTCCCAGCAAGCACCAAGAGGATTCAGTGTGAATCAGAACACAAATCAGGAAATAATGCTGATAGACCCTCCACCTCTAGAGTACTCACTTCGCTCTCCTCAGGCTATGGACCACTGAGCTAACAGATGGTCAAATGCACAGGTCCCAGATAGGGTATATCATCCAGACAGAACCAGGAACTCCAGTCGATTCCCCCAGGGTATCAATGTGGTGAGAAAAAAAACTAATCTAAGTGCTCACTGTTGACCATTTTTAAAACGGCTTTATTATCTTATAAAATGACTACTCACAAACACCTTGAAAAAAAGAGCATATCCAGAGCAGATTCTGGCGGTGTGTGAGACGCAGGTTGGCAGCGGGTGACATCAGCATGTGGCTCCTCCCCCATACGTGTTACGTTCAGAGAACTTCCTCAGTGAGGCGAAGCCTACGTACGTCACCCGTCCTCTTAAAAATATGTCGGTCGTCATGGAGACCACAACGCACTCGGGAGCCACGGCTAAACCACTCCCATGACATGGAAAAAAACTCTATCATGCAACACACCTGCAGACAGACAAAGCAACCTCTCATTGCTTAAAACATCCGGATACAAAATGTAAACCATAGGTCAGGAAACTGACCGCTAGTGGCCAAATATAAGAATACTCACTGAGCATGGATAAAAATCATGTACATTTTTTTTAAAACACTGAAACGCATACGGGGAGGAGCCAGACGCTGATATCACCCGCTGCCGACCTGCGGCTCACACACTGCCAGAATCTGCTCTGGATATGCACTTTTTTTCAAGATGTTTGTGAGTGATCATTTTATAAGATAATAAAGCCATTTTAAAACTGGTCAACAGTAAGCACATAGATTTGTTTTTTTTCTCACCACATTGATACCCTTAGCTGCAGAAGTGAGCTGACATCTGAACAGCGGGACCTCTATTGCTGGGACTGGTGAAAGGACACTGCTGCCATTAACCTGTTGCTGCTAAGAACCTGTTGCTGCTGTGACTGAGCATCTAACTAGCAGCATTATTTACTGAATGCAGACTTTACTGGGACTGTATTCATGTGCACCACTGTAAAGACTGGGCCCCAATACTAGCCAACTGAATAAATAGAGCGAAAGACTGCTCACTCAGCTGCTTCACAAGAACACTGACTATTGTCTATAGTAAGAGGTACCTCCTTAGAGAGTCTTAATTTTCATTGCCACCCATTCATATATAGAGTGCATTCTAACGTGGATATAGCCTACTGTTTACAGAAAAGTTATTGCAGTAGTCATTATTATTGGTGTTACTGTTTTCTAATGCCATTACTTATTGCGGATCTTGTGATTTACCATATTTACTCTAATTTAGCTTCATAGAACCCTCCCCCTTGTGTATATTAATGAATCTGCTCTAAGGCAGACACTTCCTTACTCTGTAGTTTCTGACCCCCATTCTGGACCCAATCGGGCCCAATGCTAATAAAGAGACACAAAAAAACTTCATAGTGCTAACTACATACTTTTATTCAGAATCAATAAATTCATGTACTTATAATTAAAAACAAAAGAACCAGCAACAAGAATGTGTCTGCAGTCACTATATAATTACTAGACACCGCTCTGTACACCTTGGGAACTCTCCGCCTCGTGTGATGTAATCATGAGTCATTCCTATCTGACATGTTGCGTTCTGATTGGACTCTCTCAGAAGTAGATTCTGAATAAATGTGAGCCTTATGAAGTGTTTTTGTGTCTCTTTATGAGCAACATTAAGCCCAAATTGAGTCCAGATTGGGGGTCAGAAACAACATAGTAAGGAAGTGGCTGCTTGTGCCCTCGCCTCCAAATAGGCAAAGGCACACCTGAAGAGCACATGGGTATAGGAAAGTGGTGCACTGACAGTGTGTTACTTCTGACACTGGAGGAAGATTGGAATTTGCTTGTCACATGCGCAGTGGGGGGGATATTAAGACAGTCATTTGGGATTTTTCTTTGTGCAACCCCAATTCCAAAGACTTTGGGAAGTTGTGTAAAATCTACATACAAACAGGATGCAATGATCTGCAAATCTCATAAACACTTATAATTTATTTACAATAGAATATAGAAAACATATCAAATGTTTAAACTGAGAAAATGTTAAAACATCCCCTCTTCTGTTAACAACACTCTGTAAACATCTGAGAACTGAGGAGACCAGTTGCTGGAGTTTTGGGAGAGGAATGTTGTCCCATTCTTGCCTGATATAGGATTCTAACTGCTCGACAGTCCTGGGCCTTCTTTATTGTATTTATTGTTTCAAGATGTGTCAAATATTTTCAGTTAGTGAAAGGTCTGGACTGCAGGCAGGTCAGTTAAGCACCCAGACTCTTCTACCATGAAGCCATGCTGTTGTCGTAGATGCAGTATGTGGTTTAGCATTGTCCTGCTGAAATATTCATCGCCTTCCCTGAAAAAGATGCCTGGGTGGAAGCATATGTTGCTCTAAAACATTTTTCAGCATTGATGGTGCCTTTCCAGATGTATAAGCTGCCCATTCCATAGACACTAATTCACCCCCATACCATTAGAGGCTTTTGAACTGAGTGGTGATAACAAGCTGGAAGGTCCCTCTCCTCTTTAGTCCAGAGCGCCCATGATTTCCAAAAAGAATGTCAAATTTCGATTCGTCTGACTACAAAACAGTTTTTCACTTTGCAACAGACTATTTTAAATTAGCTTTGGCCCAGTGAAGACAGTGGCATTTCTGTATCTTGTTCAGATATGTCTTCTACTTTGCATGATAGAGCTTTACCTTGTGTTTTTGGATGGCAGGGTGAATTGTGTTCACAAGCAGTGATTTTTGAAAGTATTCCTGAGCCCATGCAGTGATGTCCATGTCATGGGCATCAATTATTGCTTTTTCAGCCTTGTCCCTTGGGCACAGAGATTTCTCCATATTCTCTGAATCTTTTGATGATATAATGTACTGTAAATGATGATATATTTAAAGTATTTGCAATTGCAAGAACATTATTCTGAAATTGTTTGACAACCTGTTGCCAATTTAGTTAGTTGCAAAATGTTTTTTCAGTTCTTCCTTGTCAGTACCACTTACCAGCTTTTTGTTGTCCTCTCCAAACTTTTTTGAGACATTTACTGCCATCAATTTAAAAATGACATCATTTTTTTTTTTTTTAATGTACATTTTCTCAGTTTAAACATTTGATATGTTTTCTATTTTTTATTGTGAATAAATTATGGGTTTATGAGATTTGCAAATCAGTGCAGTTCTCTTTTTTTTTGTGGCTTTCACATAGCATCCCAACTTTTTTGGAATTGGGATTGCATTTTTGCAGAAAATATTTTCATGATTATTTTTTGATTGTTTGACGCACCTAAATGTGTTTATGAGATACGTGTTTAGTTCAGTAGTGTATTTAGGTTTTGTGCTGCCTTATGCCTGACTAAACTCCTGCACCCCCTAATTTAAATATGACCCACCCCTTCCTGTCACCCCTTGCTGTTTAAGACCCGCCCTGATATTTTCGAGTGGGGACACTCAGAGGTGTAGCTTGAAGCTTGTGGGCCCCGATGCAAAAGTTGACCTGCCCCCCCCCCCCCCCCCCCCCCCCCCACTACTTCCAACGTGCATGCAGATACATCCACCACACACCAAGATACTCAAAGTGGCTTAAGAGTTTTGAGTTCCCAGAGTTCCTCTTTAGATCAGAGGACAAGGGTTACCACTGGAGAATCAGAGGACAGGGACCCCTGGCAGGTCACTTGGCAGAGCTCCTTTGCCATCCCAGCACTGTATACAGCCCCCCTCCCCCCACACTACACAGGGCTGAAATCACATTCCTTTACACACAGTCTGTCAGTCTTCACAGGGTGTATCTGGCTTTTATGTTGCCCTTCTGACCCGTGAAATTCTCTGGTCGGAGCGGCAGTGTAGTTGCAGTAGGAAGATACACCCTGTGCAGATCATGGCTATCTGGCTGTGTTGTAAAGGAATGTGATTTCAGCCCTGCAGAGGAGGAACAGAATAGTAATAGTGCTGTAATAGGAAAGGAGCTCAGCAGCCTGGCATAGCATGCAGGGTGGAAGGGGTTGTCAGGGGGCTTTGGGGGGGGGGGGCAACTTAGATCTGAGAGGACAAAGCCATGTGACACAAAATCTGGAGCCTGCAGCCCTTTAGGGGCCCCTGAGGAGGTGTTAAGGGATTTGTTTTAGCAATTTCTGAAGGTTTCTCTGTCAGTGTTGGCAGGTGTTGGGGGAATGCCACCTCCCGCCGCTCCCGGAGGTGTGTGTCTTTTCCCCAGTTGTCAGGGAAGTGGGGTAAGTAGACATCCCTGGGTGGAGGGGTACAGAGAATCCCAGCTGGTGACTAGGAGACACTGAGCAGTGTCATACCTCAACAGTGACATCGGTCCCATCGTGGCTACAGGATGGCACTCTCCTCCTCATGTCTCACTGAGCTTGGTTACCATTCCATGTTGCCAGCACACAGCACAGACACTTCCCCATCCTGGGCTGTTCTCAACTCGTGCTGCTCTCCATTCAGGAAATGGCTCACAGCTTCTCCCCAGCCAATGGGAACAGAGGGGTGTGGACTGTGGAAGGCAAAGTAGAAGCCCAGTACTGGAGTGTGGCTGTGGGGCCCTAGAGCAGATCGGAGCTGGATTTTGTGGAGGATATGATAATATGACAGGGAAGCTGCAGGAGCCCCCTGGAGCTAGGGGTGGGGTTGTGACCCCTGCAACCCCTAATGCCCATGGGGACACTAATTCTGAGGGCCTGTGGGGGGGCAATGGATTCCCTTAATTTGCATAGATTTCCTCTCACTTCCTGTTTGGCTATGGGGCAGTAAGTGAAGGGAAATCTCTGCAATGGGACAGGGATGGTAAAAAATAAACTGACAGGTGCTATAACCCTCCCTTACGCTTTCCAAAATGAAAAAAAAAAGTGTTGCCTATAGTTCTACTTTAAGCACAAATTTCTGATAATTTTATGGAGAGGACTAAGAAGATATAACCATGCCAATGGTGCAGCAGAAAACATAGCACAGGGAGGAAGGTTTGTGGTCCAGGATGATACGATAGTCAAAATTAGAAGCAGCGCCCCCCCCCACAGTTGCGGAATGCCGGCCGCCCGCATACCGGAAGCAGTGCGGCTGCTTTATGGGGGCTCTAGACTAATTTGCCTCTCAGCCCAGTCCGCCCCATAAGACTGTCGCTACACTAACAGCGGGGGCGGGTAAAGAACACTGCACTATTTTCTATATTGAATAAAACCTTCTTACCTGCCTGTTCACAATTTTCCTTGCTTCATGCACACCTCGGATGGCTTAGTGCTGGAACAAATTAACTACTGTGCACATACATGAGAGTTATGGCATCCTGGCCAATTAAAATGGCTGAAGAATCTGAAAACCAGGGGAAGATGCCAGTGGCAGTGAGGGAGTTAGGGCAGGTAAATGTAGTTTTGCTTTTAGGGTAAGAGATTAGATAACTCAGGGAACATAACTCAGGGAACAAGTATTTTAAGAGGGAGAGGTCAGAAATGGCAGCCTATGATCAATACACGTTTCCTTGAAATATTGGCTATTGACAGAACAAAAAAAAATGTTGGTAAAATGTGAGAGCTCTGATGAGTGTCTGTAGGCAATATATCTACTCCACTGGCCTACCTATTCTTCTCTTATTTTATTGAAACTGAAGGTGAGAAATAACAGTCAAACGTTCCTAAGGGAAAAATTGTCTGTACTGAAGTACAGGTCATAGATGCCCTGGGGCAGCCGTAGACAAGAAAACAATATTTCATTGAAAACATATTCAATGACCTTTAGACAGAAACTAGACCATAAATATTATTCAGAGTATCATCCAGTTTACTCCCCTGAGTTTGGGTAAACATAATGTGGAAATCAGATTTGTAAAGATCATGCGCTGAAAGGTAAAGAGGTATCTTAATCATGCAGTAAAGAACATAGAGCTTGTAATCTTAAACTAGCCATAGACGGGTAGTTTTTTCTGTGCTGAATAAAAAATATTTACAGATTTCCATGCACACAAACTAGGTAGAAGGAGGAATCCTCCCTGACAAGACATTGTATTCTGACAGCAGGACCCGCCAATGTCAGAATACACTGGTCAGCGGCTGTAGAATATATAGTGGCTGCAGTGGCTTCCAGCATGTCCCTTTGACAGAAGTCATTTGAATAAACAACTTCTGCGGAACAGGGATGGCCACACACTGATCAAAATTCATCCATTCCCTGTATGCAGATACCTTCAGGTGATTGGACACTCTCCAAAAACTTGCTAGGGCCGCCCCCAGCGTGCACTTTTTGAGGATTTTTTTTGCTAGTGTCCTTAGCTGATGCACCTTTTGTCCTCTTTTTTTAACCATTCCATTTATTTTCTCTCATGCCCTATACACACGATAAGATTTTCCAACAACAAAATCCATGTTTTTTTTCCGACGGATGTTGGCTTAAACTTGTCTTGTATACACACAGTCATACAAAGTTGGTAAGAAATTCCGAACATCAAGAATGCGGTGACGTACAACACGTATGATGAGCCGAGAAAAATTAAGTTCAATAGCCAGTGCTGCTCTTCTGCTTGATTCTGAGCATGCATGGCACTTTGGGCGTCGGAATTGTTTACACACGATCGGAATTTCCGACAACTGATTTTGTTGTCGGAAAAAATTTGAGAACCAGCTCCCAAATTTTCTGTGATGGAAATTCCTATGGAAAATGTGTGATGGAGCCTACACACGGTCGGAATTTCCGACAACAAGGTCCTATCACACATTTTTCGTAGGAAAATCCTATTGTGTGTACAGGGCATTAGGCATCTATCAAGATTTGACTGCTCACTGCCCTGCACCTTCTAGCAGTTTCCAGATTGATTACCCTTGGTGCATAACCAATTTGGAAAGGAAAGGGTTAACTGATGCATAAATGATCTGGAATGTACTAAAGTGTAGGGGTATTTCTGATTCTGTCAGTCCCAATGTACTCTCATGGAGTTGCTCAAATAAATCCCACAATACGACCTCCTGTGTCACCTTGGGATCTTAACCAAGTCCTCTCAATACTTCAGAGACCTCCTTTTGAACCAAAAAGAGATATTCCGTTGGAAGACCTCACTTGTAAGATTGCCTTCTTGGTAGCCATTATATCTGTTAGGCGTGTTTCTGAGTTGGTAGCCGTTTACTGCAAGGAGCCCTTTTTTTGTTTTACACAAGGACAAGTGGTTTGGAGACCAAAACCTTCCTTCCTACCTAAGGTGTTTTTTTATTTTCACCTCAGTGAGGACACTGTTCTTCCTGGCCTTGTCCTTCCCCAGAACATGACAGAAGGGAGTTGCCCTGCATTGCCAGGATGTGGTCAGAGTTGCCCTAAAAGCCACAGCCTCTATTCACAAGCCTAACTCCCTCTTTTCCCAGTCAAGGGCATCCTGCTTCCCACTCCACCATTGATGGATATATGAGATGTATGTCCATAGGGACATAGTTATTCAGGTTGAAAAAAATACACAAGTCCATCTAGTTCAACCAAAAAAATAAAACAAAAAAATCATACAATCCCATATACCAGTGATGGCGAACGCGTGGCACTGAGAAAACACACTGAAACACTGACATCCAATCGTGCACCGCACCCCCCATCGCAAACTACAACTCCCACAGGTCTGTAGGACAGCAGTGACATGTCCGAGGTGGGTGTGACTAAGAAGAAGCAGCCAGGGGTGACGTGCGGGCGGAAATCCAATCATGGAAGCTGTCTCATCCACACTACACCCACCATCAAACTATATCTCCCACAAATCTCTGGGGTCAGCGGTGACGTGCTGGGCATGACAGAGAGAACACGCGGCTGGGATCGGAGGAGGCTTGCGGGCGGGAATGAGCTACTGAGAGATTGGAAACAGGTGAGAGATGTGGAGTGGACATGTACACTTCTCAGTCCGAAGAAAAAGGGGTTCACACCGCTCCAGGCATGTTATCCCATGGATAACCCACTCTGCCTCACTCTCAGACATCAGGTGCCAGCTCTGCATACGTGCACTGCAGACAATCAAGAAAGGTAGCTGCAATTAACACCTTTATTGTGCAAGATTAATTAAAATCCAAAACGGTCAATCTATGTACAAAAAGCTAGCTGTTCTTTTTGTACCTCTTCTGTACATGGATTGACTGTTTTGGATTTTATTCAATTTTGCACAATAAAAGGTGTTAATTTGTTGTGTGGCCATCCTGCTACCTTTGAGTAGCTTCTCAGTCCATGGTGTCCCGCTTCTTAGTGACAGAGGCTCAAGCAGCTCACCTACTGGTGGGTACCTTCCCCTGTTAACTCCTTCCTGTCCAGTTTCACTTGTTGTTTTAGGTAGGCGAGTGTAATGGTCAGGTAGGAGTGGACGTGTCAGGCAGGTGAGGGTAATGTCAGGTAGGTGAGGGTAATCGTCAGGTAGGAGTGCACGTGTCAGGTAGGTGAGGGTAATGTCAGGTAGGTGAGTGCATGTGTCAGCTAGGTGAGTGTAATGATCAGTGCATGTATCAGGTAGGTCAGTATATGTTGCACAGTGTATTCTGAGCACAACACATTCCTGAACCCTGCATTCTGAGTGAATCTGGCAGAATCCTAAGTTTTTGGTCCCTTATGGCTCATTCAGAGGGATGATCAGTCCCATCCTCTGTACAGAGCCGCTGGTAGGTTTAGGCTGGGTTCACACCTATGCGAATTGGATGAGGGTTTCCCCGCATCCAATTGGCATAGCAGGAGAATGTGACCGGCTCTCTATGGAGACGGTTCACATATCTCCGGGGCGGCTGCAGAGTGCACAGCACAGAAACGCTGTGTGTCTCTAGCTGCATTTCAGGGCCGAATTCAGGCAAAGATTCGGCCCTAATTCGACCCTGAAGCGGAGAATGGAGACACACAGCTTTCCCGTGCAATCCGCAGCCGGTTCCAGTGTGAACCGAGCCTAAATTCTGTGTTGGCACTTTGAAAGAAATAAGTTGGTTTTGTGTCGCGATTTGGGCACTCGGGCTTAAAAAGGTTCGCCATCACTGCCATATACACAATCCTTCACCCACAGTTGATCCAGAGGAAGGCGAAAAACCCCAGCAAAGCATGATCCAATTTGCTATAGCAGGGGAAAAAAATTCCTTCCTGATCCCCCAAGAGGCAATCGGATTGTCCTTGGATCAACTTTACCTATAAATGTCAGTACCCAGTGTGACATTGGGGTGTTTAACTCAAGTGAAAAGATGCATTTTTTAATGCAGTGAGTCCTCATCAGACAGGCGTATATAGTTAAGGGCCTGGTAGCCCACGTTTATTGAAAAAGGAAAAAAACACAAAAGTCCATCCAGAAGTCCCACGCAGGGGTTTAACTTCATTAAGCACTCATAAATTAAAAACATACCAAGCCACCTGGCTCTCTCTTGTCAGCAGTTCCTCTGCTTGCTCTCAACAGAGTTGATTCCTTCCAGTCCCCTGGACTCACTGGCTTCCTTAGTCTTCCCGACTCTCAAGGCTGTCCATCCTTTCCCAGTCTCTGGGCAAAGAATCCCCCTTACACAGGGATGACCCCTCTACAGACACAGGTCTGTCTTCATACAGCACCAGCAGCAGCAAGCTGCTCACACTCCACCATCCTCCACTCACCAGCCCCTCATTATATGGTCTGTGTGCAGCTGGGCACACACCTTGCTGGCAATCCTCAAGACCCGGACACAGGGTTGGAGATCCTATCCCACCCATGACTCTCAGGGATCTCCAAACTACAGACTCCCATCCAGAACTAGCAAAACCTGGAGAAAACTGACAGAGCAGTTTTCTCCATTTAAATTCTACAGTCTGTAGTCTTGCAGTCTGCAGATATGCAAACTCTGTGTCTCTATTACCTCTATTTCAAAGGGACAGAGCCTCGCTCTGCCACATATCCCCCCTCCTTGTTTCGATCCGGAGGGAGGAACACCAGCACCCCTCATCATGGTTGGGACACCTCTGTGCTGGCTGTCAGCCACGTAGGCCCAACCCTTTTTCCGGGTGTGCTTCCAGGAACATCCCACCCTGGATCTTAACAGGTTCCTATATTGTCCTATACTCAGGCTTCCTCTTCTTTTGGGGTCCCTGGGCTTATTCACTTTTCTTTGGGGAACTCTGCCTTCCTTGAGCCCTCCTTTCAACTTACAGATACCCGTTTTACCCTTCATCTCTATTTCAGGCTCAACCAAATCATTGTTTGCGGCACAAACCCTTAACAGATCACAGCTTCCAATATCATCAGTGCTTTCTAACTCAGTGTTTGTTAGAACCAGACCTGAGGAGGGACTACACACAGGCGAGGGATTACATCCCACGGGACCATAGCACAGCTCCACCTCACCGGTTGGCCAACACCCCATGGGTACCTGTTCTAACAAACTACCCTGACCCAAGCATAAACCATTTTTTATAGGTGTACATATTACATTGTTACAGCAACCAATATTAGCACTTTCTCCCACAGTGTCTCCGGGCACTTTAACTTGTACCTCCGGGCCAGTGACAGAAATCATCTCCGCTACTGCTGAGTCTATTCTGGGCCATTCCTTCTCATGAGGCCTAACGGGTGAGGCAGTATCTGTGCCCTCTACTGACCACTGCTCAGCCGCACCTCGGACCACACCAGCAGAGATGTTTATAGTCACTGCATCAGACGGAGAGACCTCTGATATCTCAAACAGTTCTCCTGTGCGCCTTCCATACCAATCTATAACTGGAAGTACGCTCACAGGGAATATGGAGATCATGTGCCAAATGGTTAACCATTGGTGCCACCAATTCCACTCTTGGTCAAGCTTTCCCAGCACGGCCTGTACCACCTGGCTCCACCCATTGGTGCTACGCAGCACCACCTGGTCCAACTGCGGTGGAGACACCCAAGTGTACAGTAAGTGCGTTTTTACCAATGCTAGCATTTCCAGTAAGGTTTCTGTCATCTCTAAACACCAGACCTTTGTAGGGTCTTTTCCCATGTTCAAGACATGGAGGGGCTCATCCACTGAAGGTTGAGAAGGTGAGACATTTAAAGCCACCTCCACCTCTTTGGAGGTACCCATCATCACAGCCTGTTGCTCCCCTGGAGCGCTGTCAGACACATGTCTCACACTTATCCCTTCAGTGTCAGTGAGCCGCTGCAGGTCATTACAAGTCACACTCTTAGTTTGACACTCAACATTTAGCTGTAGAGCTGTGGACAACACATCTGCGATGCCAGTGCCCTGAACTGTTCCTTCAGACTGGAGGGCAATAACCGTTGCAGGGACAAATGTGTCCTTGAGCACCAGCCCATCTGCGATCCCTCCATTGGGCATAGCAGGTGTTATGTCCACCACATTATTTAGTATGGCGATTGCCTCCTCATACCAATTCTCCCAGTCTATTGTGGTTCCATCATCGGCTCTAGAAGGCCCCACAGGAACCTGGGATTCAGTAGCCAAAACATCACCTGTGTCATTTCTATACATATCCCCTTGGGATGACACATCTGACAAGGCAGGCTGTAATACATGTTTTTGCCCTACCTGCGCTACTGACACATACAGCTCTGCACTTTCAGCTTTTGCAGGCTGAATTAACCCCTTGACAACTGGGTTACACTTAGGGTTGTGGGGCTGCACCCACACACTCTCACTGTGTGACTCAGTCTTCCTTTGTTTCACCAGAGTAGCACCACAGACATCCAGGAAATCCTCTGGCTCCAACACATGGAGACCCCATGAGACTTCCATGGACAATCCTGCACTTCTGGTTGTCATGGGAGATATCCTACTCCCATCATTGGTAGCGAACACATTTCCAACATTTTTAGACATGACATTAAAGGAAACACATTTTTCAATGTCATTATCACCAATACCATCACATTTGCCAACAGTAACACATTTGTCAGCATAACTATCAGAATTATCATAACGTGTGGCTTTTCTATTACCCACCACAGCCTGTGAGCCTCTCCTCACAGCACACTCCATCTTTAAAGGGGAACTCTTTCCTCCTTGGGCAGCTCCATAGCTGACCTGGGAAACTCTCGGCTCCATCATTGTAAGCTCCTCTGAAGTTTCCCTGGGCAACTCTGCAGCACCTGTCACTAGGGAACATGGCACAAGAACAGTTTTGGTCACGCCTAGTTCAACTTCTCCAGCACTCTGCTGGATTATAGCAGGCACATGCATAGTCCCCATGTCCATTTGAGTCTTTAACCTTGCCGTCAGCTGGGCTTCACCATGTGCCTCCCCATTGCTCCGGGTAGCACACTGGAGAAAGTCTATGTCCATTTGCACTGCGGATCTCCCCGCTGGACACACTCTCATTTCACTAAGTTCAGTCCCACAAACTGAAACAGTCTTACCATTTTCAGTGGCTGGCATCATACCCTTCACTTGAGTGCGCTGTCTCTCAGCTGCATCCATACCAGCTACTCCCTCTGTGTGGCCACAGAAGGACACTGCAGCCTTTCTAGACTCCTCAGCAGTGTTCCAGAACCTTGGGCAAGTAAAAATTCCATGGCCCACTTGACCACATTCCAAGCATGGTACTGGACGCTGAACTTTACTTTTTTGGCATCTCCTCAATACCTGGCTCTCTGTTGCCATGGGATACCACTCTCGAGGACTCCACTGGTCACCACCATCAGCAGACAGACTCATTGGATCCACGACATCCCTGTTGGTCTGGACATTGCTTCCACAGACGACCATGTTCCTCCTTTCCACACGCTGTTGTCCACCTGGCTTCCTGTTGCCAGGGGCAACCTCTTTCACTTCCCCTTTAACTGGGGTTGACATAATTAATTTACCCCAGGTCACAGAGATTTCAGACTTGGACAAATTCTCTGGCGTGGCTGGAGCATGTGGTGAAATACCCTCTAGCCATAGAACCCTTTCCCTTGCTTCAGCAAGGATTGCTTTTATTTTCTGTTTTGACTGCCCCATCCTTGCAATCTTGCACACAGCAACTTGTAACAGTTCTCAAGCAGAGGAAAAAAAATTGTGATTCTCCTTTCACAGGTACACAACCTGCATGCAATACAGTCCATCAAATAAACTGTGCAATGCTGTTCGCCTGGCTGCCACACACAGCTAGCAGTAATTCCTGATGCGACTCACCATGGAGCAAGGACCCGGTTTCCACCGTCTACATGCCCGCATTCGAACACCACTTGTGACATTGGGGTGTTTAACTCAAGTGAAAAGATGCATTTTTTAATGCAGTGAGTCCTCATCAGACAGGCGTATATAGTTAAGGGCCTGGTAGCCCACGTTTATTGAAAAAGGAAAAAAACACAAAAGTCCATCCAGAAGTCCCACGCAGGGGTTTAACTTCATTAAGCACTCATAAATTAAAAACATACCAAGCCACCTGGCTCTCTCTTGTCAGCAGTTCCTCTGCTTGCTCTCAACAGAGTTGATTCCTTCTAGTCCCCTGGACTCACTGGCTTCCTTAGTCTTCCCGACTCTCAAGGCTGTCCATCCTTTCCCAGTCTCTGGGCAAAGAATCCCCCTTACACAGGGATGACCCCTCTACAGACACAGGTCTGTCTTCATACAGCACCAGCAGCAGCAGCAGCAAGCTGCTCACACTCCACCATCCTCCACTCACCAGCCCCTCATTATATGGTCTGTGTGCAGCTGGGCACACACCTTGCTGGCAATCCTCAAGACCCGGACACAGGGTTGGAGATCCCATCCCACCCATGACTCTCAGGGATCTCCAAACTACAGACTCCCATCCATTACTAGCAAAACCTGGAGAACACTGACAGAGCAGTTTTCTCCATTTAAATTCTACATTCTGTAGTCTTGCAGTCTGCAGATATGCAAACTCTGTGTCTCTTTTACCTCTAATTTCAAAGGGACAGAGCCTCGCTCTGCCACACCAGTTATATTACAGTATGTACATTTAGGAAAGAATCCAGGCTTTTTTTAAAGCAATCTACTGAGCTTGCCACAAACACCTCTGGAGGGAGTCTATTCCACATTTTCACAGCTCTTACTGTGAAGAAACCTTTCCGTATTAGGAGATGAAATCTTTTTACCTTTTACCTTTAAGTGAATAACTGAACACCAAGTTCACTATATGGACCACTTATGTATTTGTACATGTTGATCATATCCCCCCTTAATCTCCTCTTCTCAAGAGAGAATAAACTCAGTTCCTCTAATCTTTCCTCATAGCTGAGCTCCTCCATGCCTCTTATTAGTTTGGTTGCCCTTCTCCGCACTTTCTCCAGTTCCCCGGTATCCTTTTTGAGAACTGGTGCCCAAAACTAAACTGCATATTCCAGATGAGGTCTTACTAATAATTTGTACAGGGACAAAATGATATCTCGCTCTCTGGAGTCCATAACACTCTTAATACAAGAAAGGACTTTGCTCACTTTGGAAACCGCAGCTTGACATTGCATGCTATTATTTAGTTTATGATCTACCAAAACCCCCAGATCCTTCTCCACTATGGATTCCCCCAATTGTTCTCCCGCCTAGTATGTATGATGCATGCATATTCTTAGCCCCCAAGTGCATAACTTTACATTTATCAACATTAAACCTTCTTTGCCACTTAGTTGCCCAATTAGACGTTATTCCACTGCATAGCTTGGTGTCATCTGCAAAGACAGAAATGGTACTTTTAATCCCAGACCCTATATCATTTATAAAGATATATGCTTCCGAGCATGCGTCAAATTGTTTCCGAGCATGCGTCAGAATTTTGAGTGTCGGAATTGCAACAGACGATCAGAATTTCCGATCGGAAAAATTGAGAACATGCTCTCAATCTTTTGCTGGCTGAAATTCAGCAAAAGTCCAATAGAGCCTACACACGGTCGCATTTTCCGACCAAAGGCTCACATCTGTCTTTTGATGGCGTAATTTCCGATCGTGTGTACGCGGCATAAGAATCATTAACCACTACTCTCCGAATTCGTTTTTTTTGCCAGTTTTCTATCCATTTTCAAATTGATCTTTCCAAGCCTGTAGACTTTGCCTTACACATTACATTATTCGTGTGTGGGGAACTGTGTCAAATGCTTTTGCAAAATCCAAGTATACCACATCCACAGCCACCCCTCTGTCCAAGGCTTTAGTTACCTCCTCATAAAAAGAAATCAGGTTTGTTTGACAACTTCTGTCTTTCATGAATCCATGCTGTCTGTTGCTTACATATTTTGTTCCTGTAAGAACTTATCTATGTGGTCTTTTATTAAACTCTCCAGTATCTTCCCGACTATAGAAGTTGAACTAACAGGTCTATAGTTACTTGGAAAGACTTTGATCCCTTTTTAAATATGGGTACCACATTGGCCTTACGCCAATCCAGTGGTACAATTCCAATCATTAAGGCGTCACTTAAAATTAGAAACAATGGCTTTGAAATGACAGAGCTCAATTCTTTTAGGATCCGTGAGGTGGATGCCATCTGGTCCAGGTGCTTTATCCACCTTTATTCTATTTCTGGACCATATCACTTTTAAGCCATTGTGGATCATTTAGGGCTGTGTCGATACCATCCCCATTATGGACATGAGCTCCCTGTCAGGTCACCCTGAGGCTAGGTGACAGGTGCACACCGTAGGGAGCAGGAGTGCACCGCAAGGTAGTGGTGAGGATGGACTGGGCTGCAACTGGCTCCAGGTCGCGACCCCCAGGGTCCCCCAGCTCACACCCACAGTAGGCAGGAGGACAGGGATAGTGAGGGATAGCCAAGGTCAGGGCCACAAGCAGACAGGGACAGCAAGGTACACGCCAAAGGTTCAGGGTCACAGGCAACCAGGGATAGTCAGGGACACGCCAGAAAGTCAGGGTCACAGGCAAACAGGGATAGTCAGGGACACGCCAAAGTCGGTAATAGAACAACAGAAGAGCACACGGCAGGTAACAGAAAGCCAAACACACAAAGGGTGATCAGCAGGGTTGGCCTGCAGTGCACAGGTTAATATAGAATCCTGTGATAGGAACTAGGGTGGAGCCCTGCCAGAGGAGGGATGATAAAAGCAGTCAGGTGATGGTCGGCTGGTCTCTAGAGATGAACACATGAAGACAGGTAAGCAGACCACTCTATTGCAAAACCATGACACTCCCCCATGCTCCTTTGTATACACAGAGCTGAAGAAAGTATTTAATAAATTTGCCTTCTCTTTGTCCCCAGTCACCCACTCTAGATTCTGTTGTAAAGGGCCTACATTCTCAGACCTGACCTTTTTACTATTAATGTATTTGACGATTTTTTGGGGGTTTGTCCTACTATCTTTTACAATCTACCATTTGTTTTGAATTTATGCATCCTTGATTTCCTTTTTACATATTCTGTTATATTCTTTGTAGCATTTAAATGATTATAGTGTTCATTCATTTTTATATTTCTTTAAAGTTATTTTCTTAATATTTATAGCTGTAAGGAAAGCCCTGCTGGGCCTAGTAGTTCCTCACTGCTGCGATCGCGTGTGCGGGCTCGAGCGGGTGCGCGAGCTACTGCGCATGTGCGGAATCGAGCGGGTGCGCGTGCGCGGGCACGGACGGGCGCACGCACGGTCACTGGCGCCGGGCGGGCTATTTAAACCAGCCATCCCCATACAACCCTTGCTGCCTGATCTACAGCGTTCCGCTTGCTAAAGTCCTGAACTTCTCTGTCTCTGCACCTGTGACCCGGCTTGTCTACCTACCTGCTCTGCTGTCTGCCTGCCACGATCCCGGCTTGCCCACGACCATCCTCTTGCTTATCCCCTTGGCTTATCCGCAGTGTGCTCCACAGTTACCGTACCCGGCTTGTCTGACCATCCTGTGCACCTGTCCTGAAGTGCTCTATTTGTCTGCTGGTTCCTGTTGTCCGCTGCCTGCTGGTTCCTGTGACCACTTACCTGCCAGTTCCTGCTGTATGCTGGTTCCTGTTGTCCGCTGCCTGCTGGTTCCTGTGACCACTTACCTGCCAGTTCCTGCTGTCTGCTGGTTCCTGTTGTCCGCTGCCTGCTGGTTCCTGTGACCACTTACCTGCCAGTTCCTGCTGGTTCCTGTGACCACCTACCTGCCAGTTCCTGCTGTCTTCTGGTTCCTGTTGCCCGCTGCATGCTGGTTCCTGTTACCACTTACCTGCCAGTTCCTGCTGTCTGCTGGTTCCTGTTTACTGCTGCATGCTGGTTCCTGTAGTCCGCTGCCTGCCAGTTCCTGTGACCACTTACCTGCCTGTTCCTGCTGTCTGCTGGTTCCTGTTGTCCGCTGCATGCTGGTTCCTGTAGTCCGCTGCCTGCCAGTTCCTGTGACCACTTGCCTGCCAGTTCCTGCTGTCTGCTGGTTCCTGTCACCTGCTGTCTGCTGGTTCCTGTCACCTGCTGTCTGCTGGTTCCTGTCACCTGCTGTCTGCTGGTTCCTGCCACCTGCTGTCTGCTGGTTCCTGTCACCTGCTGTCTACTGGTTCCTGTCACCTGCTGTCTGCTGGTTCCTGTCACCTGCTGTCTGCTGGTTCCTGTCACCTGCTGTCTGCTGGTTCCTGTCACCTGTTGTCTGCTGGTTCCTGTCATCCCTTGTCAAGTCCTGCTGACCCATCCGCACCTGTTGATCCTGCCAGACACTCGTGCCTCCTTTGACTTTTGCGCCCCCTTTCTCCATTATCAGGGGCTGCAAGTCTGGGACGTAAGAGAGGTCTCCCACTGCAATCCGGACTCGCCACTAGGTACGTGACAGTATCAGGCAGCCATGGCCGAGTCCGGGCAGGGAGCCTCTCCAATGGAAGAACTCTGCCTACATCTAGCAGGCTTGTCCCAAGCGGTCAATAACCTCCAGGAAGGCTACACACGCCTTGAGAAACACGTCCTTGCACAAGGACCTCCAGTTGCCTCAGCCAGCCAGCCTACTCCACCGGCAGTCGTGCTACCCCCGGAACCTCGAGTACCCACACCTGAAAGGTTCTCCGGTGAGCGTAGCAAGTTCAGGACTTTCCGTAACGCCTGTGAGCTGTTCTTTGCCCTACAACCCCGAACATTCTCTTTGGAGGCCACCAAAGTAGGCTTTGTGATTTCCCTGCTCCAAAATGACCCCCAGCTCTGGGCCCACCGTCTGCTTGAACAGAAGGCCGCAGAACTTACCCACCTAAGCACCTTCTTCGATGCAATGGCCCGAATTTATGAGGACCCACAGCTCTGTGCCACGGCGGAGACTGCCCTCCATGCCCTACTCCAGGGGCGTAGGCCCGCAGAGGACTATGTTGCGGAATTCAGAAGATGGAGTGCTGACACTAGCTGGAATGATGCGGCCCTCCGCTACCAGTTCCGGTTGGGGTTATCGGACACCCTGAAGGATGAACTTGCTAGGGTAGGGGTCCCTCCAACCCTTGAGGAGCTCATTAACCAGGCCATACAAATTGACAGGCGCTTACGTGAGCGACGGTCCGAGAAGGCTTCTGCTCCGCCCCGTCCCTCTTGGATGCTGCCAAGGGTACCCTATTTCCCCAGAGGCCCACCGTCGGCTCGACCTTCTGCCTCCACCGAAGGGACTGAACCTATGCAATTGGGTATGCTTCGCCCTACCCTCACCCCTGAGGAACGGCAGAGACGCCGTCGGGACAATCTGTGCTTGTATTGCGGGGAGCCAGGACACTACGTGCGATCCTGTCCAGCTAAGACCCGTAAGTGGCGCCTCCCTTCAGTTGACCAGATTATGGCCGTTACTGACACCTCTTCTCACCTTGCCCTTTCTATTCAGTTGCAGCTCCCCGGAAGGAACATTTCGGTCCCCGCCATTATTGATTCAGGAGCCTGCAGTTGTTTCATGGACTCGGCCTTTGCTACTGCTCATTGCATCCCCTTGCAAACCAAGACCCAAGGACTGCAGATACACCTGGCCGATGGCTCAGCCATTCGGTCTGGGCCTGTTACCCAAGAAACCCAGCCTATCTCGGCATGCATAAACCATCTCCACCAGGAACTTCTGTGTCTGGACATTATTTCTTCCCCACTGTTTCCAGTCATTCTGGGCATGCCTTGGCTCCGCGCCCATAACCCCTGCATTGACTGGTCTACCAAGGAGATTACCTTCTCTTCCCCCTACTGCTCCCAGTACTGCCTTCCTAGGACTGATGCTCAGCCAACCACCTTAATGTGCCTGGACAGCGAAACCCGTCAGTTAGTCCCCAGGGCCTATCACTCTTTTATGGACGTTTTCAGCAAGAAAGGGGCAGAGACCCTTCCTCCTCATCGGGTTTACGATTGCCCCATCGAGCTTCTCCCCGGAGCTGAAGTACCCTTTGGGAGGATCTTTCCTCTGTCCGAACTGGAGCTCTCCGCCCTTAAGGACTACATTGATGACAATCTTCGAAAAGGCTTTATCCGTTCCTCTACATCTCCTGCCGGAGCTGGCATCTTCTTCGTAGAGAAAAAGGACCATACCCTCCGGCCATGTATCGATTACAGGGAGTTGAATAAGGTGACCATCAAAAATCGCTACCCCCTACCGTTAGTCCCAGAACTGTTCCAGAGGCTAGGGGCAGCAGTCATTTTCACCAAGTTGGACCTCCGCGGGGCGTACAACCTAGTGCGCATCCGGAAGGGCGACGAATGGAAGACCGCCTTCCGTACACGATTCGGGCACTTCGAATATCTTGTGATGCCTTTTGGACTCTGTAACGCCCCCGCCACGTTCCAACATTTTATTAATGACATTTTTCGAGACTACTTGGACTTGTTCGTGATCATCTACCTAGATGACATTTTGATTTTCTCCTCTTCCATTGACAGTCACCGTCAACACGTCAAATGCGTGTTGGGGCGACTGCGGCAACATGGTCTGTATGCTAAGCCCGAAAAATGCGAGTTTGAGCAACAGAGCATACAGTTTTTGGGGCTCATTATATCCATCGAAGGCATCAAGATGGACCCCCAGAAGATCTCCGCTATCCTTGACTGGCCTGCTCCGGTGAATAAAAAAGGGGTACAGCGGTTTGTGGGATTTTCCAATTTCTATTGGAAATTTATCAAGGGCTTCTCGGCCATCATTTCCCCATCACACAACTAACCCGACAAGGGACTCGGTTCCAGTGGACGACCGAGGCCCAAGCCGCCTTTGTCGCCCTCAAAAAGCTCTTCACCTCTGCCTCCGTCCTGAAGCACCCCGATCCAGCTCAGATACTGTCTCAGAGACAAGGCCCCAAGGCCCTTTTGTTTCCTGTTGGATTCTTCTCTCGTAAGCTGACGCCTCCCGAGCGGAACTACGACGTAGGCGACCGAGAACTATTAGCAATCAAGGCGGCATTGGAGGAATGGCGGTACCTGTTGGAAGGTGCGGCCCATCCAATTCTCATATATACAGACCACAAGAACCTGGAGTACTTGAAGGCCGCAAAGAGGCTAAAACCACGTCAGGCCAGGTGGGCGCTGTTCTTCTCCAGGTTCGCTTTCCATGTCACCTATAGGCCGGGCTCCAAGAATACCAAGCCCGATGCCCTGTCACGGATGTTTATTGACCCTAAAGAGCCTAACCCACCTGACACCACCCTAACTGCGGAGAATTTCCTTCTTTTTCAGGAAGACTTATTAAGCCGGATCAAGCAGGCGTCCAGGGAGGATCCGCCACCTGCCAAGTCGGGAGTTTCAACCAAAGATGGTCTATTCTGGTCCAATGGTAAAATTTTCATCCCAGAAAGTCTCCGGGTCACTATACTTGGGCTCTGCCATGACCATGTACTGGCTGGACACTTTGGCATTGCCAAAACTACAGACCTGGTCCAGCGTACATTCTGGTGGCCCCAACTGGCAAAGGACTGACAAAAATATGTGGAGTCATGCACCATTTGCACCCGCAACAAGAGCTGCAGAACCAAGTCATGGGGGCTACTCAAACCCCTACCTGCTCCGGAAAGGCCGTGGAAATTAATTACCATGGACTTCATTGTGGAACTTCCTCCCTCCGAAGGCCATACGGCCATCTTTGTGGTAGTGGACCGGCTATCCAAAATGGCCCATTTCATCCCCATGAAAGGGACTCCCCTCGGCACCAGAGACAGCCCAAGCTTTCATTAAAGGTATTGTTAGACTTCACGGGGTCCCAGCGAACATCATCTCGGACAGGGGCGTCCAATTTACATCCCGGTTCTGGAAGGCTCTCTGCAATTCTCTTGGCATCGAACTATCCTTATCTTCCGCATACCACCCACAGACAAACGGGCAGACAGAAAGAACAAACCAGACTCTTGAGCAATACCTGCGTTGTTTTTCGTCCTTCTCTCAACAAGACTGGCTCTCTCTGTTGCCATTGGCGGAATTCGCCTACAACAACTCCATCCATTCCACTACCAAGCAGACCCCGTTTTTTGCCAACTATGGTTACCATCCGTCATTCCTGCCTAATTCAGTACCCGAATGCTCCGTCCCTGCTGTTCTCGAGACTGTGGATTTTTTTTTCTTCTAACAATAAGTTGTTGCAGGAAACTATGACCCGGGCACAAAACCTCAATAAGGAGGTCTTCGACAGGGGCAGACGGGGGCAACTGGTCCTGGAACCTGGAGACAAAGTATGGTTGTCCACAATCAATCTCCGGCTCGCTTGCCCATCTAGGAAGCTAGGCCCCAGATTCTTGGGCCCCTTCGCAGTTAAGCGAAAGATCAACGAGGTGGCATATGAGCTGGAGTTGCCGGAATCACTTCGGGTACACCCGGTTTTTCATGTTTCGCTCCTGAAGCCAGCAGTTCCCAATTCCTTCCCTGGACGATCCACAGATCTCCCAGCTCCTATAATGGTCAATGGGGAAGAGGAATTTGAGGTGGAAACAATTGTGGACTGCCGGAAGAGGAATAACCATATACAGTACCTCATCAAGTGGAAGGGGTACGGTTCAGAAGAAAACTCATGGGAACCTGAAGCCAGCCGGCTTGTCTACCTACCTGCTCTGCTGTCTGCCTGCCCCGATCCCGGCTTGCCCACGACAATCCTCTTGCTTATCCCCTTGGCTTATCCGCAGTGTGCTCCACAGTTACCGTACCCGGCTTGTCTGACCATCCTGTGCACCTGTCCTGAAGTGCTCTATTTGTCTGCTGGTTCCTGTTGTCCGCCGCATGCTGGTTCCTGTTGTCCGCTGCCTGCTGGTTCCTGTGACCACTTACCTGCCAGTTCCTGCTGTATGCTGGTTCCTGTTGTCCGCTGCCTGCTGGTTCCTGTGACCACTTACCTGCCAGTTCCTGCTGTCTGCTGGTTCCTGTTGTCCGCTGCATGCTGGTTCCTGTTGTCCGCTGCCTGCTGGTTCCTGTGACCACCTACCTGCCAGTTCCTGCTGTCTGCTGGTTCCTGTTGCCCGCTGCATGCTGGTTCCTGTGACCACTTACCTGCCAGTTCCTGCTGTCTGCTGGTTCCTGTTGTCCGCTGCATGCTGGTTCCTGTAGTCCGCTGCCTGCCAGTACCTGTGACCACTTACCTGCCTGTTCCTGCTGTCTGCTGGTTCCTGTTGTCCGCTGCATGCTGGTTCCTGTAGTCCGCTGCCTGCCAGTTCCTGTGACCACTTGCCTGCCAGTTCCTGCTGTCTGCTGGTTCCTGTCACCTGCTGTCTGCTGGTTCCTGTCACCTGCTGTCTGCTGGTTCCTGCCACCTGCTGTCTGCTGGTTCCTGTCACCTGCTGTCTACTGGTTCCTGTCACCTGCTGTCTGCTGGTTCCTGTCACCTGCTGTCTGCTGGTTCCTGTCACCTGTTGTCTGCTGGTTCCTGTCATCCCTTGTCAAGTCCTGCTGACCCATCCGCAGCTGTTGATCCTGCCAGACACTCGTGCCTCCTTTGACTTTTGCGCCCCCTGTCTCCATTATCAGGGGCTGCAAGTCTGGGACGTAAGAGAGGTCTCCCACTGCAATCCGGACTCGCCACTAGGTACGTGACAATAGCCATTTTAACTTTGGCTGTAAGCCACATAGGTTTTATTTTTAGCCTTTTAAACGTATTGCCCATGGGAATATACTTTGCAGTGAGGTTTCATACAGTCTTTTGATGAATTCCCATTTCTTTTCTGTGTATATTGATGCCAATATTTTCTCCCAGTCTAAGTCTTGGAGAGCAGCCCTTATCCTTGGAAAATTTGCTCTTTTAAAGTTAAGTGTTTTTATCTTTCCTGTATGTGATTGTTGCTTACAGCTAACATTAAATGAAATAAGGTTATGGTTGTAATAGGTTTATACATTTTTGCCATTACTCCAGTCAATTTCCGGGTAGTTAAAATCCCCATTATTATCACTGTCCCAGCTCTTGCAGCCCTACCCATCTGTGCAAGGAGCTGAGCCTCCACCTCCTTGTTAACACTGGGAGATCTATAACAAATGCCAATGCTAACCTTTGTAGTACGCATACCGGTGTAAAGTTCCACCCATAATGCTTCAGACTCATCACACTCTCCATCAACTAGGTCCTCTTTCACACTCACTTTAAAATCAGTTCTCACATAGAGACAGGCACCACCACCCTTCCGCTTTACCCTTTCTTTCCAAAAGAGAGCATAGCCAGGAATATTAATAGCCCAGTCATGAGAAGAATGAACAGCACAAAGTTTCTCCTTTCCCTATCAGAGTCTATTCAACCAGGGCTGTTGGTGTTTCTTAGGATTTTTTAGGGGGTTCCCTAACTTAAACTTAACTTATTGTTTGGGCATGTCCCATGGTCTAAGAATACAAGTCCTGGGGCGTGGCCTAGCAATGGCCGAGTAAAGACGTGCTTTGGAGGAGCTCCTGGCTTACCCCGGCCTGTAATAACCACCAGACAGCTTTATACTCATGTGAGCACGGCATGAGCACCACTAAACGGTACAGAACAAGGTTGGCAACCCGCGGGAACCATCCCCAGACATCCCAAATTGGAATCCAGCGCTATTTCAGAGACCCGCTGAGAGCCTCGCCGGGCGCCATAGTAGCCACACCACATGCCACCAGCATGTAGTAAGACGCCACTGCATCGCTGGCAAACTCTGCTGCACCTTCCCCAGAACCCGACTACCTCACAGCGATTTCAACCACTTTCCAGACAGATATGGCGGGCCCCTCACAGAGCCGCCTGGATGACGATCTCCGTGCCATGCTGCAGGCCCTCCCCACACGGGCGGACATTGAGGCCTTAATCCTCCGCATAGAGGAGGCACACAGCAGGGACATGCAGGAGGTGATAAATTACTTACAATCCCTGACTGACCGAGTGAGCACGGGAGAGACCTCAGCCTCCTCACTGGAGAACCGGGTGGCGGCCCTAGAATGCTCACAGGACACCCACTCTGCTGCAGCCCTGGAGATGCAACTCCATTTGGAAGAAATGGAAGACTGCAGCCGCCATAATAACCTGCGACTGTGGGGAATCCCGGAGGCCTCTGGCTCAGAAGACCTGACAGAGACAGTCACCTGCATATTCCACAGGCTCATGGAAGCCCCGCCACCTTCCCTAGAAATTGACCGAGTACATCAAACCCTTGGACCAAAATCTGCGGACCCGGACAGACCGCGTAACGTTCTATGCCGCCTGCATCGCTACTCGCCTGGGAACATGGAGCGATCGAGTTCGATGGGGCACAGATCCAAATTCTCTGAGACTTATCCAGAGCAACGCTGCAGAGGAGAGCACTCTTGAAACCGGCTCTAGAGGTGGCAAAAAGACACGGCTGCACCTACAGATGGGGTTACCCCCTGGTAGTAGTATTCTGCAAGGCACAAGCTTCCTTCACCTTACGGTCTCCAGCAGATCTACCAACGTTCTTCACTTTTCTGGAAGCTGAACTGGTACAGGTACAGAACTGGCTACAGAGGATCCCAAAGCCGATGGGTCAATTAGGTTCTGCCACAAGCAGATTCTCCCAGCCTGCCCGATTGCAAGGGTCTCGGAGGAGACCCCACACGCCATCCATGGACAGGTCACGTGAGTCATAAAAAAACTCTCTAGGAACTGTCCCTTAGTACACATAGGCTGCCTACCCATCTCCCCCACAAACTGTCACCCTGTCTTGATGCCGCCCATTTTGCATCACAATGGATGGCTCCCCCTCGGCCGACCGGCCAAGTTTATACTGGGTAACTTTTACACCTTGCTGGCCGGGACTGCTCCGGTCCCTGCTCCCGTCTCCCCCAGAACGCAGATCAATTTGACACCCCCCCGGCACAGAAAACTGTCAGCCACGACCCTCTCCCAGACCTAATGGGAACTAATTGCCGTTTGCAAGGAACCCTATAATAGCTGCAGAGACCCGGATCCCTAGCGCTCTGTTTCTATGGAAACAATCAGGTGTTCACACTCCCTTTTTTTTTTATTACTGCCAACCTGAAATAACACATTGCTAACTGCTTATGGCGTGGCAGAAGGAACTCAGACACCATATATATATATGTATATATCAAAGCATATTTCATATACCACCTCCTGTTAGGAAGATGGAGGCGATTGTACTGGTTCTGTTTAACATTCCTTCCATTACAGGTTCGTACTGTGTTTATACAGGTCTCACGGCCCCCCCACGCCTCTGAACCTCCAGGCTGCAAGGGCCATAAGTACGCTATACAACACCATGTGAGTTGTCAACTCGGGAGGGTTATATATTACCCTGGGACAGTGGTGGGGGGCCGTGGTGGGGAGCCGGGTTACACCAGACCCTCCTGGAGACCTGTGGGAACACCATCAGAAACGACCTCTTATACTGAGGAAACTCAAGGCTGGCACGTCTTTACTCAAATACAGGACCTAATGAGACTAACTCTGGTGTTTGAAGGAAGATGTGAAAACCGAGGACCAAATGTTTTTGTCAACACAGATCCTTACTGTGGCAGGGAGATATTGACACAGTTAATTCTAGACGGGGAAGGGGGGGTGAGAAGACCTGACTAGAAGGAGGCTATTGTAGATCTTCCTTTCCATGCTCACCCTCAAGAAGGCCCCCCCTTTTTTTATGGGGGGGGCCCGAGGGGGGATGCTTGTGTGCTTACTATGTTTATTAAGTTTATTTTGTTTAGGACGTTGTTTCTGTTTAATATGTTTCTTAAGTTACTTGTACCTTTCATGCTCAATATATCTGAACTATATGTGTACCTACCTCTTAGTACCGCATACCTGCCAACTGCTCACAATCTCACTCCCAGAAAAGGTCAGGGAGGTTAGGGGGAGACGGGGGGCTCCCTACTGGCTCTTGCTGATCACACTCCCACATAGGCCAGTGCGCACTGACCAGTTTTCCTTTTTAACTGGAGAGCGTACTAGCAAACTTTAGTTCCTCCCTCTATTTAGGTGGTGCCCAGTGTAGGACACAGCCCATTGCAAAAACTTCCCCCACCGGGTAAACTACCTACAGAGGACTCTTTCCCCTCTCTCTTCTTCACACTCCCCCCCCCCCCTTCTTTTCCTGTTACTCTTTGGTACACTCTGACAGACTTCTATAAGGCACAAAAGAAGCCTTGGAGACTCAATGAAAGCCTGCTACAAGACCCAGAAGTGTTGGCAGACGTGGTAAAGGAGATAGAACACTACTTCCGTACCAATGATACCCCCGACAGTGACACAGGAATAGTTTGGGAAACACACAAGGCAGTGATCCGTGGTGTACTCATAAAACACAGATCTAGGATCAATCGACAACGATCAGCACAACTATCCTCCCTTCTAAGCAAATTGCAAACACTAGAAACTAGACATAAACTGGCCCCAACCAGACCACTAGAAAATGACCTAGACACTGTCCTCACACAAATTACTGATCTCCTACAATTTAAAGCCAAGCTCCAAATTTGTCATAAAAAATTCTATGAGTCGGGCAACAAATGTGGGAGACTATTGGTCCAAGCCCTAGGTACCCAAAAAACGGCAACTTATATACCACACATCATAACTCCTATGGGACAAAAAGCATCCCTACCCCAAAAAATTACTCAGGCACTTAAATCATACTATGAAACTCTCTATAATCTGCACTCAACACAAACCCCACAACAGCAAACAACAGACTACATAGCCTCCTCCCAGATGCCTACCTTACCAACTGAAACACGTGACCTGTTAGAAGACCCCATTACGTTGACTGAACTTCAACTAGCTATAGGAAACAACAAACCAGGAAAGGCACTGGGAACAGATGGCCTCACTACCCAATATTACAAAACCCTACTCCCATCTCTAGGTAACCATCTAGTTAAACTCCTCAATAGCCTTAGTAAAGGGAAAACACTACACAACTCTACACTACAAGCCCAAATATCAGTAATCCCCAAAGACGGTAAAGACCCAGCTCAATGTGGAAGCTACCGACCAATATCCCTTCTTAATACAGACCTCAAACTATTTACTAAAATAATACCTTCCAGACTACAACAACATCTACCCTATCTGGTACATCTAGACTAGGTGGGCTTCGCACCCACCAGAGAAGCCAGAGACAACACCTATAAGGTGCTAAACCTGTTACATACAGCAAACATTACCAAAACACCAAGCATCTTCATCGGCACAGACGCTAAAAAAGTGTTCGACCGAGTTAACTGGAACTTCATGTTTGCAACACTGAGACATGTAGGCTTAGGTAGCAATATGCTTAATTGGATATCAGTGGCATACTCAGACCGTCAGGTATAGTCAGAGCTAACAATGTGACTTTGGACTCACCCACTTTTGCCCCTACTTTTTGCACTGTCTCTAGAACCCTTCCTCTGTCATGTGAGATTGAACCCAGATATTACCGGAATTACGATAAATCAAGCACAACATAAAGTATCGGCTTACGCAGATGACCTAATGTTCTCAATCACAAACCCGATTATATCCCTACCAAATTTGTTACGAGAGTTCAAAACATACGGCACACTCTCCAATCTAAAAATCTATTTCTCCAAGTCAGAGGTGATGGGAGTCGGACTACCACAGCCGCAGCTCATATATACTTTATCTACACAGGCCTACATTCCTGGTTTCGGCCTCAAAATGACCATTATTCCCAATTTCCTTTACCTTCTACAAGGACCAATACAGGCATTCAGCATTCATAAAGTTCATATGGGACCAAATACAGACCCAGACTCGAAAATACTCGCCCTCCCTAAACAACATGGAGGTCTAGCGATGCCGGACATTCGCACCTACTATCACACGGTACACTTAGGCAGGCTGGTAGATTGGTGCCGACATCGTGAAACCAAACTATGGCCTCAGCTAGAACAAGCCCAAAGTGAGATTTCCCTCAATAGAGCCCTGTGGTGCTACTCAACCCTCCCCGAAAATAACAAATGCCATCCTCTGATTGGGAACACCACAAAAATCTGTGCCCTTCTTATTACCAGAGCTTCCCTCTCTTCCCAAAACTCTCCCCTGCGCACCATACTGGGGAACCCTCAATTTACAACAGGCCTGCGTGATGTGGTCTTTCGGGGGCTAGGCGGCGCGGGCCTCTACCAAGCCTCCCACTTTAGTTCTGGGGGACCCTGGAAGACGATTACAGAACTCTTAGATCCACGGGCCCGTTCTGCCTGGACTTCCTGAGATCACTTTAATTATGCCACTTTCTGAGAACCATACAGTCTCCAGCTGACCTTAGCCAACCCCTTACAACATTGGAAGAATTCTGTACTGAATCCGGAGTTCTACCGCATACACTTTCACTCACCTACAACCTGTTAAATACACCTCCTGCGGAGTATCAACCTCCAGGCCTCATCAAGTGGGAAAGAGAACTGAACTGCCAGTTCAGCGCCAACAAACAAAATCATATCCTTAGATTCACACATAAATCTTCCATATGCACCAAAATTCAAGAAACCAACTACAAAATTCTAATAAGATGGTATAGAACCCCATCACTTCTACACAAATTCTTTTCCACAACATCTGACCTCTGCTGGCATTGCCAGAAAGAACGCGGAACCCTGTTACACATGTTTTGGTCATGCCCTAAGATCGCAAATTTCTGGAAGGTAGTTTGCGAAATAGCACAAAAATTCAGAGACCGAGACATCCCAGACGAACCTGCTTTTTCCTCCTACATGCGTTAGACACACCCGAATGAATTTACAAGACTTGCACAAGGCTAGAATGGGCTACAAGACCATCAGTAAGAAGTTTGGTGAGAAAGAGACAACTGTTGGAGCGATTATTCGCAAATGAAAGAAATACAAAATAACCATCAATTGCCTCGCTCTGGAGCTCCATGCAAGATTTTGCATTATGGGGTAAGGAGGATCATGAGAAAAGTGAGGGATCAGCCCAGAACTACACAGGAGGAGCTTGTAAATGATCTCAAGGTAGTTGGGACCACAGTCACATGTACAAGCCCATCTGAAGTTTGCTAATGAACATGTAAATGATATAAAGAAGGATTGGGAGAAAGTGCTGTGGTCAGATGAGACCAAAATGAGCTCTTTGGCATTAACTCGACTCGCCATGTTTGGAGGAAGTAAAATGCTGACTATGACCCCTAAGAACACCATCCCTACAGTCAAGCATGGATGTGGAAACATTATGTTTTGGGGCTGTTTCTCTGCTAAAGGTACAGGCTGACATTGATGCATTGAGGGGCCAATGGACAGAGCCATGTATTGTAAAACACAGACACCGAAGGTGGGTCGTGGATGGGTCTTCCAGCATGACAATGACCCAAAACATACTGCCGAGGCAACAAAGGAGTGGCACAAGAAGAAGCACATTAAGGCCATGGAGTGGTCTAGCCAAGCTCCAGACCTTAATCCTATAGAAGATGTATGGAGGGAGTTGAAACTTTGAGTTGCCAAGCGACAGCCAAGAAAACGTAAGGATTTACCAAAATCCCTCCTGAGATGTGTGCAAACCTTGTAACCAAATACAAGAAACATCTTACCTCTGTGCTTGGGGGTACAAGGGTTTCTCCACCAAGTACTAAGTCATGTTTTGCTTGGGGATCAAATTATATGTATTGTTTCAAATTGTACTGTATTTATCGTCATATAACATGCACAGGCATATAACACGCACCTTGATTTTAAGAGGGAAGCTTCAGGAAAAAAACTTACATTTTAAATAAAGAACATTGAAGCAAAATAAGGGTCAGTGCTCATCAATGCAGCCTTATTAGTGCCCATCTGCAGCCTCATCATTGCC
This sequence comes from Lithobates sylvaticus, assembly GCA_028564925.1. Taxonomy (NCBI): domain Eukaryota; kingdom Metazoa; phylum Chordata; class Amphibia; order Anura; family Ranidae; genus Lithobates; species Lithobates sylvaticus. Next base: position 115,417,412 of record CM053029.1, on the reverse strand, counting down.
CATCAATGCAGCCTCACCATTGCCCATCAATGCAGCCAAAAAATTTCACAACTTTATGAACTCAACTTCCCGCCCCTCCTGAAAAAAAACAAGACTTTACTTTACCAATGGTACACAGGCCTAAATTCCTGGTTTCGGCCTCAAAATGACCATTATTCACAATTTCCTTTACCTTCTACAAGCTTTACCCATACACATCCCTGCAGGATATTTTAAACAGGTCCATTCAGCATTCATAAAGTTCATATGGGACCAAATACAGACCCAGACTCGAAAATACTCGCCCTCCCTAAACAACATGGAGGTCTAGCGATGCCGGACATTCGCACCTACTATCACACGGTACACTTAGGCAGGCTGGTAGATTGGTGCCGACATCGTGAAACCAAACTATGGCTTCAGCTAGAACAAGCCCAAAGTGAGATTTCCCTCAATAGAGCCCTGTGGTGCTACTCAACCCTCCCCGAAAATAACAAATGCCATCCTCTGATTGGGAACACCACAAAAATCTGTGCCCTTATTACCAGAGCTTCCCTCTCTTCCCAAAACTCTCCCCTGCGCCCCAAATAATGGGGAACCCTCAATTTACAACAGGCCTGCGTGATGTGGTCTTTCGGGGGCTAGGCGGCGCGGGCCTCTACCAAGCCTCCCACTTTAGTTCTGGGGGACCCTGGAAGACGATTACAGAACTCTTAGATCCCACGGGCCCGTTCTGCCTGGACTTCCTGAGATCACTTTAATTATGCCACTTTCTGAGAACCATACAGTCTCCAGCTGACCTTAGCCAACCCCTTACAACATTGGAAGAATTCTGTACTGAATCCGGAGTTCTACCGCATACACTTTCACTCACCTACAACCTGTTAAATACACCTCCTGCAGAGTATCAACCTCCAGGCCTCATCAAGTGGGAAAGAGAACTGAACTGCCAGTTCAGCGCCAACAAAAAAAATCATATCCTTAGATTCACACATAAATCTTCCATATGCACCAAAATTCAAGAAACCAACTACAAAATTCTAATAAGATGGTATAGAACCCCATCACTTCTACACAAATTCTTTTCCACAACATCTGACCTCTGCTGGCATTGCCAGAAAGAACGCGGAACCCTGTTACACATGTTTTGGTCATGCCCTAAGATCGCAAATTTCTGGAAGGTAGTTTGCGAAATAGCACAAAAATTCAGAGACCGAGACATCCCAGACGAACCTGCTTTTTCCTCCTACATGCGTTAGACACACCCGAATGAATTTACAAGACTTGCACAAGGCTAGAATGGGCTACAAGACCATCAGTAAGAAGTTTGGTGAGAAAGAGACAACTGTTGGAGCGATTATTCGCAAATGAAAGAAATACAAAATAACCATCAATTGCCTCGCTCTGGAGCTCCATGCAAGATTTTGCATTATGGGGTAAGGAGGATCATGAGAAAAGTGAGGGATCAGCCCAGAACTACACAGGAGGAGCTTGTAAATGATCTCAAGGTAGTTGGGACCACAGTCACATGTACAAGCCCATCTGAAGTTTGCTAATGAACATGTAAATGATATAAAGAAGGATTGGGAGAAAGTGCTGTGGTCAGATGAGACCAAAATGAGCTCTTTGGCATTAACTCGACTCGCCATGTTTGGAGGAAGTAAAATGCTGACTATGACCCCTAAGAACACCATCCCTACAGTCAAGCATGGATGTGGAAACATTATGTTTTGGGGCTGTTTCTCTGCTAAAGGTACAGGCTGACATTGATGCATTGAGGGGCCAATGGACAGAGCCATGTATTGTAAAACACAGACACCGAAGGTGGGTCGTGGATGGGTCTTCCAGCATGACAATGACCCAAAACATACTGCCGAGGCAACAAAGGAGTGGCACAAGAAGAAGCACATTAAGGCCATGGAGTGGTCTAGCCAAGCTCCAGACCTTAATCCTATAGAAGATGTATGGAGGGAGTTGAAACTTTGAGTTGCCAAGCGACAGCCAAGAAAACGTAAGGATTTACCAAAATCCCTCCTGAGATTTGTGCAAACCTTGTAACCAAATACAAGAAACATCTTACCTCTGTGCTTGGGGGTACAAGGGTTTCTCCACCAAGTACTAAGTCATGTTTTGCTTGGGGATCAAATTATATGTATTGTTTCAAATTGTACTGTATTTATCGTCATATAACATGCACAGGCATATAACACGCACCTTGATTTTAAGAGGGAAGCTTCAGGAAAAAAACTTACATTTTAAATAAAGAACATTGAAGCAAAATAAGGGTCAGTGCCCATCAATGCAGCCTTATTAGTGCCCATCTGCAGCCTCATCATTGCCCATCAATGCAGCCTCACCATTGCCCATCAATGCAGCCTGATTAGTGCCCATCAATGCAGCCTGACCAGTGCCCATCTGCAGCCTCACCATTGCCCATTAACGCAGCCTGATCAGTGCCCATCTGCAGCCTCACCATTGCCCATTAATGCAGCCTGATCAGTGCCCATCTGCAGCCTCACAATTGCAGCCTGATCAGTACCCATCTGCAGCCTCGCCATTGCCCATCAATGCAGCCTGATCAGTGCCCATCTGTAGCCTCGCCTTTGGCCATCAATGCAGCCTCACCAGTGCCAGATTACACAGAGCCAGGATCTCTTGTGAAATCGGCACTTGCAGTCACACACAGTCCCGGCTCCTATGATAGACAGAACCTCGGTCCAATAACGGGATATGTGACATCTATGCTAGGAGCTGTGTGTTACTGTGAGTGCTGAGTACACAGGAGATCCCGGCTCTGTGTAATCCGGTGGAGCTTGCCCCCTCCTTCCCCTACAAGGCAGCCAGGTATCGGCGTATAATCACACATGATTTGCCCCTATTTTCAGGGGGAAAAGTGCATGTTATACACTGATAAATACGGTACTTATTTTTCTCACTGAACTGCAACTCAATTCATAACATTTGTGTCATGTGTTTTTTCAGGATTTTTGGCTGATTTTCTGTCTATCATTTAACCTCTAGAGATCCGCGCTATATAGCCGAATGACGGCTACAGCGTGGATCTACATTGCCGGGACAACGATTCATTGACGTCGTCCGGTGCACGAGCGGCCTGCGCGCCCCCTGAAGGGCGTGCGCGCGGTGTGCTCTGTGATCAGCGAGTCTGTGAGACTCGCTGGATCACAGATCCGAGTAAGGGGTCGATCCCAACCCCTTACCACGTGATCAGCTGTCAGCCAATGACAGCTGATCATGTGATGACAACACAGCCGGTAATCGGCTATTTTTCCTCCTTGCGCTGACAGCGCGAGGAGGAAAAAAAAAGCCGATCACCAGCGGCAGTGAGAGGGACATTAGTCCCGATCACCAGCGGCAGTGAGAGGGACATTAGTCCCGATCACCAGCGGCAGTGAGAGGGACATTAGTCCCGATCACTGCGATGTGCCCCGGCTCCTCGGTGCCCACCTGTGCCCCCTACAAGTGCCGTCTACCAGTGCCCACCAGCGCCACCTGTCAGTGCCCACAGTGCCACCTGTCAGTGCCCACAATCAGTGCCTGAATAGTGCTACACATCAGTGTCACCTACCAGTGCCCATCAGTGTCACCTACCAGTGCCTATCAGTGCCACCTACCAGTGCCACCTATCAGTGCCACCTATCAGTGCCATCTATCAGTGCCATCTATCAGTGGTACCTATCAGTGCCCATCCATGCAATCCATCCATGCCACCCATCAGGGCCCCTCAGTGCCATCTTATCTGTGCCCATCAGTACCGACTTATCTGTCCCCATCAGTGCCACCTTATCTGTGCCCATCAGTGCAGCCTATCAGTGCCCACCAGTGCAGCCTATCAGTGCCCACCAGTGCAGCCTATCAGTGCCCATCAGCGCATATCAATGAAGCAGAAAAATTACCCGTTTGCAAAATTTTATAACAAACTATTAAACATGATTTTATTTTTTTTTTCAACATTTTCCATCTTTTTATTTTTTTTTTTTATTCCTTTATTTAAGTAATACAAAGTACAACAAAACGGTATAGACAACATTGTCAGAGTACATGTAACAGGTCAGAGAATGCAAAAAACATTACAAAGTAAGAAACATCATGTGGGCTAATCAAACCACTTCCCTGCGTAAGGCACAAAATAGGATCGAATGAAATATCAGGGCAATGTTACTGCCCGCCGGGTCGAGTGGGTGGATCAGTCATCGTTATTCCTGACTGCTAATAACTAATACCTTCGTTAGACTATACCAGATGATAGCAAGGTTAGTTTAATGTACGTGCAAGTGAAAAATTCTGCAGCCGAGCAACCCAAACATGAGAGTCAAACTAAACTGGGCATGGTGTGTATATTCATTCCTCTTGTCTAGCTCTCATGGATGGGCAACAGTTGCTATGTCTGAAGCATATTTATTTTCCATCTTTTTTTGTTTGTTTAGCAAAAAATAAAAACCCCAGCTGTGATTAAATACCACCAAAAGAAAGCTCTATTTGTGGGAAAAAAATGATAAAAATTTAATTTGGGTACAGTGTTGTATGACTGCGCAATTGTCATTCAAAGTGTGTTAGCGCCGAAAGCTGAAAATTGATCTGGGCAGGAGGGGGGTTTAAGTGCCCAGTAAGCAAGTGGTTAAAATACATCTATGATATAAAAATGATAGACCCTTGATTTCTTTGTAGGTAGGCAAACTTACAAAATCTGCAGGAATCAATAATAATTTTCCCCACTGTATGTTTTCGTCTCAAGTTTTTTGTCCCTCGTCTCCATTTCAGACAGTTGAAAGATACTGTATATGTATGTTTTTACATGTTGGAGCCAGTTACCTGCCTGATATAATCTTACTGTGTGTTATGGCTCTATAAAAACATTTGCACATGTAAAGCATTCATATATTTCTCAGAAATGGTTTTGAACTGTATATCCTATCATGCTCAAAACAGTAGTGATCCCCCTGGCAGACTACTGTTGCTTGCTCTATTCAGTGCATTTGCCAGATCTGTATAAACATCAAGGACAATTTCCCAGTCTTTCTGGCCCTATATGGGAATTATATCAGTATTGAGCTCTGTATCATATCTGACACCTGCTATGTGGTAATGCTGCAGTCTTCGTTTTAAATTAAAATACCTGTACATGGCATTGCTGTACAGGAAATAGGAGCAGAGAAATTTAGTTTCTATTTAAGCATCATAAACTATATTACAAAGATTTTTTTTTTCCCTCTAAGAAATGTTATGAATTGTACACTCCTTTGTAAATTGTTTGTAAAATATTAAATTGTGCAGGCGGAATACAACGGCAAATGCCTGTCAGAGTGCTGCAGAGCAAGTTCCCTTAGCAGTGCATACAATTCACCTTCAAGGGCCATTCACAGACATGAGATGATCATCTTTTTCAATTTGTCATTGTATCTGCAGGCACCAAAAAGAGCCTTATGTACTGAAGAGTGAAGTGAGGTTAAGTGAACCTATCCTATGTTTACATTCAACAGCCAATCATTTGCATTGACATTAAAAGTAAAATAGGAAGAGCTTAGGGCAATAGCACAGGAACAAGTAGAAAAATTTAACAGTATCTGGCAACCCTGGATCATCTTCAAATATTCATCTAGACATGATGACCTGATACAGGGGTAAAGAGGGTATAACTGCAGACTCTGGAACTAACAACAGCCCCCCCCCCCTCCTCTAACCCTTCCCCACACCCAAACCCCTTTCTTTTCTACCTCTCTTCTATCTTTCTGTGCTATCTTTCCATGATAGCACCCTTTCTCTTCTCTAGATCTGTTCTCTGGATTTTTGAAACGATATTATAGCTTAGGTAAAGCGATTTTCGAGGATTCTCAATTATTAGCATGTTTATTGGTTAAAGGATTAAAATATGTTTTTGAAAAGAGTTGTCCAACAACACAATCTTTATAGCGCAAAATAAGTGAAACCACGCTTACGTTATATGCGACCTGTAAAGTATATACAGAGCTTTATTGACTGTATACTTGTTCACTACTGTATACTTGTTTACTTTTGAAATAAAACTTTATTGTTTGTGTAGCGGGGTCGTACCCCTTTTAGTGGAAAAGACTACATTCCCCATAATTCCCCAGGCTCCCGGGCTGTTGGTTTCCGCCCGAGAGGCTTCTGGGGGAGGTGATAAAAGGGAAGAGGAGAGACTGCCTCTTCCTCTTCTGATGCCACTTCTGACTGGGCTGCCTCTTCTGACGCCTCTTCTGACTGAGCTGGTGAAGAATACTGTACTTATTCAAGGACTGAGCTCTATTGCTAGGGATCAGGCCTGGTCCGTTAGGTAGGCGCAGATAGATTTATTGCACCTCAGGGATGCATAGCAAACGGTCGCACACTTGGCGCTCCGTTCCCCATTGCTAGTTTGATGCATATGTGTGTACATGTTAAAGTGCATATTGCAGGGACCTGCTAAAGTATTGTAAGTCAAATGTTTGATGCATGTTACTATTTATTTTCCTTACTGCCAAAGTAAAGCCAGTTATTCTTATCTCAGCAGTCTGCTTGTGAGTTCATACCCATTACACTTAGAGTATAAGTGATATTTTTTATGTGCATAGATACATACCCCTTTACTAACTGTGCCAGAGCGGGTAGAGCAAATTGCCGGGGGGTTGGTGGAGCTGTACTCAGGGACCCAAAACAAACCAGCGGCCCTCTTAACTGGGGGTATCGCTACACGTGGGGGGCTCGTAATCCGGGATCCTGAGTCAGCGGGAAAAGCCGCCAGAAGGTACCGGCATGGACCCAATAGAAGTGGGACGGTGGTCCGCAACATGGGCCACTGATCCAGCCGCAGCAGCAGTCATTGAACTGCCAGGGATATGGCAGAGAGAGGCAGTCACAAACTACTCACTCTTAGTGCAGAACTGTGGTGCTGTCTAGGTGAGAATGTGACTCAGTGCAGTAGAACCCCCGGGGATTACCCAATGTCGGGATACAGGAAACTCCGGATGTTTTCAGGGAGGACATCCCCCCCCCCCCCCCCCCCCTGTACCCCGGAGAAGAGAGATTTGAAGAGTGGTTAACTGACGGAGCTGGTGACGCGGAGACTTGTTCCTGAGGAGACACCTGTGCGGACCGGGACTGCTGAAGGCCTGAAGCCTGGGCCTTGCAGCAGACAGAGTGAGACTCTCATCCCTCAGAGTCAGCAGCAGCGGAGCGGAGACTCTTCCCTACAGTCGGTCGGTCGGAGCTGAGGACCGGAGCGCAGGGGCTGTGACGGAGGAGACCGGAGCCGCCATTGGAGGGACCGGAGCTGAGGACGGTACCCCAGGATTGGTGAGAGAGCCGAAAGGCTCATCCTGCATTGCTATACACACTTTCATGCCTATTGAACTGCCAAGGCACAATTTACCTCAGAGCAGCAAATGTTTCTTTCTGTGGATTACAAATACACCATTTAAAGCTACATGTGCACCACCTCTACAGTTCTCTTGCCGGTGAAGAATACTGTACTTATTCAAGGACTGAGCTCTATTGCTAGGGATCAGGCCTGGTCCGTTAGGTAGGCGCAGATAGATTTATTGCACCTCAGGGGTGCATAGCAGACGGTCGCCACACTTGGCGCTCCGTTCCCCATTGCTAGTTGATACATATGTGTGTACATGTTTAAGTGCATATTGCAGGGACCTGCTAAAGTATTGTAAGTCAAATGTTAAATGCCTGTTACTATTTCTTTTTCTTACTGCCCAAGTAAAGCCAGTTATTCTTATCTCAGCAGTCTGCTTGTGAGTTTAAATCCATTATGCTTAGAGTATAAGTGATATTTATATGTGCATAGATACATACCCCTTTACTAACTGTGCCAGAGCGGGTAGAGCAAATTGCCGGGGGGTTGGTGGAGCTGTACTCAGGGACCCAAAACAAACCAGCGGCCCTCTTAACTGGGGGTATCGCTACACGTGGGGGCTCGTAATCCGGGATCCTGAGTCAGCGGGAAAAGCCGCCAGAAGGTACCGGCATGGACCCAATAGAAGTGGGACGGTGGTCCGCAACATGGGCCACTGATCCAGCCGCAGCAGCAGTCATTGAACTGCCAGGGATATGGCAGAGAGAGGCAGTCAAGCAGCTCATAATGTCCCTATCCCCATGCCAAAAGTCATGGATAATGGACATGAGAAATGATGCTGGGTATACATACGCCCTAATAGAATGGCAGGAAGAGACTCCAGAGCAGTTCAGGAGCCAAAGCATACGAGCACCGGATGGTCAGACCTATCAATTGCTGCATACGCTGCCGCGCAAGGGAGACTGTTCTCCAGTGAAAACTATGCTATCCCCAAAGAAGGAAGAGCAGAAGGGCGCGGAAAGTCCCGCACCCGCACAGACTACTCTTAGTGCAGAACTGTGTGCTGTCCTAGGGGAGATTGTGACTCAGTGCAGAAGAGACCCCGGGGATTACCCAATGTCGGGATACAGGAAACTCCGGATGTTTTCAGGGAGGACACCTGTACCCTCGGGAGAAGAGAGATTTGAAGAGTGGTTAGATGGTGCCACGCAGGCCTTAGAAGAATGGGAGGTCCCAGAAGGTAGAAAGAAGCAAGGATTGTCGAGAGCCTAAAAGGACCTGCCTTAGAGGCCATACGCAATCTGAAGACAAGCAAAAAGGATTGCACTGCCCAGGATTACATAGACATCCTGGAAAGTGTGTTTGGTGGGACAGAAAAAGTCACAGAACTTACCTATCAACTGGAACACTGTTACCAGAAGACAGGGGAGAAGCTGTCGGAGTATATGGGACGCATAGACAAGATCCTGCATAGGATTATCCTGAAGAAGGGGATAGATCCAGGGAAGGTAGATGAAGCCCGTGCCCAGCAGGTGATGAGGGGAGCCCAACCCCTGGACCCTGTCGCACTAGTACTACGCACCCGGCAGGATGGGAAGAGCCTGGACTACCCTGATCTCATTCGAATGGTCAGAGAAGAAGAGGCCATGTTGGAAGAGAAACGGGAGAAGCAGGTGATGGGGTCTACAAAGCTTCCAGTGGCCACGGTCAGGTCGGCCTTAACCCCTGAAAGAGAGACAGAAGTAGATGCCCTGAAGTTGCAGATGTCCCAGATGATGGAGATACTGACGTCTCTAGTGGCGAAAGAGACGCCCAGTCCCAAGAAAGAAACAAGCAGGAGGGAATTGTTTCCAGCTGTTTCAGCACCAGCATCCCCACCTGACTACGGTGAGATGATCTGTTTTAATTGTGGAGGAATTGGTCATATTGCAGCTGTATGTTCCAGTCCCAAGAAGAAGAAAACAGATAGCCGCCAGCCGGCGGGAAACGCCAAAGGGGCCCCGGTGAAGGAGTCAACCGGGTGCCCATCACCTTCAGTGAGCTCCAAGAAGAATAACAGGAAAAGAAAGCGAGGAGATCAAACCCCTCAAAAGGGGCCCAGGGATCCTCAACCAAGGTACACTCCAGAGAAAGGGGGCAAGACCCCTCCGAAGAAACACAGCACTCCCAAGCGAGAACCCTTGAAAATGAGAGATAACAATGTCCCTCAACGGGTTCACACTCCCACTAAGAGGGAGAAAATTAATGCATACCAGGCTCAAGAAAGGATCAAGCGCAAATCAAGTGAGAAAACAAAGAGTCCACAGAAGAGGACAGCATCAACTCGGCCCTACCCAGAAAAGCTAGTTGGTCCATCTCCTACTGTACCTATCCAGGTGGAAGGAATATACACAAAGGCTCTCCTGGACACTGGAGCGCAAGTGACCCTATTGTACAGGGACTTCTATGACAGATACCTGAGTCATCTGCCCATACAGAAGATAGAAGAGTTGGAGATAAGGGGATTGGGAACTCAGAGTTTCCCTTATGATGGATACCTACCCATACGGTTGACCTTTGACCCATCCGTAGCTGGGAAGACTGAAGTGTTTGACACCTTAGCAGTGGTGTGCCCTCGCCCGCCTGGAACCAGCAAGACCTCCCTGATCATAGGGACCAACACGGATCTAGTCAGAAGGCTTCTGACCCCCCTGGTGAAGAAAGAGAATCTTTCAGCTCCCAAGATCCATCCCATGCTGAAGGCAGCCTATCAGCGGCTGGTCCTAGAGCAGAAGACCCCAAGTGAGGGGATAGGAAGGGTATGGAGGCTTGGAAAAGAAGGAGCAGTGTTACAGCCTGGAGAGGTGACCTGCATGAGAGCCACGGTGAAACTTAATTGGGAGCAGCCTGGCCCCTTTGTAATGTTGGAACCCGACCCAAAGGAGGGTCACTCAGGTCTGGAGGTGATACCAGAAGTGATCTCATTGAAGGACCTGAAGAAGGCAAGAGGAAGAGTCCCTGTCAGTGTGAGGAACCCCACGGAACGGCCCGTGGAGATCCCTGCCAGGATGCTTCTGGGACAGGTGAGTCCTGCTGTCCCAGTTGGCTGGTCAGAAGTGAAGGGGACGGGTGAAGGAGAAGATGTTTGGAAGAAACTCTCCATGGAAAACCCAAACCTACCTGGAGCTTGGAGAGAGAGAGCCAAGGCCCAGCTGACCAGATGGGAGAAGATTTTCTCTAAAGATGAGTTTGATGTGGGGTGTGCGAGGAGTGCCACCCATCGGATCCGCATGCAAGAGGACAAGCCATTCAGAGAGAGAGTGAGGCGAGTCCCGCTAGCAGATCTGGAGGATCAGAGGGAGCAGCTTGCGGAACTGAAGAAGACGGGAGTGATTCGGGAGTCCAGAAGCCCCTATGCCTCCCCAATTGTGGTAGTCAGGAAGAAGAATGGATCCTTGAGGCTCTGCATTGACTACAGAACTCTCAACAGGAGGACCATTCCTGACCAGTACACCACGCCAAGGATAGAGGATGCCTTACAGAGTTTATCTGGAGCTAAGTGGTTCAGTGTGATGGACCTCAAGAGTGGGTATTACCAAATTCCCATGCATCCAGAAGATAGAGAAAAGACTGCCTTCATAACCCCAGTAGGATTCTTTGAGTTCAACAGGATGCCTCAGGGCTTATCTGGAGCTCCTGCTACGTTTCAACGCCTAATGGAAAGGACAGTTGGAGACATGAACCTCATAGAAGTCCTTGTGTACCTGGACGATGTCATTGTCTTTGGAAAGACTTTGGAAGAACATGAAGCCAGATTGGAGAAAGTACTGAAGAGGCTCAGTGAAGAGGGACTCAAACTTTCTCCCGAGAAGTGCCGGTTCTATCAGTCTTCTGTGAACTATCTGGGACACATAGTGTCTGAAAAAGGAGTGGCTACAGACCCTGAGAAGTTGGAGGCAGTTACTTCGTGGCCAAGGCCCACAACAGTTACAGAACTTCGGTCTTTCTTGGGGTTCTGCTCCTACTACCGCAGGTTTGTGGATGGGTTTGCCCGCATTGCAAAACCCCTAAACGAACTGCTCAAGACAGAAGGAGAGGAAGATGGATTGGGGCCTAGGAGGCCGGGTGAGTCGGTCCAAGACCAATGGAACTCAAGGTGTGAAGAGGCTTTCAGAACCTTGAAGAGAAGTCTCACCACAGCCCCAGTTTTGGCCTACGCTGATCCCACTAGACCATATGAGCTACATGTTGATGCCAGCCATGAGGGCCTAGGTGGAGTACTCTACCAGGAGTATGAAGACCAGCTACGACCAGTGGCCTATGTGAGCCGGAGCCTGACCCCCTCCGAGAAGAACTACCCCACCCACAAGTTGGAGTTCTTAGCCCTCAAATGGGCAGTAGTTGACAAACTGAGAGACTATTTGTATGGGGCCGAGTTTACTGTAAAGACAGATAACAACCCCTTGACCTATCTATTCACCACCGCCAAGCTGGATGCAACTGGACACAGATGGTTGGCGGCGTTGTCTGGATTCAATTTCAGCCTCAAGTACAGACCAGGGGCTGGAAATAGGGATGCAGATGCCCTGTCCCGAAGATCCCATGTCATGGTCGATGACTGGGAAGACTGGACCCAAGTGGCACCAGAAGGAGTGCGAGCCCTTTGTCAGGGGGCTGAACTCCAAGCCAGAGGAGGATCCAGAGCTGAAGAGATAGGAGTTACCACAGTGGGAGTCCCAAAGTGTTACTGTGGGGTAACCCAACTAGAAGAAGAGTGTCTACCGAAGCTGTCAAAGAAAGAGTTAAGGTGTGACCAATTGGAAGACCCCATGGGGAAATTGGTCATGGAAGCCCTGGAAGACCAGAGTCCAGAGGGACTTCGACTTCACCCTTCCAAAGAAGCTCGCCTACTGAGGAGAGAGTTGGACAAGTTACAGGTGCATCAGGGGGTAGTCTACCGAAGGGGCCCCTCTGATAGCCCAGAAGATAAGTGGCAGTTGTTTCTCCCCGAAAAGCATCGAGAGACTGTGCTGATTGCCTTACATGACCAGCATGGTCACTTAGGAGCAGAGAGAACCTTCCAACTTGTCAGAGACCGGTTTTATTGGCCCTGCATGAGGACCGAAGTGGAGGAGTATTGCCATTCCTGTGCAAGATGCATTCAGAGGAAGACTTTACCCCATCAAGCTGCCCCAATGGGCCACCTACAGAGTCAAGGCCCAATGGATCTGGTATGCATTGATTTTCTCTGCCTTGAACCCGATATGAGTGGATTGGGAAATGTTCTGGTGGTAACCGACCATTTCACCCGTTATGCTCAGGCTTTCCCAACCAAGGACCAGAAGGCCTCTACAGTAGCCAAGGTACTTTTGGAGAAGTACTTTGTTCATTATGGACTACCACAGAGAATCCATTCAGACCAAGGAAGGGACTTTGAGAGTCGCCTGATCAGGAAGCTACTAGATTCTCTGGGAGTAGAGAAGACTAGAACTACACCATATCACCCTCAAGGTGATGCCCAGCCTGAAAGGTTCAACAGGACCCTATTGAACATGTTGGGAACTTTGGAAACAGAGAAGAAGCAACATTGGAGCCAACACATTTCAGCTCTAGTGCATGCTTACAACTGTACAACCAGTGATGTGACAGGTTTCTCCCCTTACCGGCTTATGTTTGGGAGAGAAGCAAGATTACCAGTGGATTTGGCCTTTGGCATTTCCTTAGACCATGCCTCTGCTGCCTCCCACAAAGGATATGTGGACAGACTGAGGCACAGTTTGAAGATAGCTTATGAAAAAGCTCAAGCGGCCTCTGACCAGAGGGGGGCCCGAAACAAGAGGAACTTTGACTTGAAGGTTAGAGTACAGGACCTACAGCCTGGGGACCGTGTACTGTTACGCAATCTAGGGATCCCTGGAAAACACAAGATTGCTGATAGGTGGAGATCAGAGCCATATATCATCTGTAGAAAACTTCCAGGATTGCCTGTCTACAAGTTGAAGCCAGAAGGAAGAGTGGGGCCTTTGAAGACCTGGCATAGGAATCACTTGCTTCCACTCACTGAAGCAGTCAGAATGCCTCCAGCGAGAGACGCACCTGAATCTGTTTCCATTCTGGATACCCCCAGGCCTAATACTCGGTCTCAAACATCCCAAGCTAGGGGTGGACAGGACCCCCAAGCAGAAGAAGAAAGAGGAGAACTTGAATGGCTATGGCCTTCCTCAACTCCAGTAAATTCCGCCATAGATCTTCCACTTACTGAAGATGTGGAAGATGGAACATTGAACCCAGAAGCCACAGAGTTTGTGCCATTCAGTGTTGTGCCTGAGTGCTGGGAAGATATCCCTGGTCTCTACTCAGAAGAAGAAGAAGTAGATGTTCCAGAACCAGAGATGTTGCCGGAATGTGTTCCTGAAGAAGTGCCAAGAGAACAGAGAGCTCGCAGAGTTGTGAAGCCTCCCAAGAAGTTGACTTACCCTCAAATGGGAGAAAGTTCAGAGGACTCTGTTACCACAGCAAGGAGAAGTGCTGAAAGCCCTGACCCATCCACTGTTCATTTGGTGGAGGGCAACCCCAGCTCACTCTCTGGCACAGTTAAACAGGTCGCCCACACTGAAGTGACCTGTAGACAGGACAGCTCCCCATCTTATGCTAGTTGGTGGGAAGCTCCCCTGTCCAAATTATGTGAACGTGTTGTTCCCGAGGAAGCTTGTAATTTGAACACTGTCTTTGGGGACCAAAGATTCAAAGTGGGGGGAGTGTGTAGCGGGGTCGTACCCCTTTTAGTGGAAAAGACTACATTCCCCATAATTCCCCAGGCTCCCGGGCTGTTGGTTTCCGCCCGAGAGGCTTCTGGGGGAGGTGATAAAAGAGAAGAGGAGAGACCGCCTCTTCCTCTTCTGATGCCACTTCTGACTGGGCTGCCTCTTCTGACGGAGCTGGTGACGCGGAGACTTGTTCCTGAGGAGACACCTGTGCGGACCGGGACTGCTGAAGGCCTGAAGCCTGGGCCTTGCAGCAGACAGAGTGAGACTCTCATCCCTCAGAGTCAGCAGCAGCGGAGCGGAGACTCTTCCCTACAGTCGGTCGGTCGGAGCTGAGGACCGGAGCGCAGGGGCTGTGACGGAGGAGACCGGAGCCGCCATTGGAGGGACCGGAGCTGAGGACGGTACCCCAGGATTGGTGAGAGAGCCGAAAGGCTCATCCTGCATTGCTATACACACTTTCATGCCTATTGAACTGCCAAGGCACAATTTACCTCAGAGCAGCAAATGTTTCTTTCTGTGGATTACAAATACACCATTTAAAGCTACATGTGCACCACCTCTACAGTTCTCTTGCCGGTGAAGAATACTGTACTTATTCAAGGACTGAGCTCTATTGCTAGGGATCAGGCCTGGTCCGTTAGGTAGGCGCAGATAGATTTATTGCACCTCAGGGGTGCATAGCAGACGGTCGCCACACTTGGCGCTCCGTTCCCCATTGCTAGTTGATACATATGTGTGTACATGTTTAAGTGCATATTGCAGGGACCTGCTAAAGTATTGTAAGTCAAATGTTAAATGCCTGTTACTATTTCTTTTTCTTACTGCCCAAGTAAAGCCAGTTATTCTTATCTCAGCAGTCTGCTTGTGAGTTTAAATCCATTACGCTTAGAGTATAAGTGATATTTATATGTGCATAGATACATACCCCTTTACTAACTGTGCCAGAGCGGGTAGAGCAAATTGCCGGGGGGTTGGTGGAGCTGTACTCAGGGACCCAAAACAAACCAGCGGCCCTCTTAACTGGGGGTATCGCTACATTTAAAAAAAAAAAAAGTTAAATAGGAAATTTACCTATACATAGGTGTCATAGGTGGTCTGAATGTGGATCGCTCTTCAGAGTGCAGAGCAAGTGTAAACAAGGCCTAATAGGGAATATAAAAAGCAACATCATAGATGGGCTGGCAATGTGACATCGATGGCAAAAATAAATCATCTTTGAAGGAGACCCAGAAGGAGGCATCAACAAAGAAATGTATTAAAAAAAATAATTAGAGTGAAAAGGCCTGAACCCTTCAAGGGCTGTAGTGGGCAGTAGTATATTATATTTGGGCACTGGGAACAGGACATTTGAAGCATTATGTATGTCTAACTTATTGTCAGAGGCCTGAGAACTGAAGGAAGGCACTCCTGGGAGTCAGGACTCCCTGTTTACTAGACATGCACGTTAACCAACTAAGCCACAGCATGCTCTCTCCCACTTCTAAAGGACACAAGTTAGAACCCTAAGGTTGGCAGAAAAATTTCTTGGCTCCCATGAAAGACTCATGCACCCTTGGGAATTGATTTAAGCATACAGTGCCTTGCAAAAGCATTCACCCCCCTTGGCTTTTTACCTATTTTGTTACATTACAGACTTTAGTTCAATGTTTTTTTAATCTGAATAATATGTGATGGATCAGAACACAATAGTCTAAGTTGGTGAAGTAAAATTTGAAAAATATATACGTAAAACTATTATTCAGAAATAAAAAACTGATAATTGGCATGTGCGTATGTTATGTTATTGTTATGAAGCCCATAAAAAGCTCTGGTGCAACCAATTACCTTCAGAAGTCACATAATTAGTGAAATAATGTCCACCTATGTGCAATCTAATGCGGCGTACACACGGTCGGAATTTCCGATGAAAACAGTCCGATGGGAGCTTTTCATCGGATTTTCTGACTGTGTGTATGCCCAACGGTCTTTTTCTGTCGGAATTTCCGACGGACTTTGGATTGAGAACCTGTTCTCATGTTTTCCGACGGAAAACCTTTCTATCGGATTTTCCGATCGTGTGTAGGCAATTCCGACACGCAAAATTCCGACGCATGCTCGGAAACAATTCGATGCATGCTCGGAAGCATTAAACTTCCCTTTTATAGTGCTGTAGAACGTGTTTTATGCCGCTGTGTTATTGACCGTCGGAATTTGGTGTGTAGGCAAGACAGTTTGAGCAAAATCCCGTCGGAATTTCCGACGGGAAAACCATCAGAGCTTTTTCCGACGAGAATTCCGACCGTGTGTACGCGGCATAAGTGTCACGTGATCTGTCATTAAATATACATACCTTTTTGAAAGGCCCCAGAGGCTGCAACACCTAAGCCAGAGGCACCCCTAACCAAACACTGCCATGAAGACCAAGGAACTCTCCAACAAGTAAGGGACAATGTTGTTGAGAATTACAAGTCAGGGTTAGGTTATAAAAAAAATATCCAAATCTTTGATGATCCCTAGGAGCACCATCAAATCTATCATAACCAAATGGAAAGAACATGGCACAACAGCAAACCTGCCAAGAGACGGCCACACACCAAAACTCACGGACCGGGCAAGGAGGGCATTAATCAGAGAGGCAGCACAGAGACCTAAGGTAACCCTGGAGGAGCTGCAGAGTTCCACAGCAGAGACTGGATTATCTGTACATAGGACGACAATAAGCTGTACGCTCCATAGAGTTGGGCTTTATGGCAAAGTGGCCAGAAGAAAGCCATTGCTTTCAGCAAAATACAAAATGGCACGTTTTGAGTTTGTGAAAAGGCATGTGGGAGACTCCCATAATGTATGGAGGAAGGTGCTTTGGTCTGATGAGACTAGAATTGAACTTTTTGGCCATCAAAGAAAACGCTATGTCTGGTGCAAACCCAACACATCACATCACCCAAAGAACACCATCCACAGTGAAACATGGTGGTGGCAGCATCATGCTGTGGGTATGTTTTTCAGCAGTCGGGACTGGGAAACTGGTCAGATTTGAGGGAAAGATGGATGGTGCTAAATACAGGGATATTCTTGAGCAAAACCTGTACCACTCTGTATGTGATTTGAGGCTAGGACAGAGGTTCACCTTCCAGCAAGACAATGCCCCCAAACACACTGCTAAAGCAACACTTGAGTGGTTTAAGGGGAAACATGTAAATGTGTTGGAATGGCCCAGTCAAAGCCCAGACCTCAATCCAATAGAAAATCTGTGGTCAGACTTAAAGATTGCTGTTCACAAGTGCAAACCATCCAACTTGAAGGAGCTGGAGCAGTTTTCAAGGAGGAATGGGTAAAAATCCCAGTGGTAAGATGTGGCAAGCTCATAGAGACTTATCCAAAGTGACTTGGAGCTGTGATAGCCGCAAAAGGCGGCTCTACAAAGTATTGACTTTAGGGGGGGGGGGTGAATAGTTATGCACATTTACTTTTTCTGTTATTTTGTCCTATTTGTTGTTTGCTTCACAATAAAAAAAAAAAACATCTTCAAAGTTGTGGGCATGTTCTGTAAATTAAATTATGCAAATCCTCAAACAATCCATGTTAATACCAGGTTGTGAGGCAACAAAACATGAAAAAAGCCAAGGGTGGTGAATACATTTGCAAGGCACTGTAGATAACAGTACCACTCGAACTGGAAAGAGAAACTGGAAAGAAAAGTTTTCAATGACCAGTGAATCAATCTCTGAGGCTTTTTATGCTGACGTGATAGCCAGGAAAAACGCGAACTTGACAGAGAACACTCCGCTCCAATTCCCGAGAAGGAGTTGAGAACAAAAGGGAGACTCTACTTGAAAGCCACTGCTAGGTCTGAGCCTAGATGCTCCCTTGAAGAATTGTTGGGCAGAAAAAGATGCCTAGACCAGGATACACCTGTGAACGCTGATAAAGCTGACACTTAATCAGATCTAAATCCGACTGGAGGAAGCCTAGAATATTTAGAACTTCTAGATCACTACATGATCTGTCAGCAGCGGACATGTATGTATTAAAGAAACTTTGACCAGATTCTCCGGTAAACTTTGTGTTCATACTTCTAGTATTCAAGAGAGTGGAGATAGCTCTGCAAGAGCAGCCAAGGACCTTCAATCTCAAGAACCAGACTGCCAGACACAACCGTGCTGGACATGGATGTAGAATTGCACCCAGTGACAGAAGGTCTGGCCTGAGGAGAAGGTGCACTGGGTTCCGGAAGATGAACTGTGCTAGCAAGGGGAACCATGGCCTAATTGGCCAATAAGGCATCACTGGCACTACCTCCACAACCTCTGTTCGGAGTCTTCGTAGGAACCCAAGGTTGACCAGGACTGGAAGAAATGCACAGGTCCTACTGCATTTCCAATGATCCATCAAGGCATCTGTGCCTGAACACCTCCACATGTAGAGACCATTCGTTGTTGTCCAATTGGACTCCGGAAAGAAAGTCTGCTAGAATATTTTGGACTCTGGGGACATAAGCCACTGAAGTGTAGGCTTGAATCTTCTGAGCCCAAGACATAATTGGCTCCGCTTCCTGTAATAGAGAACAGGCTGTGGGTCCCCCTTTGTCTTTTAAAGTAGAAGAGAGCCGTAGTGTAGACTAACCTAAGAGCACAGATGCACCCTTCGTTATATGGTGAAAGGGGGCAGAAGGCTGCCCGTAGTTTCAGAATGTTCAACACAATCTGTGAAATTGACAGCCTGCCTTGAGCTATCCCCGACAGGCAGCAAGCCCCCCCATTCCATATTGCTAGAATTGGACGTGATTGTGAATCAGGAAATGGGGCAATGGAATGGCAAATAAGCCAGTTTCTCCATTGCAGCCACCAGGGGACTCGCTCTCTTGACTGAGGTTATGTAGATGACCTTAATTCTGCTTCCTGGCTCCCACTGCTGGAGAAACCCCTTCTGGAAGAGCCGCCTTCTCCAGCTTCCACTTGACCCTCTGATCCGTAGACACCATAGTGCCAATCATTTTAGACACTGAAAGGCCTGCAGGTGGGAAGAAGACAGGGCCAGGAGTATTCTGTTCCAGAACATCGGGATCCAGAGTCAAGGCAGTGGTCCCCTTGATTATATTGAACTGAGCCCCACGGTACACAGGAGACTGAGTGGGCTCCATGTGACTGTTTTTCAGGTTCAACTGCCAGGCGAATTTGAGGAGCATTGAAAAGACCTGAGCTCTGGGCTCCAGCAGCTGCCCTCTGTTTTGGGACAGTAGGAGAAGGACATCCACGTAACTATGCAGGCGTATGCTCCTTGTTTTGATAAAGACTATAACAACTAGTAAGACCCTGAAAACACACAGGGTGATGTTGAAAGCCTGAATGGCTGGAGCTGGAGATGGTCTTGACCTACAGTGAACTGAAAACACTTGAGGACGTCTTTTACAATGGGCACATGAAAGTAAGCATTTTAGGTCTATTGGAAACAAGCCAGTCACCTGGCTGGACCCCCTATGAATCAGGACAATGTTTCCACCTTGAACTCCTCCTTTGCTGAAAATTGTCTCCGGTGCGCAAGGTCCAAAACCGGCCTCCGCAAGCTGTTCCTCTTCATGACCATAAAGAGGGGCGAGTACCTGCCCTGAAATCTCCCACATTCAGTGACTGGCACGGCAGCACTTTGCAACACAGTGACTTATATAAAGCATGAGTATATCCTTCCTTTATCTCAGAGTAAGGTAAAAATCCATTGAAAATAATCTGAGATAAGAAGGACTTCTGATGGACCATGCATGTCCCAAAAAGACCATTTTGACGTGCCAATAGTCTGAGGCCCAAACTCAGTAGCTTCATGGATACCCGAGTTCAAGCTTTTAGTATAATTCTGAAAGGAAATCTGGTCTCCACACCAGCTCTTCCTAAAAGCCTGACCTGGTCTGTAAAAACGTGTGACCCTGGCACGCTCCAAACTTTGTTCTCTAGACTGTTGTCTTCTGGCCTATCAGGCGCCGGTCCTGAGGCAGGACCCCAACTTGCCAACTGTGGCCTGGGTTGCGGTGCTATCCAGGGTGCCAAAGATGAAGCTTCCTCAAAGCAAATGCTATATTATGCCTGGCGGGATCAGCAAGCCAGGCCCTAGTCACAGCACTCACTTGCCATAACCTGCACCACTATTCGGATTGTCAATTGGAGCCTCACTATGGAAACCGACACCAGTTCCGGCTCCTGAACTAGAGCTTCTGAAAACGCTCTTGAATACTGCGTCCACATTCTCCATCCACATTTTCATCCTTTTAAACATGGCCACAAGAGCCCAGGCCGACTTTCGGGCTATTCACTGCATCTTCCAAGAAAAAGCGACATGTTTGCTCAGAAGAGAGGTATATCTTGCGACCTTTCTCCGCTCATCCACAATGATGTCCCCTAGTTCCGTTAGGAATGGGAAAAATTGAACACTCTCTCTAAAGGCTACATCTCCACTATTGTGACCCCCAAAGTCGCACGATTTAGAGTGCGACTTTGTAGTGCGACCTGGATACGATTCTGAGTGTAGCCCCAAACCAACTTTACATTCTCTGGATCAAAGCTGCATCAAAGTCACGCCAAAGTAGTGCAGGGACCTTTCCAGAGTCGCTGCAACTTTAAGTTGCATAGATTGGAACGGGTACCATTGAAATCAATGGGCTGTGACTCATCATGTGACCCTATGTGTCCAAAGTCGCATGACAATTCGTACTAAAGGAAAACGGAGCTTACAAAACTTCCTCTTGCTTTGCAGGATACTCTACAGGTTCTATTCATGTAAATGCACCCATCATTACCTTAACCAAAAGGCGTTACAAGGGTAAAGAGACTCATCTCCCTCTGCCTCACTGTCTGAGATCTTCATAGATGTAGGGATGAGCTTTCTGTTTGAGTCAAAACATGAGTTCGACTCGGACATCGGCTGTTCGATCATTCAACGAAGATCGAACATTATGGGGCGTTCGCGCCAAATTCGAGCGGCGCGTCACGGCCCATAACACACTGCGTCATCGCAGTGCATTGCTGGCTGATGATTGGCCAAGCATGCACTGTGACCTGCATGCTTTGGCCAATCACAGCGCTATCAGCAAAGAGAGCCATAATTGGCCAAAGGCAGGGTGCCTTTGGCCAATTATGACTCAGGGGGTTAAGTCCACGCCCCACACTATATAAGGCCGCCTGCACGTCGGACCTGTGTAGTGTGTTGCTGGCGCTAGATCTCACTGCAGACCGTTCCTGGTGTACTGTTTCTAATATACTTCAGGCAGGCAGTTGATTCAGTTAGCTGCAGTGTGAATATATATACAGTCAGACTGGTATATATATATATATATATATCCACTGTATCCAGTTTAGCTAGATCTCACTGCAGACCGTTCCTGGTGTACTGTTTCTAATATACTTCAGGCAGGCAGTTGAATCAGTTAGCTGCAGTGTATTTAGTATTTATATACATCCCGGCTTTGTATATACATATACACTGTATCCTGTGTAGCTAGATCTCACTGCAGACCGTTCCTGGTGTACTGTTTCTAATATACTTCAGGCAGGCAGTTGATTCAGTTAGCTTCAGTGTATTTAGTGTATATATATATATATATATATATATATATATATATATATATATATATCCCGGCTTTGTATATATATATATATATATATATATATATATATATATATATATATATATGAAAATCAAGACGGGACACGTACTTCAATTTGCGAAAATCCTTTACTTCATTTTCGCAAATTGAAGTACGTGTCCCGTCTTGATTTTCACATGAATATTGGTGGAGTATTGGAGGTACCACTTGACGCCTGCTTCTAATGCTTTTATTGCTGAAGAAAAAGTAACCTGCCCAAATTTGACTATATATATATATACAGTGGTGTGAAAAAGTGTTTGTAAATGAAGGTGTTTATTATTAAAGGTGAAAAAAAATCCAAAACATCATGGCCCTGTGTGAAAAAGTGATTGCCCCCTAAACCTAATAACTGGTTGGGCCACCCTTAGCAGCAACAACTGCAACCAAGCGTTTGCGATAACGTGCAATGAGGCTTTTACAGCGTCCTGGAGGAATTTTGGCCCACTCATCTTTGCAGAATTGTCCTAATTCAGTTACATTAGAGGGTTTTTTTCGAGCATGAACGGCCTTTTTAAGGTCATACCACAACATCTCAATAGGATTCAGGTCTGGACTTTGGCTAGGCCACTCCAAAGTCTTCATTTTGTTTTTCTTCAGCCATTCGGTGGTGGACTTGCTGGTGTGTTTAGGATCATTGTCCTGCTGCAGAACCCAAGTTCGTTTCAGCTTGAGTACACGAACAGATGGTCGGACATTCTCCTTCAGGATCTCTTGGTAGACAGCAGAATTCATAGTTCCTTTTATCACGGCAAGTCTTCCAGGTCCTGAAGCAGCAAAACAGCCCCAGACCATCACACTACCACCACCATATTTTACTGTTGGTATAATGTTCTTTTTCTGAAATGCAGTGTTCCTTCTACGCCAGATATACTTGGACACACACCTTCCAAAGAGTTCCACTTTTGTCTCATCGGTCCACAGAATGTTGTCCCAAAAGTCTTGGGATCATCAAGATGTGTTGTGGAGAAATTGAGACGAGCTTTGATGTTCTTTTTGCTCAGCAGTGGTTTTCTCCTTGGAACTCTGCCATGCAGGCCATTTTTGCCCAGTCTTTTCCTGATGGTGGAGGCATGAACGCTGACCTTAACTGAGGCAAGTGAGGCCTGCAGTTCCTTGGACGTTGTTGTGGGGTCTTTTGTGACCTCTTGGATGAGTCGTCGCTGCGCTCTTGGGGTAATTTTGGGGCGGCCGGCCACTCCTGGGAAGGTTCACCACTGTTCCATGTCTTCGCCATTTGTGGATAATGGCTCTCACTGTGGTTCGCTGGATTCCCAAAGCTTTGGAAATGGCTTTATAACCCTTTCTAGACTGATAGATCTCAATTACTTTCTTTCTCAATTGTTCCTGAATTTCTTTGGGTCTCGGCATGATGTGTAGCTTTTAAGGCTCTTCTGGTGGACCTTACTGTGTCAAGCAGCTCCTATTTAAGTGATGCCTTGATTGTGAACAGGTGTGGCAATAATCAGGCCTGGGTGTGGCTAGAGAAATTGAACTCAGGTGTGGACAACCACAGTTATAGTATGTTTTAACAAGGGGGGCAATCACTTTTTCACACAGGGCCATGATGGTTTGGATTTTTTTTCACCTTTAATAATAAACACCTTCATTTACAAATTGCATTTTGTGTTTACTTGTGTTGTCCTTGACTATTGTTTAAATTGGTTTGATGTTCCGAAACACTTAAGTGTGACAAACATGCAAAGGAACAGGAAATGAGGAAGGGGGCAAACACTTTTTCACACCACTGTATATATATATGCACTGTATCCTGTGTAGCTAGATCTGACTGCAGGCCATTGCTGGTGTACGTTTTCAAATACACTTTCAGGCAGGCAAGTGATTCAGTGATCTGCAGTGCATTAAACATATATACAGTCTCCAACATATATATATCCACTGCATTCTAGTCTAGCCAAGCCTATATCTGACTGCAGGCCATTGCTGGTGTACGTTTTCAAATACACTTTCAGGCAGGCAGGCAAGTGATTCAGTGATCTGCAGTGCATTAAATATATATACAGTCTCCAACATATATACATCCATTGCATTCCAGTCTAGCCAAGCCTATATCTGACTGCAGGCCATTGCTGGTGTATGTTTTCAAATACACTTTCAGGCAGGCAGGCAGGCAGGCAGGCAAGTGATTCAGTGATCTGCAATGCATTAAATATATATACAGTCTCCAACATATATATATATATATCCACTGCATTCCAGTCTAGCCAAGCCTATATCTGACTGCAGGCCATTGTTGGTGTACGTTTTCAAATACACTTTCAGGCAGGCAAGTGATTCAGTGATCTGCAGTGCATTAAATATATATACAGTCTCCAACATATATATATCCACTGCATTCCAGTCTAGCCAAGCCTATATCTGACTGCAGGCCATTCCTGGTATAAGTTTTAAAATACACTTTCAGGCAGGCAGGCAGGTGATTCAGTGATCTGCAGTGCATAAAATATATATACTGTCTCCTACATATATATCCACTGCATTCGAGTCTAGCCAAGCCTATACCTGACTATAGGCCATTCCTGGTGTACGTATTCAAAGACACTTTCAGGCAGGCAGGCCAGGCAGGAGATTCAGTGATCCGCAGTGCATAAAGATATATATACAGTCTCCTACATATATATCCACTGCGTTCTAGTCTAGCCAAGCCTATACCTGACTGCAGGCCATTCCTGGTGTGATTTTTCCAGTAAACTTCAGGCGGTGTTTTGCTAATCCAATTTTACAGCATGTCTGGAAGGCCACCAAGGAAAGGCAGACACTCACAGGCCACTAAAAGAGGGCAAGCAGGCTCTGTGTCTACAGCCAACAGTGCTGGTCGTGGACACGGTGCATCCTCAGACTGCATCACACCGCAGAGCTCCGCATGTGCAGGGTGCTGCTGACTCAAAAGTCCTTTGGTGTGGGTCTTTTTTGAGACGTGTGCAGGAGATTGCACTGTTGCTGTTTGCAACATATGTCTGAAGTGTATCAAACGTGGCCATAACAGCAGCCACTTGGGCACCACATGCTTGACCAGACATATGTCGAGCTTCCATGCAGTCCGTTGGCAACAGTACTTAAAAGACCCACACCAAAGAACAAGGCGGACCTCTCCTTGCTCCTCATTAGCTGGGATCTCCAACCCCACTATACCTTCAGTCCTCTCAGAGACCTGCACTGAGAGGAATGAAGGTGTAGAATTAGGTGTTGCTGGCAATCTGCTAGCGTTACACCTAAATCTGATTGAAGTAGGCAAATTTCCCTACCCCAGTTGCTAAACTGTCAAAAGAAATTCGGTCCCAGCCATCCACATGCTCAGTGGCTGAATGCTAGTTTGGCTAAATTGCTAGCACTCCAACTGCTGCCTTTTCAGCTGGTAGACTCTGCCCCCTTTTGAGAATTTGTGGAATGTGCGGTACCTCAGTGGCAGGTTCCCAAACGCCATTTTTTTTCTCTGAAGGCCATTCCAGGTGTCTACCGACATGTGGAAGGCAATGTCTTGGCCTCGTTGGACAGGGCGGTCAGCGGTAAAGTGCATATTACCGCTGACTCATGGTCCAGCAGGCATGGACAGGGATGTTACCTTTCTTTCACGGTGCACTGGGTAACCCTGCTGGCAGTTGGGAAGGATGCAGGACAGGGTGCATTAATGTTGGAGCTTGTTCCGCCACCACGCCTCCAAAATGCTGGTAGTGGTAATTCTGCCACACCTCTCTCCTCCACCCCCTCCTCTTCTTCTTCCTCTATGGCCTCTTCCTTTGCAGATTTGTCCTCGGAACCAGCGGTGCTCTGTAGGCGTTCTAGGGGCTACGCAAGCACTCAGGCAAAAAGATGTCATGCATGCTTCAGTTGGTCTGCTTAGGAGACATCAGTGGGCCATCAATGAGTACCTGTGCGAGTATGGCACCAGGTCAGGGGAGCTTGACTTTTTTTTCCCCACTCCAGTGGCTAATGATCAAGGATGCATGCACTGTCCTGTCACCATTTGAGGAGGCCACGAGGATGGTGAGCAGTGACAGTGCATGCATCAGCGATACTGTCCCTCTTGTCTTCCTGTTGGAGCACACGCTGCATGGAATAATGGACAGGGCACTTGAGGCAGAACAGAGGGAGGAAGAGGAGGACTTCCTTACCTCTCAAGGCTCCTGCAGGCACGCCTATCACACAGAAAGAGGAGAAGGAGGAGGATTGTATCAGCATGGAGGTGGAGTCTGGCACTCAGCATCAGCAGCAGTCTTCAAGGAAACATTTTCAGTCCCCAGAAACCCATGGACTTGTACGTGGCTGGGAGGAGGTGGCTGTGGATCATGTTGTCCTTAGTGACCCAGAGGACTCCTGACCGAATGCCTCAGTAAACCTACGCTGCATGGCCTCCCTGATCCTGCAAAGCCTGCAAAAGGACCCTCGGATTCGTGGTATCAAGGAGAGGGATCAGCACTGGCTGGCAACCCTTCTTGATCCACTTTACAAGGGTAAGGTCGTGGAACTTATCCAGCCTTCACAGAGGGAGCAGAGGATGAAAAATCTTTGGGAGGCCTTGCAGAAAGGTTTGTGCAATGCATTTCCAGAGCCTGGGAGGTTACAATTTCCTGGTCCTCCTGGACAACGTGTTGCTGAGGCTTCGGTCAGTCACAGAAGGAGCGGTGGAGAAGGTAGCCGTCTGACCGATGCGTTCAGACAATAGTTTAGTCCGCAGCCCCAAGGTCTGATCAGTTCCAGCAACCACCGCCAGCGTCTGATTTACATGGTGTAGGAATACCTTGGGGCAAGATCAGACTTGGAGACCTTTCCAACCGAAAATCCACTGGGTTACTGGGTCTTGAGGATGGATGACTGGCTAGAGCTTGCACAGTATGCAATTAAGCTACTGGCCTGTCCTGCATCCAGCGTTCTATATGAATGCACATTCAGTGCTGCTGGAGGCTTTGTAACCGATCACAGAGTGCGCATGTCCACAGATTCGGTTGATCGGCTCACCTTCATAAAAATGAATCAGTCTTGGATCACCAGCTACCAAGCACCTGATGCTGATGTAACCGATTCATTTTTTTATGAATGTGAGATCCCTTGAAGACTGCCTATGCTGATGCTGAGTGACTATCCTGTTATGCTGAGTGACTATCCTATTCCTCCTCAATGTTCATGTTGATAGCTTCTAAGAACATTTTTGGTTCTGGGCGCCACCACCACCTAAAGCCCAATTTTTCTGCCCCTGTTTAACAGGGGTGTGTAATTACAATTTTTGCTGTAATATTTTGCAGCAAGGGTTGTTCCTGCGCTCAACTAGAGTATCTGTGAGGGGTTGTAGTGTTGTGGCACCAGCACCAGTGCCTAAAGCCCAATTTTTCTGCCACTGTTTAACAGGGGCGTGTAATTACAATTCTTGATATATTTCACAGCAGGGCCCGTTACAGCGCCCACCAAGAGTAACTGTAAGGGTTTACAGTGTTGTGGCACCACCACCAAAGGCCCAATCTTTCTGCCCCTGTTCAACAGGGGCATGTAATTACAATTCTTGATATAATATTTCACAGCAGGGCCCGTTCCAGCGCCCACCAAGAGTAACTGTGAAGGCTTACAGTGTTCTGGTACCACCAACACATAAGGCCCAAATTTCTGCAGAGTATATAGGGGAGGCCGTATAGTATATACAGGCGGTCCCCCTACTTTCAAACATCCGACTTACAAATGACTCTACTTACAAACGGAGGGAGACAACAGGAAGTGAGAGGAAATCTACCCTTAGGAAGAGAAATTCTCTCCTGTAAGAGTTAATATGGGAAAAAGGTGTCTGCACTGATGCTTTATCACCAATCCTTGTTTCCCTAAAAAAAACAAATGTTCTAAATCCAATTGTCATTGGGACAGAAAGTGAGGGGAAATCTTCTGAACAGGGGCACAGACAGCAAAACAAATGTTACAGGGGTGATGATAACCCTTCCCTATGTTATCCAAAAAGCTTAAAAATAGATTTTTTTATCCAAAAAGCTTAAAAATTTTAGCCATTTTTTGGCACAACCCTTCTACGAGAACAGAGATCACTCTCTTCAGGAGACAGGTGCACCACAGCGGACACCCCCCCCCTTTTTTTTTTTTTTTGTCTGCTGTGTGTGGTTCTACAACTTGAAAGGTGTACTATATGATGCCTATATACAGATCTAATGTCACGATGGAATGTAGATAATGCCTGTATGTGGGGGAGGCTGGGGGCTTTAACATGGAGAGACTATCTTGGGAGACAGGCGGAAATGCGAAGTCTGGTTGGGGATGGAGGTTCGCCCCGGCACCCCCCCCCCGTCTGACTTCGCGGGCGGGGGGGGGGGGTTGGGAGCATAGTTTGTAGAGATGATGTTGGGTAGTCCGGAAAATGTTTGATCAGCTCGGCATGGGGTGGGCGGGATGAGTCGGGAGCTCGCCTCCCTATGTTGGCCTTGTTCAGCCACTCCCCCACGTAGGCTGACACATACCCAGACCACGTTGGCTGGGTCGTGTTGAGCAAGCAAGAGACTTGCATTTTAGCAACCCAGTCCTCCCCATTTCCCCCACCCGACCAATACCCTATTGGTCCGTCCCCCGAACCCCTTCCCCCCCCACAGGTGAACCAAGGGGACTATTAAGGAGATATCCCGAGTTTTGGGAACTCCCCATTTTAAACCGGGGACCATATCTGTCCTTAAGACACCGCTCCCCCCCCTTCAGACGGTTAACCCCCTCACCCTCCCTCCCTCACTCTCCCTCCTCCCCACTCTCCCTCCCCTCACCCCCTCCTCCATCACCCTCCCCTCCCCCCGAGGAACTCCTCCTCTATACAACACTCCTTGAGAGGAAATCTACCCTTAGGAAGAGAAATTCTCTCCTGTAAGAGTTAATATGGGAAAAAGGTGTCTGAGAGTACTGATGCTTTATCACCAATCCTTGTTTGGCCCTTATTAAGATGTGTATACTAAAAAAACAAATGTTCTAAAAATTTATCCAAATAAGAAACCAAGAATTCCCCGTCATTGGGACCTTCTACTCTCACTGCCAAAAATATCAACAAACGGAGGTAAAAAAAGACCTAAATTGTACATTTACCCCCAATCAATCTCAACCCCCGTCATTTGTGGCTGGAGCTACACTTAAAAATTTTACCTGTATCAAATTACAAACAGATTCAACTTAAGAACAAACCTACAGTCCCTGTCTTGTTTGGACCGCCTGTATACTGCTGTTCAGAGTATATAGGGCCTGGGGCCCTCCGGTTTTTCTTTTTTTTTATTTGGGTGCGGGGTTCTCCTTAATATTCATACAAGACCCAAAGGCCTGGTAATGGGCTGGGGGGTTACCCATGCCGTTTTTCTCAATAATTTTTATCCATATTGCCAGGACCCGACATTACATTACAGCCACAAGCAGTTTTAAATTACTTTTATTCCTTTAGAAATGTAATTTTGTGCAGGGACTGTTCTAAACATGGGAAACACGCGCCACTTTACAGGCATACTATAGACACCCCCCAGGTACGATATTTAACCACTTCCCGACCGGCGAACGATGATGTACTTTGGCAGAATGGCACAGGCAGGCAAAAGGGTGTACAGGTACGTCTTTAAGATTGCCGCCGTGCCATCGCGCATGCGCGCTGGTCGGGACCCCCGTGAGTTCAGTCGCGGGTACTGCGGACTCGATCGCCATGGGGATACCCGCGATCGTCTCACGGGAAGGCTGAACTGGGAGATGAGGAAGTACAGCATCTCCCCATTCTGCCTAGCAACTAGTGATACTGATCTCTGCTCCCTGTGATTGGAGCAGAGATCAGTGTTCACTAAATCACAGCCACGCCCCCCCCACAGTTAGTAACACCTCTACATTGCCACCTAGTGGTTAACCCCTTCACTGCCAGTGTCATTTACACAGGAATCAGTGCATTTAAATAGCACTGATTGCTGTATAAATGACAATGGTCCCAAAAATGTGTCAAAAATTTCCGATGTGTCCGCCATAATGTCGCAGTCACAATAAAAATCGCTGATCGCCGCCATTACTAGTGAAAAATAAATTATTAATAAAAATGCTATAAAACTGTCCCCTATTTTGTAAACGCTATAACTTATGCGCAAACCAATCAATAATCGCTTATTGCGATTTTTTTTACCAAAAATATGTAGAAGAATACGTATCGGCCTAAACTGAGGAAAAAACATTTTTTTTATATATTTTTGGGGGATATTTATTATAGCAAAAAGTAAAAAATAATGCATTTTTTTCAAAATTGTCGCTCTTTTTTTGTTTATAAAAAATAAAAACCACAGGAGCGATCAAAAAACACCAAACAAAGCTCTATTTGTGGGAAAAAAAGGACGTCAATTTTGTTTGGGAGCCACGTCGCACGACCGCGCAATTGTCAGTTAAAGCGACGCAGTGCCGAATCACAAAAAGTGGTCTGGTCTTTAGCCATCAAAATGGTCCGGTCTGAAAGTGGTTAAAGGAATATTTCACTTTAATTTTTTCACTTTAAGCATCATTAAAATCACTCCTCCTGAAAAACCAGCCGTTTTTAAAACTTTCTTTTGCATTGATACATGTCCCCTGGGGCAGGACCCGGGTCCCCAAACCCTTTTTAGGACAATAACTTGCATATTAGCCTTTAAAATTCACACTTTTGATTTCTCACTTTCGAGTCCCATAGACTTTGACGGTGTTCGAATGTTCGCACAAACTTTTGCTACGTTCGCATGTTCTGGATGCGAACCGAACCGGGGGGTGTTCGGCTCATCCCTACATAGATGGCTGGCTTGGTTGGGACAGTTCCAGTTCTTCCTGGTCATCCTAGTGGGAGAACACACCGCAATGGCTGTTGAACTTTGCGTGTGGCTTGTATTCCACTCTTTAACCACTCCCCGGAAGGATTTGCCCCCTTAAGGACCAGACCATTTTTTGCAATACGGCACTGCGCTTTTTTAACTGAAGATTGCGCGGTCGTGCAACTCTGTACCCAAACAAAGTTTATGTCCTTTTTTTCCCACAAATAGAGCTTTCTTTTGGTGGTATTTGATCACCTCTGCAGTTTTTATTTTTTGCACTATAAACAAAAAAAAGATTGATAATTTAATAAAAAGCAATATTTTTTACTTTTTGCAATAATAAATATCCCCCCCCAAAAAAACAAAATTTCTTCCTCAGTTTAGGCCGCTATGTATTCTTCTACATATTTTTGGTTTAAAAAAAAACGCAATAAGAGTATATTGATTGGTTTGAGCAAAAGTTATAGGGTCTACAAAATAGGGGATATGTTTATTGCATTTTTATTATAATTCTTTTTTTTTTTTAATAGTGACCTGCGATTTGTAGCGGGACTGCGACATTGCGGCGGACAGATCGGACACTTTTGACACTTTTTTGGAACCATTGACATTTTCACAGTGAAAGTGTCACTGGCAGGGAAGGGGTTAACACTAGGGGGCGATCAAGGGGTTAAATGGGTGTCCTAGGGAGTGTGTCTAACTGTGGGGGGATGGGACTGCCTGGAGGAGGAGATATATCGCTGTTCATAACCAATATGAACAGCAGATCTGTCTCCTCTCCCCTGACAGAACGGAGATATGTCTGTTTACATTGACAGATCTCCGTTCTGTCTCTCTCAGGAGCGATCACAGTTGCCCGGCAAACATTGCAGCCGCCGGGCACATGCATCGGCTCCGTCATTGTGATGCAAGTGCGTGCGCCCCTAGTGGTCTTAAAGCGACCAACGTACAGCTACGGCAATTGGCCCACTAGAGCCAACTTGCCACAGTTTACATTGACAGATCTCCGTTCTGTCTCTCTCTGGAGCGTTAGTGGGTGCCCGGCGGCATCTGTCGTCGCGCCCCCTAGTGGTCTTAAAGCGGCTGACGTACAGCTACGGCGATTGGCCTAGGAGAGCCAACCTACCGCAGTATAACGACGGCGGCTGGTCGGCTACTGGTTAAGGGATTCTTGCACCACGTGCCTCACCAGAGATTCCATGTGCTGGAAATCACCTTCCCCTTTTCCAACCACCTGGGCTTAGCATAGCTCACACAGAGACCTGCCCTTTGGGACCAGGTCCCGCATTCCCCAGCAGGATCCCTCCTTGGATCGGTTAACATAGCGGTGGGTGCGTAAAGGAGGATTCATAGCTTCTACTATGAAGGCTGGACCATGACCTAGACCTATGCTAAATACATCTGTAAGAGGAATGTTGTGACCTAATGAGGTCTTTATCATCTTGTGCCGTATATTGTCAATCTGACCTAGAAGGATTTAATAGAAAGAAAAATAGGATAGAAAGAAAATGGTTAAAAAAAACAGAGTACCCAGATCAGCAAGGAAAGGGTAAAACCCACCCTCTCATACCTGCTACACAAGGGCAGGCCACAAGGGGGGCAGTGAAACATCCACAGCGTGAAACTGCACAGACAGACAACCTGCACAGGTGATTAAATCATAGCAGAATCACACAGAGGCAGAATACAAGGGAGGGAATGCAGAGCATATACCTGGGATGATTGCACATAGCATTTAGAGAAACTGCTGCAAGCTGCCCACAGAGAAATCCCAATATCAACAGTACTGACCGCTGATTGAATTTCTCCACTGAAATGACACCACCGCCGCCCACAGCACGCATGCGCTAAGCCCCTGGGCAGGAGTAACCCAGGGCAGGAGTAACCCAGTGAAGAAAACAGACGAACAGAAAAACACACAAACTACTGCCATGGAATATGTAATATAAAAGTATACATCACCACACATGGCATGAACACAGATCTGCAATTCAATCCTGCTTCCACTATCAAACCAGACCAGGTAGGCTAATCATGCCATACTTGGGGCAGGTAGGGCCACCCACTAATAGCTGGGCTATCTTGCCTGCCAATGGCCAGGCTTCAGCTCCCAGCGCATTCTTCAGTTTGCCCACTCCATACCCTGCTAATAGCTAAGGCTTATTGGAGTATCGCAACCTGTCTTCCTAGTGGTCACCTGGGAAGCCACTGTGCCATCAAATGCTCCCATGTGCCCATCAAATAGTGCCACATCAAATGCTGTCACTGTGCCCATCAAATAGTACCACTGTGACCCCCCCCCGGCTGGGGCCAGGCAGAGGGTAGCGAGGGGTGGGTCCTTGTAGGGGGTCAGACACTGGCTCCTGTGTCCTCCGTGCATCTACTCCCCTCCTCCTGATAGGCATCCAATCGTAGCGCCTGTCATTTCAGCCAATCAGGTGACGGTTCACCTTTTTTGAAGCCTATTAGAGCCTATGGCTCTAATCAGGTGCTTCAAAAACACACCCCCGCCACTGGAATTCAGGCACACAGTGTCCGAAAAGGGGCCGGACGCATGAATAGGGGTTGGCTACAGCGGACATGGATAGATTCATGCAATGCATGAATCTATCCATTATACACAGATGGGGGTGGCTGGAGAGAGGGGGTGGCCCTTAATGGACGCACCGGCACTGAGGAGCGGTGTATACACCGCTCATAAAGCGCCCCTGCCATTGAAATCAAAAGGCAGCTCCGCCAAAGCGCCTCAGCAGCTTTTAACCCTTTATTCGCCTGCTAGCGGCGGTTAAAAGCACCCCGCTAGCGGCCGAAAAGCGCCGCTAAAACAACTGTAAAGCACCACTATAACTAGCAGAGCTTTACCACCGACGCCCCTGCGCCTCAGTGTGAAAGTGCCCTAAGTGTTCACAACTAGGGATGGGCCCGGTGCTCGATGCGAACCCACGTTCGCATCGAGCACCGGGCGTTCGCTCGCTCGGCGAGCCCAGAACTATTTTGGCCGCTCGCATCACGTTCGTGTGATGCGAGCGGCCCCGCAATGCATTGCGGCCGGCGCGGCCGACGCAGTGCATTGCTGGCTGATGATTGGCCAAGCATGCACTGTGACCCCGCATGCTTGGCCAATCACAGCCCCGGAAACTCGAAGAGCCATAATTGGCTACAGGCAGGACGCCTGTAGCCAATTACAGCTCAGGGGCTGTAGTACACGCCCCCCCCCTATAAAACGCCGCCACGCCGTCTGCGCCGGTCACATGCTGTTCCGGCGCAGATTGAGCAGGCTGATTCTGTGACACTCTGCTGCATTTAGATAGTTAGAGAGATTCACTTACAGAGATTGAGTTAGATAGATTCAGTTACAAAGATTGATTGAGAAAGAGGGGCTTGTAGTGTGTTCGTGGCAGGCAGGCAGAGCTACTATATTTTGTTACCAGAAGCACCTATAGGACTTGTAGTGTGTTCGTGGCAGGCAGGCAGAGCTCCTATATTTTGTTACCAGAAGCACCTATAGGACTTGTAGTGTGTTCGTGGCAGGCAGGCAGAGCTCCTATATTTTGTTACCAGAAGCACCTATAGGACTTGTAGTGTGTTCGTGGCAGGCAGGCAGAGCTCCTATATTTTGTTACCAGAAGCACCTATAGGACTTGTAGTGTGTTCGTGGCAGGCAGGCAGAGCTCCTATATTTTGTTACCAGAAGCACCTATAGGACTTGTAGTGTGTTCGTGGCAGGCAGGCAGAGCTCCTATATTTTGTTCCCAGAGGCACCTATAGGACTTGAAGTGTGTTAGTCCCATTACACACACAGAGCTATATTTTCTTCCCAGAAGCACCTATAGGACTTGAAGTGTGTTAGTCCCATTACACACACAGAGCTATATTTTCTTCCCAGAAGCACCTATAGGACTTGAAGTGTGTTAGTGTGTTAGTCCCATCACACACACAGAGCTATATTTTGTTCCCAGAAGAACCTATAGGACTTGAAGTGTGTTAGTCCCATCACACACACAGAGCTATATTTTGTTCCCAGAAGCACCTATAGGACTTGAAGTGTGTTAGTCCCATCACACACACAGAGCTATATTTTGTTCCCAGAGGCACCTATAGGACTTGAAGTGTGTTAGTCCCATCACACACACAGAGCTATATTTTGTTCCCAGAAGCACCTATAGGACTTGAAGTGTGTTAGTCCCATTACACACACAGAGCTATATTTTGTTCCCAGAAGCACCTATAGGACTTGAAGTGTGTTAGTCCCATCACACACACAGAGCTATATTTTCTTCCCAGAAGCACCTATAGGACTTGAAGTGTGTTAGTCCCATCACACACACAGAGCTATATTTTGTTCCCAGAGGCACCTATAGGACTTGAAGTGTGTTAGTCCCATTACACACACAGAGCTATATTTTCTTCCCAGAAGCACCTATAGGACTTGAAGTGTGTTAGTCCCATCACACACACAGAGCTATATTTTCTTCCCAGAAGCACCTATAGGACTTGAAGTGTGTTAGTCCCATCACACACACAGAGCTATATTTTGTTCCCAGAGGCACCTATAGGACTTGAAGTGTGTTAGTCCCATTACACACACAGAGCTATATTTTGTTCCCAGAAGCACCTATAGGACTTGAAGTGTGTTAGTCCCATCACACACACAGAGCTATATTTTGTTCCCAGAGGCACCTATAGGACTTGAAGTGTGTTAGTCCCATCACACACACAGAGCTATATTTTGTTCCCAGAAGCACCTATAGGACTTGAAGTGTGTTAGTCCCATTACACACACAGAGCTATATTTTGTTCCCAGAAGCACCTATAGGACTTGAAGTGTGTTAGTCCCATCACACACACAGAGCTATATTTTGTTCCCAGAAGCACCTATAGGACTTGAAGTGTGTTAGTCCCATTACACACACAGAGCTATATTTTGTTCCCAGAAGCACCTATAGGACTTGAAGTGTGTTAGTCCCATCACACACACAGAGCTATATTTTCTTCCCAGAAGCACCTATAGGACTTGAAGTGTGTTAGTCCCATCACACACACAGAGCTATATTTTGTTCCCAGAGGCACCTATAGGACTTGAAGTGTGTTAGTCCCATTACACACACAGAGCTATATTTTCTTCCCAGAAGCACCTATAGGACTTGAAGTGTGTTAGTCCCATCACACACACAGAGCTATATTTTTCTTCCCAGAAGCACCTATAGGACTTGAAGTGTGTTAGTCCCATCACACACACAGAGCTATATTTTGTTCCCAGAGGCACCTATAGGACTTGAAGTGTGTTAGTCCCATTACACACACAGAGCTATATTTTGTTCCCAGAAGCACCTATAGGACTTGAAGTGTGTTAGTCCCATTACACACACAGAGCTATATTTTCTTCCCAGAAGCACCTATAGGACTTGAAGTGTGTTAGTCCCATTACACACACAGAGCTATATTTTGTTCCCAGAAGCACCTATAGGACTTGAAGTGTGTTAGTCCCATTACACACACATAGCTATATTTTCTTCCCAGAAGCACCTATAGGACTTGAAGTGTGTTAGTCCCATTACACACACAGAGCTATATTTTCTTCCCAGAAGCACCTATAGGACTTGAAGTGTGTTAGTCCCATTACACACACAGAGCTATATTTTGTTCCCAGAAGCACCTATAGGACTTGAAGTGTGTTAGTCCCATCACACACACAGAGCTATATTTTGTTCCCAGAAGCACCTATAGGACTTGAAGTGTGTTAGTCCCATCACACACACAGAGCTATATTTTGTTCCCAGAAGCACCTATAGGACTTGAAGTGTGTTAGTCCCATCACACACACAGAGCTATATTTTGTTCCCAGAAGCACCTATAGGACTTGAAGTGTGTTAGTCCCATCACACACACAGAGCTATATTTTCTTCCCAGAAGCACCTATAGGACTTGAAGTGTGTTAGTCCCATCACACACACAGAGCTATATTTTGTTCCCAGAGGCACCTATAGGACTTGAAGTGTGTTAGTCCCATTACACACACAGAGCTATATTTTGTTCCCAGAAGCACCTATAGGACTTGAAGTGTGTTTAGTCCCATCACACACACAGAGCTATATTTTGTTCCCAGAGGCACCTATAGGACTTGAAGTGTGTTAGTCCCATTACACACACAGAGCTATATTTTGTTCCCAGAAGCACCTATAGGACTTGAAGTGTGTTAGTCCCATCACACACACAGAGCTATATTTTGTTCCCAGAAGCACCTATAG